>CM056579.1:8037672-8147672 GCA_029721435.1 Gymnothorax reevesii | reverse complement strand
TGTGCCAGCTTTTTTGAAACATGTTTCGGGCATCAAATTCCAAATGAGCTAATATTTGAAAAAATTTACAAAGTTCACCTGTTCGAACATTAAGTAACTTGTCTTTGCAGTGTATTCAATTGAATATAGGTTGAAAAGGATTTGCAAATCATTGTATTCTGTTTTTATTTATGATTTACACAACGTGCCAACTTCACTGGTTTTGGGTTTTGTAATATCACACAATCTTTCACTTAATTAAAAGCTGCACAATTTACACCTGAAATAAAATATAATCATATGTATGTTATTTTTGTTCGTTTATCCCACGCTTTCTCCAAATATTCAGCAAGTGCAAATATTTATTAATCAAAAATCAATTTCAATCTTTCTGCATCACTTAACCACATCAAATCAGAGTTCTTACACCTGTTAAATAATTTCTGTCTTAACTCATGATATAAAGGACAATAAAAAACAAAATGGAGCTCAGTTTCAGTATCATTTGTATCACAGTAAATACAGATACGCTCCTCTTCTGGGACCCCTGATAACAACCTGTCTCCAGGTGTAAGGGTACGATCCCAAAGCGGAGCTGTGCACACTGATCGTTTTCTTTTGGTTAAAGGGGCACAGACATACTTCTCACTACTATAACTTGTTTTAATCTCGCTAAATGAAAAATATCCAATGCCCCAATCCTCATATATATGTCTTCTACCTTGTTTGCCCAGACTCCTTTTATCATTACATCCCACTTAAATATTTTATTCGCAACTCTACTCTCTGGCATTTTTATTAATCTATTCCATAAGGCCAACATACTACCTCTCCATCTTATCTCACACGGCTCCCATCCCATATCACCCGTTATTGCTAGTTTGGGTGCAAAATTATGGACTTCTAGAAAATAGCGAACTGCCCTGTTCTGCACCATTTTCCCTTTCATATTTACTTAAGAGCCCCAAACTCCTGCCATATAATCCATAACAGGGCAGACACACGTGAGAAGTCTGGAGTCGGCAGCATAACCTACATCACCAGGCTTTTTAGTTTTTACTATTGCACCACCAAGTACTCTCCTTCCAGATGTGTGTGTTTGTGTGTTCATGCTGTAACTGTGTGTGTGTGTGTGTGTGTGTGTGTGTGTGTGTGTGTCTGCGTGGTGTAACTGCATGTGTATGTGTGTGTGTGTGTGTGTGTGTGTGTGTGCGTGGTGTAACTGCATGTGTGGGTTTGTGTGTGTGTTTGTGTGCGTGGTGTGACTGCATGTGTGTGTGTGTGTATGTGTGCGTGTGTGGTATAACTTTATGTGTGTGTGTGTGCGCGTGTGTGTGTGTGTGTGTATGTGTGGGGGGGGTGTAACTGTATATGTGTCTGTGTGTTTTCGCGTGTGCATGAGTGAGTGTGTGTGTGTGTGTGTGTGGGGGGGGGGTAACTGTATGTGTGCATGAGTGTGTGTCCGCGTGTGCATGAGTGAGTGTGTGTGTGTGTGTGTGTGTGGTATAACTGTTTGTATATGTGTTCCAGTGTTGGGGTTCTAAGATGCCTCAGTATATGCAGTGGATGACCTCGCTATTGCCGTTCATCTCCACCAGGGCGGCGCTCCGGCTCTTCCTTGTGTCCCTCTGTTTCGTCATTACTCTGCTCATGGCCGTACTAAACTTTGTGAGTTAATTTTGAAGATCCTTAAACTTTGCACCTGAATCTCTCAGATGCACACAGGAAACACATGTACAGTACATTATTCCTATGAAATATATTTGCGATAGTTATGAGATGCACCTTAAATGAAAATACACTGAGCCTTAAAACAATACTGCAACCCGACCCACCCTGTGCCCAGAGATGAGATATACTCACCAACCCAACCAACCCTATGCCCACAGATGAGATATACTCACCAACCCAACCAACCCTCTGTCCACAGATGAGATATACTCACCACCCCAACCAACCCTCTGTCCACAGATGAGATATACTCACTAACCCAACTAACCCTCTGTCCACAGATGAGATATACTCACCACCCCAACCAACCCTCTGCCCACAGATGAGATGTACGCACCAGATAGGCCCCCTCAGTTGCTCTAAATCCTGTATTTGCAAAATTACTGGGCTGGGCTGGGCTGGGCCAAATTCACCAGCATTACTCAATATTTGAAAACTGTGCTGCAGGAAGACTGAATGACACTTATCAATTCCAAGATTCCCTAGCTGAGATGCTCTGACCGACTGACGGTGTGATGCGTGTGTGTATTGTAGAGTCTGCAGCTCCGCCTCATGTGGTGGTGTTTCCTGTGAAAAGGAAGCGGAGTGTGTTAGTCTTTCCTGCTTGATACAGCCTTTCCACAGCCGCTCCATGTGGCGGAGGAATGGGATCTTCTGTGAGGTGACAGATAGTGCCCTGCAAGGTGACAGATGCTGCCCTGTGAGGTGATAGATGGCGCTCTGTGAGGTGACAGATGGTGTTCTGTGAGGTGAAAGATGGTGCCCTGTGGGGTGACAGATGGTGCTCTGTGAGGTGAAAGATGGTGCTCTGTGAGGTCACAGATGGTGCTCTGCGAGGCGAGAGATGGTGCTCTGTGAGGCAACAGACAGTGCTCTGTGAGGTGCTGACAGATGGCGCTCCGTGAGGTGACAGATGGTGCTCTGTGAGGTGGCAGATGGTGCTCTTAGAGGTGGTGAGGGATGGCATTCTGTGAAGCGACAGATGGTGCCCTGTGAGGTGACAGGTGGTGCTCTGTGAGGTGAGAAATGGTGCTCTGTTAGGCGACAGATGGTGCTCTGTGAGGCGACAGATGGTACTCTGTGAGGTGGTGAGAGATGGTGCTCTGTGAGGTGGTGACAGATGGTGCTCTGTGAGGTGGTGAGAGATGGTGCTCTGTGAGGTGACAAAAAGTGCCCCTTGAGGCGACAAATGGTGCCTGGTGAGGTGACAGGTGGTGCTCTGTGAGGTGATGACAGGTGGTGCTCTGTGAGGTGGTGACAGATGGTGCTCTGTGAGGTTGTGACAGATGCTGTTCTGTGAGGTGAGAAATGGTGCTCTGTTAGGCGACTGATGGTGCTCTGTGAGGCGACAGATGGTACTCTGTGAGGTGGTGAGGGATGGTGCCCGGTGAGGCGACAGATGGTGCCCTGTGAGGTGACAGGTGGTGCTCTGTGAGGTGGTGACAGATGGTGCCCTGTTAGGCGACAGATGATGCTCTGTGAGGTGACAGATAGTATTCTGTAAGGCGACAGATGCTGCTCTGTGAGGTGACAGATGGTGCTCTGTGAGGTGACAGATGGCGCTCTGTGAGGCGATAGATGGTGCCCTGTGAAATGACAGATAGTGCTCTGTTAGGCGACAGATGGTGTTCTGTGAGTTGACAGATGGCGCTCTATGAGGCGACAAATGGTGCTCTGTGAGGTGACAGATGGTGCCCTGTGAGGTGACAGATGGCGCTCTGTGAGGCGATAGATGGTGGTCTGTGAGGCAACAGATAGTGCCCTGTGAGGTGAGAAATGGTGCTCTGTGAGGTGGTGACAGATGGTGCTCGGGGAGGTGACAGATGGCGCTCTGTGAGGCAACAGATGGTGCTCTGTGAGGCGAGAAACGGTGCTCTGTGAGGGGACAGACGGTGCTCTGTGAGGTGGTGACAGATGGCGCTCTGTGAGGCGATAGATGGTGGTCTGTGAGGCAACAGATAGTGCCCTGTGAGGTGAGAAATGGTGCTTTGTCCGGTGGCGACAGATGGTGTTCTGTGAGGTGACAGATGGTGCTCTGTGAGGCGACAGATGGGGCTCTGTGAGGTGGTGACACATGGCGCTCTGTGAGATGACAGATGGTGCCCTGTGAGGTGGTGACTGATGGTGTTCTGTGTGGTGACAGATGGTGCTCAGGGAGGTGACAGATGGTGCTCTGAGAGGTGGTGACAGATGGTGTTCTGTGTGGTGACAGATGGTGCTCAGGGAGGTGACAGATGGTGCTCTGTGAGGTGGTGACAGATGGTGTTCTGTTTGGAGACAGATGGTGCTCTGTGAGGTGACAGATGGTGCTCAGGGAGGTGGTGACAAATGGCACTCTGTTTGATGACAGATGGTGCCCTGTGAGGTGACAGATGGTGCTTTATGAGGTGACAGATGGTGCCCTGTGAGGTGACACATGGTACTTTTTGAGGTGACAGATAGTGCTATGTGAGGTGACAGATGGTGCTGTGAGGTAGTGACTGAGGGTACTCAGTGAGGCGACAGATGGTGCTATGTGAGGAGACAGATGGTGGTCTCTGAGGCAACAGATGGTGCTTTGTGAGATGACAAATCTGTGAAGCGACAGATAGTGCCCTGTGAGGTGACAAATGGTGCTCTGTGAGGTGGTGACAGATGGTGCTCTGCGAGGTGACAGATGGCGCTCTCTGATGTGACAGATGGTGGTCTCTGAGGCAACAGATGGTGCTTTGTGAGATGACAAATCTGTGAAGCGACAGATAGTGCCCTGTGAGGTGACAAATGGTGCTCTGTGAGGTGGTGACAGATGGTGCTCTGCGAGGTGACAGATGGCGCTCTGAGAGGCAACATATGGTGCTCTGTGAGGCGAGAGATGGTGCTCTGTGAGGGGACAGACGGCGGTCTGTGAGGTGGTGACTGATGGTGCTTTGTGAGGTGGTGACAGATGGTGCTCTGTGAGGTGACAGATGGCGCTCTGTGAGTCGACAGATGGTACTCTGTGAGGTGACAGATGGTGCCCTATGAGGTGACAGATAGTGCTCTGTTAGGCGACAGATGGTGCTCTGTGAGGTAACAGATGGTGCCCTGTGAGGCGACAGATGACGCTCTGCGAGGCGATAGATGGTGTTCTGTGAGGTGACAGATAGTTGTCTCTGAGGAAACAGATGGTGCTTTGTGAGATGACCGATGGTGCTCTGTGAAGCGACAGATCGTGCCCTGTGAGGTGACAAATGGTGTTCTGTGAGGTGGTGACAGATGGTGCTCTGCGCAGTGACAGATGGCGCTCTGTGAGGCAACAGATGGTGCTTTGTGAGGCGAGAGATGGTGCTCTCTGAGGGAACAGACGGCGGTCTGTGAGGTTGTGACAGATGGTGCTTTGTGAGGTGGTGACAGATGGTGCTCTGCGACATGACTGATTGTGCCCTGTGAGGCAACAGATTGTGCCCTGTGAGGTGACAGATGGGGCTCTGTGAGCTGGTGACAGATTGCGCTCTGTGAGGTGTCAGATGGTGCTATGTGAGGTGACAGATGGTGCTCTGTGAGGTGGTTACTGATGGTGCTCAGTGGGATGACAGATGGTGCCCTGTGAGGTGACAGATGGTGCTTTGTGAGGTGACAGTTGGTGCTATGTGAGGTGACAGATGGTGCTCTGAGGTGGTGACTGATGGTACTCAGTGAGGTCACAGATGGTGCTTTATGAGGTGACAGATGGTACTCTGTAAGGCAACAGATGGTGCTTTGTGAGACGACAGATTGTGCTCTGTGAGGTGAGAGTTGGTGCTCCGTGAGGTGACAGATGATGCTCTGTGAGGTGGTGACAGATGGTGCTCTGTGCGGCGAAAGATGGTGCTCTGTGAGGTGACAGATGGTGCTCTGTGAGGCGACAGATGGTGCTATGTGAGGTGACAGATGAAGCTCTGTGAGAAGACAGATGGTGTTCTGTGAGGTGACAGATGATGCTGTGTGAGGTGGTGACAGATGGCGCTGTGTGAGGCGACAGATGGTGCTCTGTGAGATGACAGATGGTGCCCTGTGAGGCGACAAATGGTGCTCTGTGAGGTGACAGATGGTGCTCTGTGAGGCGACAGATGGTGCCCTGTGTGGTGACAGATAGTGTTCTGTGAGGCAACAGAAGGTGCTCTCTGAGGCAACAGATGGTGCCCTGTGAGGTGACACATGGTGCTCTATGAGGTGGCGACAGATTGTGCTCTGTGGGGTGGTGACAGATGGTTCTCTGTGAGGTGGTGACAGATGGCGCTCTGTGAGGCGACAGATGGTGCTCTGTGAGGTGGTGAGGGATGGTGCTCTTTGAGGCTACAGATGGTGCTCTGTGAGGCAACTGATGGTGCTTTGCGTTGACAGATGGTGCTCTGTAAGGTGGTGACAGATGGTGCTATGTGAAGTGGTGACAGATGGTGTTCTCTGAGGTGACAGCTGGTGCTCTGTGAGGTGACAGATGGGGCTCAGGGAGGTGGTGACAGATGGCCCTCTGTGTGATGACAGATGGTGCCCTGTGAAGTGGCAGATGGAGCTCATTTGGTGGCAGATGGTGCTGTGTGAGGTGGTGACAGATGGTTCTCTGTGAGGTGGTGACAGATGGGGCTCTGTGAGGCGACAGATGGTGCTGTGTGAGGTGGTGAGGGATGGTGCTCTTTGAGGCGACAGATGGTGCTCTGTGAGGTGACAGATGGTGCTCTGTGAGGCGGCAGATGGTGCTCTGTAAGGCGACAAATGGTGTCCTGTGAGCTGACAGATGGTGCTCGGTGAGATGACAGATGGCACTCTGTGAGGCAAGAGAAGGTGCTCTGTGAGGCTACAGATTGTGCTCTGTGAGGTGGTGACAGATGGTGCTCTTTGACGCGACAGATGGTGCCCTGTGAGGCATTAGATGGTGCTTTGTGAGGCGACAGATGGTGTTCTGTGACTCGGTGACAGATGGCGCTCTGTGAGGCAACAGATGGTGCTCTGTGAGGTGATGAGGGATGGTGCTCTGTGAGGTGGTGAGGGATGGTGCTCTGTGAGGGGACAGATGGTGCCCTGTGAGGTGACAGATGGTGCTCTGTGAGGTGGTGACTGATGGTGCCCGGTGAGGCGACAGATGGTACTCAGTGAGGCGACAGATGGTACTCAGTGAGATGACAGTTGGTGCCCTGTGAGGTGACAGATGGTGCCCTGTGAGGTGACAGATGGTGCTTTGTGAGGTGACAGATGGTGCTATATGAGGTGACAGATGGTACTCTGTGAGTTGGTGACAGATGGCACTCTGTGAGGCGACAGATGGTGCTTTGTGAGACGACAGATTGTGCTCTATGAGGTGACAGATGATGCTCTGTGAGGTGGTGACAGATGAAGCTCTGTGAGGTTGTGACAGATGGTCCTCTGTGAGGCGAAAGATGGTGCTCTCTGAAGCAACAGATGGGGCTCTGTGAGCTGGTGACAGATGGCGCTCTGTGAGGTGACAGATGGTGCTATATGAGGTGACAGATGAAGCTCTGTGAGGCAACAGATGGTGCTCTCTGAGGTGACAGATGGTGCTCTATGTGGCGACAGATGGTGCTTTGTGAGGTGACAGATGATGCTGTGTGAGGTGGTGACAGATGGCGCTGTGTGAGGCGACAGATGGTGCTCTGTGAGACGACAGATGGTGCCCTGTGAGGCGACAAATGGTGTTCTGTGAGGCAACAAAAGGTGCTCTCTGAGGCGACGGATGGTGCCCTGTGAGGTGACAGATGGTGCTCTATGAGGTGGTGACAGATTGTGCTCTGTGGGGTGGTGACAGATGGTGCTCTCTGAGGCAACTGATCGTGCTTTGCGTTGACAGATGGTGCTCTGTGAGGTGGTGACAGATGGTGCTATGTGAGGTGGTGACAGATGGTGTTCTCTGAGGTGACAGCTGGTGCTCTGTGAGGTGACAGATGGTGCTCAGGGAGGTGGTGACAGATGGCGCTCTGTGTGATGACAGATGCTGCCCTGTGAGGGGGCAGATGGAGCTCATTTGGTGACAGATGGTGCTCTGTGAGGTGGTGACAGATGGTGCTCTGTGAGGTGGTGACAAATGGCGCTCTGTGAGGCGACAGATGGTGCTCTGTGAGGTGGTGAGGGATGGTGCTCTGTGAGGCGACAGATGGTGCCCTGTGCGGTGACAGATGGTGCTCTGTGAGGTGACAGATGGTGCTCTGTGAGGCGGCAGATGGTGCTCTGTAAGGCGACAAATGGTGTCCTGTGCGGTGACAGATGGTGCTCTGTGAGGTGACAGATGGTGCTCTGTGAGGCGGCAGATGGTGCTCTGTAAGGCGACAAATGGTGTCCTGTGTGCTGACAGATGGTGCTCGGTGAGGTGCCAGATGGCACTCTGTGAAGCAAGAGAAGGTGCTCTGTGAGGCTACAGATTGTGCTCTGTGAGGTGGTGACAGATGGTGCTCTGTGAGGTACTGACAAATGGTGTCCTGTGTGCTGACAGATGGTGCTCGGTGAGGTGACAGATGGCACTCTGTGAGGCAACAGAAGATGCTCTGTGAGGCTACAGATTGTGCTCTGTGAGGTGGTGACAGATGGTGCTCTGTGAGGTACTGATAGATGATGCTCTGTGAGGTGGTGACAGATGGTGCTCTTTGACGCGACAGGTGGTGCCCTGTGAGGCAACAGATGGTGCTTTGTGAGGCGACACAGAGTGTTCATGTGGTGGCAGATGGTGCCTTGTGAGGTGACAGATGGTGCTCTGTGAGGTGGTGACAGATGGCGCTCTTTGAGGCAACAGATGGTGCTCTGTGAGGTGATGAGGGATGGTGCTCTGTGAGGTGGTGAGGGATGGTGCTCTGTGAGGCGACAGATGGTGCCCTGTGAGGTGACAGATGGTGCTCTGTGAGGTGACAGATGGTGCCTGGTGAGGCGACAGATGGTGCTCTTTGAGGTGACAGATGGTGCTCTATGAGGCGACAGATGGTACTCTGTGATGCGACAAATGGTGTCCTGTGAGCTGACAGATGGTGCTCTGTGAGGTGACAAATGGTGCTCTTTGAGGTGACAGATGGTGCTCTGTTAGGCGACAGATGATGCTCTGTGAGGTGACAGATGTTTCACTTGGCAACTTGTGTCTCTGTGTAGAATCCCTGGCCTCCAGGGAAGCTTTTGCCTCCAGATTCCTGACATGCATGACGATGTCCACCGGGGTATGGACATGCCCTGGTAGCTGGTACCTGCGGGAAATTAGCAATCCTTGCCTGGATTTGTCAGCTCGACTCATTGCGCAGATCTAAAGGTCATAAAGGTGGTGCCAGAGAGCGCTGTGGAGAGCATCACAGTATGGACATGATGCTTTCATGTCCAGGTCATCCCTGCAGCTCTGAAGTCTCCAGGCATGATTATTTCTGTGCCATCGGTTAAAGATTCCCAAGGCTGAGAGAGTGGCATGATCCCATGCATTGATTGTCCTACTATATATTTCTCATGCTCAGGTCAGTTCAGCAATTCATCACAGATCTGGCAACCTTATTCATGACCTACGGCGATGGACACATGGAAAACAGGTGGCGGTGACCACTGGGGGTTGTAGTTACAAACCCACACCCAGACAGTCCTTGTGCCGGAGGTCATTCTATTCCTGAACTCAGGGTGACCGGAAAATCCGGCAGCAACCAGGTCAACTGGGTGACTTTTTTAGGACAGCGAAGCTCACCATGGCATGAGGACCGGGCCTGAACAGGTGCCCAGAGCCGTGTGCCCTCAAAGTGTTTGAGCTGCTCACTACGGCTTGCATGCTTATCCATCTGCGCTCGGGCTTATCAATGCAAACAGCATGATAAGACGGGAACAGGAATGCCCAAATATCAGCACTGGGGAGAAACAGAGATGTGTCCTTGAAGCAGTGCTACTCAGCATACATTTCTTATGCATATTGTATCACTCAGTCAGCTATCTAGACAAAGGGGTGTACAATTATCCAATACGGTCTTGATGGTTTTCTATTTGACCAGTGCCGCCTCAATGCCAAAAGAAAGACTCTTGATGATCTTGTCAAAGAAACCGACTGCGTCCCCTCTGCCCATGAGGAAAACGACCTGCAGCTGGTGCTCAATAAGCTCTGAGGCCTTAAGGTTTTTCGGTTTTGCAAGTATCCTCAACAGGACAGTCGTGCTTTTTCAGCCTATACCAAACTACTGTCACTCTGCACCAGCCATGACCGTACATGGCACGGTTAACTATGAGAACTTCTCGTGACTGATACACTAAAAACTCCAACTGAGAGTGATTTGTACTCAGATTGACTCAGACTGAAACTCCCAGCCAACCAGAATATATTCGTGTATCATGATAAAACATTGTAAGTGACCTTTGACCCTTGTCCACCCAGTTCTTCCTTCCAGAGCCCAGTTGCTCCAACATCTCCCAAAATGCATCAGTGCTGGAAGCCTTCAAACTCTACACAGTGCCTGTGAGTACCTTGCATGAGAATGACGATGATGATGACGACTGCGGAGAATGGTGATAAATGGTAATGACATTAGATGGTGGTGGTGATGATGATGGTGCCCCCGTCCCTCCTCTCTCTCTGTAGTATTATCTCTACACCTGTCTGCTGGCCATGCTGGGGGCGCTGGTGTTTGTGCGAGTGTGTCTGGAGGTCAAGCTGTTCTTTACCACCTTGGCTGTGGTGGTCTACCTCACACTCTTCCTCTATGTGTACGGCCCACGCTCTGACTGCTACATGCTCCAGCTCTACAGCAACGGAAGCCAGTATGACATCACCTGCGTGTGTGTGTGTGCGCGCGTGTGTGTGTGTTTTGGGGAATCAAGAAGACAGATTGCAAAAATTCGGTGGAAACAAAATTAGACTTGATTTATTTCTCTCTGGTTTCAAAAACACTCCGGTGAGGGAAAGGGGCAGGGGCCAAAAGCCAACAAAAAACAGCACAATCAGTCCACACTAGTCACGGATCTTGAGGGCTTCCAATTCTCTGGGGTAGGGGTAACTGCCGAATGCCAGTCTTCACACACTGCTGGGGAAACAGACAAAGGTAAAAAGCCCCACCACACTGTCAGCTTAGCCTTTCTGAAGACCTAGTCCTCATTAAATCAATGGTGCCCAGGTGTGCGTCCTTAACAACCAATTAGCCAGCATGTCTGCAGGAAAATACTGATTGTCATGTCCTGCCATGTGCTCTAGAGTGCCAGGTTGAATTAGTGGGACACTGAGAAGCACTTGGGGTGCCACAGTGTGTGGCAGGATTTGGATATATTCTGAGTGAACCTGTGTGTCCTTACGTATTCCTTTGGTGCTTCATGGAGTATTTCTGTGTGTGAAACTGTTTCAGAGCATATTTGAATGCACAGTGTTTTTGAATATATATTAATTAATTTTAATCTTATTCCATGCATGTTGGATTTGAAACATCATAATGGCCCGTATTCAGAAACGCTCACCCTCCAGTCACCATATAGTGAGTACGTTAGAAATGTAACTGGAGTGTGAGAAAGAGATCGACCCACCACTAACCGAGTGAGCGGTTCCACTCCTCGCCAGTGATATTCACAAACGCCACTTGAGCATAACTGACAGTAGTGGGCACCGGGTACCACAGGTGGTGCGTCGGCTGCTGCAAAGGGGCGCTCAATCCTCACCCTTCAGTGCTGAATGACCTAAACCTGACACAGTTTACTTTTCTTGATTAGAAAGTTTCTCAGACTAATTGGTAAAACGACAATCAAATTTATTTTTGATAGCGTTGTTATACATTGCTTCACAAAATTGAGGCGTTTCTTTGGCACATAAATGACGATGTAAATATCAGCATGTCTTCATTAATTCTGTGGTCGAGTGGCTCGCGAAAGGCGCAGGACAGCCCGCGAGGCTCACGAAGCAACAAGCTGTGACACGTGCCGGACATTTCCTTCTACATTCAGCGATTAAGAATGTAGAAAAGAATGGAGTCTCGTGACTTACAGCTACATGAGCCTCGCAGACCAATCCACACGCGCCTCACGAGCCGCTGAGCGCAGAATTTTCCGACCCATGAGTAAAGAAAAGCGCGAGAAATCCGAACGGTGAGAGTTGACAGATATGCGTCATTAATGAAAACTGGCCACACCTGATGATTTCTACAATGGTAATTTAAATAAATTGAAAACAGGGCAATAATTATCGGTGCTCATTCTAACTTAACAAGTAGAACTGGTGACACATAATAATCATTAGCATTTTTGGAGTTCAAGTAAATAAAATTTTATTAAATGATTGGATATGACCTTTTTTCAACCATTATCTTTAAGGGATGGTTTTGAGCTTCCCCCATTGCCAGTTCACCAGTAGCTACTGGTGGGTACACAAATGCTAACCTCGGGTTCACCACAGTGCAGTTCGTAAACACTGAAACCTGGTGATCAGTCCGCAAGTTACCGGCATCGTTATCATTATAGTTAAATTTGCGTATTTGCAATTGCGTCCACCACGTGGTTGTAAATGATCCAGAGTTTGCAATGTTTGTAACCACCTGAAAGCCATGACAATGAAATACCGGCGCAAGTTAGTGCGGCTCAAGGGAGGTGTTCCCTGCACTCAACCTTCACTCAGAAAGAGACGCTATTTTCAGTGTGAGTGAGGTCTCTGAAAGCAAATGAGTGTGATGACAACCTCTGACTCATTTAGTATAACCTGGCACTAATTAAGTTTTAGTACTGACTCTCGCTCAATTAGTGTGAGTGTCGTTTCTGAATACGGTCCACAGTTTGAGCAAGTATTTTAGTGCTTATTTGATTGCATTTCAAGTTGTGGTTTGGCAGATGGTATTTCAGTGCATTTAATGTAATTGGGTGCACTTGAATCTATGTTTGAAAGTATTTGCTTGAGTCTTTGGGTGTATATGTCAGAGTATTTTGCGTGTATCTGAGTGTGTATCTGAGTTTAGTGGGATGTACCTGAGTGCTAGTTTAGCACATTTGGCAATCTATTTAAGTCTTTGCATCTGGCTGTATATGTGTGCATTTGACAGCACATTTTATGATTTTGAGTGTCTTTCTGGATGCATTTGAATTTATATTTGTGTCTTTATTTGGGAATATTTGAATGAATTTATGCAAAATTATCATTATTTTTGGATGCACAACCCCTTTTCTGAAAAATCTGGGACAATATGGAAAATGCCAGTTAAAAATAAAGCAGTGATTGGTAAATTATGTCCACTTGGATCACATTAACAACATTACGGGACACAATATTTCATTTAATTTGATATTTAATTGTTTTGTTTTTTTTGATTATACATGCTGTTTTTGAATTTCAGGCCGGCAGTGCATTCAAAGTTGGGACGGGGCGAAATAAAACTGGGAAAGTGCCGGAGGGCTGAAAATGGGTGAGCAAGTGTTAAACAGGTCTTGGATATTAAAGGACCACCCACAAATGACCTGGTTGTTTACGAGCAAGGACTGTTTGAGGCTTGCCACTGTGAAAAACTGTGTGATCAAATAAAACAACAATTAAATACAACAAAACAACACGCTGTAATAGTGCACAATATCTAATAAAAGATTCAGTGAATCTGGAGGAAAGTTTGCGAAAAGAATGAAATTGAGAATTGAGTGTCGCTGATATTTGATTCTTCACATGACACTTCAATGAAAACCGAAATGCCTATGTGACACATGGGCTTGGATTACTTTTGAAAACATTTGCCTACAGATGCCATTCATCGTTGCATGCAAGTACCAAGGATGCAACAAAAACGCTGCCATCTTTTCTGGGCTTTAGCACATCTGAAATGGACTGATGCTTGGCAGAACCGTGCTGTTGGTGGAGCAGTCAAACGTTCAAATTGTTTATAGTGATAATGGAATTCGTCTTCGACAGGCCAATAAAAGAAGGCCCATCCCAGGTGTGACAAGTGTAAGGTTCAAAAGCTGGTGCCTGTCGTGGTACCGGGGTGTGATCGTACCCAACATGATCATCTTTGTGGGTGCCATTGATGCCGAAGTACACAAATGCTGTATAAAGCAACATATGCCATCTTATTAATGACGTCTTTCCAGGGACACCCCTGCTTATTTCAGCGAGCCAACAGGAAGCCACATTCTCCGCTTGTTAGAACAGTGTGGATTCCTATTCAGAGAGTGTGGCTGCGAGCCTGGCCTGCCTGCAGTTCAGACCTCAGATCGGTCTCCCATTGACAATATGCGATGCCTGTGGCCGTGCAAAAACACAACAACGAGTACTACATAAGTCTGAGCAGCTGAAGCAAGATCCAATCCTTGAAAATTGGAGGGTTATTATAACGAAAGACGATGAAATAAAGTGGTAAATACACCCCTGCCCCATATTTTCTGATATGTTTCTGGTAAAAAATGTTAAATGAAAGTTTATTTTTAAAAAACAATAAAATTATAAATGGGGGGAAAAAAAATCTAACCTTTCACTTTTTTCAATTTGATACAGGTCAAGGATGATTTACATATTGCCGTTTTCTTTTTTATTAGCATTTTCAAATTGGTCCCAACGTTTTTGGAAATGGGGTTGAAGCTGAGTGAATATTTGGATGCACTGGACAGTTTATTAGTGTCTGAGTGCTTGTTTGGATGGACAGTATCATAGGATATGAAGTAGCATATTTGGAAGTGTGCTTGAGTGTGCATTTGGACACATTTTTGCTTAGATTTTTGTGTCTTTGGAATAATTTATCTGCGTATTTCAGTGCAAATATTTGGGCGTATTTACACTGTGTTTGAAAAGCTTTGTATCTCACAGGCCAGCAGTACTAAAGGAGCCCAAGATTATGGCTGGAGTCTGGCTTTTCGTCTTTTATTTCACCCTACTCATCCTGATCCGCCAGGTAACCAGTAACAGTGTGCACATTCACTAACCCACACCTGTGTGAGCATTCACTAACCCACACCTGTGTGAGCATTCACGAACCCACACCTGTGTGAGCATTCACTAACCCACACCTGTGTGCGCATTCACAAACCCACACCTGTGTGCGCATTGACAAACCCACACCTGTGTGCGCATTCACAAACCCACACCTGTGTGCGCATTCACAAACCCTCACCTGTGTGCACATTCACTAACCCACACCTGTGTGCACATTCACTAACTCACACCTATGTGAGCATTCACTAACCCAAACCTGTGTCAGCATTCACTAACCCACACCTGTGTGAGCATTCACTAACCCTCACCTGTGTGCGCATTCACTATCCCACACCTGTGTGAGCATTCACAAACCCACACCTGTGTGCACATTCACTAACCCACACCTGTGTGCTCATTCACTAACCCACACCTGTGTGAGCATTCACTAACCCACACCTGTGTGAGCATTCACTAACCCACACCTGTTTGAGCATTCACTAACCCACACCTGTGTGCGCATTCACTAACCCACACCTGTGTGAGCATTCACTAACCCACACCTGTGTGCTCATTCACTAACCCACACCTGTGTCAGCATTAACTATCCCACACCTGTGTGAGCGTTCACTAACCCACACCTGTGTCAGCATTCACTAACCCACACCTGTGTCAGCATTCACTAACCCACACCTCTGTGCGCATTCACTAACCCACACCTGTGTGAGCATTCATTAACCCACACCTGTTTGAGCATTCACTAACCAACACCTGTGTCAGCATTCACTAACCCACACCTGTGTGAGCATTCACTAACCCACACCTGTGTGCGCATTCACTAACCCACACCTGTGTGCACATTCACTAACCCACACCCGTTTGAGCATTCACTAACCCACACCTGTGTCAGCATTCACGAACCCACACCTGTGTGCGCATTCACTAACCCACACCTGTGTGCGCATTCACTAACCCACACCTGTGTGCGCATTCACTAACCCACACCTGTGTGCACATTCACTAACCCACACCTGTGTGAGCATTCACTAACCCACACCTGTGTGCTCATTCACTAACCCACACCTGTGTGCACATTCACGAACCCACACCTGTGTGAGCATTCACTAACCCACACCTGTGTGAGCATTCACTAACCCACACCTGTGTGAGCATTCACTAACCCACACCTGTGTGCGCATTCACTATCCCACACCTGTGTGAGCATTCACTTACCCACACCTGTGTGCTCATTCACTAACCCACACCTGTGTGCACATTCACGAACCCACACCTGTGTCAGCATTCACTAACCCACACCTGTGTGCGCATTCACTATCCCACACCTGTGTGAGCATTCACTAACCCACACCTGTGTGCACATTCACTAACCCACACCTGTGTGAGCATTCACTAACCCACACCTGTGTGCGCATTTACTAACCCACACCTGTATGAGCATTCACTAACCCACATCTGTGTGAGCATTCACTAACCCACATCTGTGTGAGCATTCACTAACCCACACCTGTGTGAGCATTCACTAACCCACACCTGTGTGAGCATTCACTCACCCACACCTGAGTGAGCATTCACGAACCCACACCTGTGTGAGCATTCACTAACCCACACCTGTGTGCACATTCACTATCCCACACCTGTGTGAGCATTCACTAACCCACACCTGAGTGAGCATTCACGAACCCACACCTGTGTGAGCATTCACTAACCCACACCTGTGTGCACATTCACTATCCCACACCTGTGTGAGCATTCACTAACCCACACCTGTGTGAGCATTCACTAACCCACACCTGTGTCAGCATTCACTAACCCACACCTGTGTGAGCATTCACTAACTCACACCTGTGTGCACATTCACTAACCCACACCTCTGTGCACATTCAATAACTCACACCTGTGTCAGCATTCACTAACCCACACCTCTGTGAGCATTCACTAACCCACACCTCTGTGCGCATGAAATAACCCACACCTGTGTCAGCATTCACGAACCTACACCTGTGTGAGCATTCACTAACCCACACCTGTGTGAGCATACACTAACCCACACCTGTGTGAGCATTCACTAACCCACACCTGTGTGCACATTCACTAACCCACACCTGTGTGCGTATTCACTAACCCACACCTGTGTGCGTATTCACTAACCCACACCTGTGTGAGCATTCACTAACCCACACCTGTGTGAGCATTCACTAACCCACACCTGTGTGCACATTCACGAACCCACACCTGTGTGCCCATTCACTAACCCACACCTGTGTGAGCATTCACTAACCCACACCTGTGTGAGCATTCACTAACCCACACCTGTGTGCACATTCACGAACCCACACCTGTGTGCACATTCACTAACCCACACCTGTGTGAGCATTCACTAACCCACACCTGTGTGCACATTCACGAACCCACACCTGTGTGCACATTCACTAACCCACACCTGTGTGAGCATTCACGAACTCACACCTGTGTGAGCATTCACTAACCCACACCTGTGTGAGCATTCACTAACCCACACCTGTGTGAGCATTCACTAACTCACACCTGTGTGAGCATTCACTAACCCACACCTGTGTGCGCATTCACTAACCCTCACCTGTGTGCTCATTTACTAACCCACACCTGTGTGAGCATTCACTAACCCACACCTGTGTGAGCATTCACAAACCCACACCTGTGTGCACATTCACTAACCCACACCTGTGTGCACATTCACTAACCCACACCTGTGTGAGCATTCACTAACTCACACTTGTTTGAGCATTCACTAACTCACACCTCTGTGCGCATTCAATAACCCACACCTGTGTCAGCATTCACTAACCTACACCTGTGTGAGCATTCACTAACCCACACCTGTGTGCGCATTCACTAACCCACACCTGTGTGAGCATTCACTAACCCACACCTCTGTGCGCAATCAATAACCCACACCTGTGTCAGCATTCACTAACCTACACCTGTGTGAGCATTCACTAACCCACACCTGTGTGAGCATTCACTAACCCACACCTGTATGAGCATTCACTAACCCACACCTGTGTGCACATTCACTAACCCACACCTGTGTGCGTATTCACTAACCCACACCTGTGTGAGCATTCACGAACCCACACCTGTGTGAGCATTCACTAACCCACACCTGTGTGCACATTCACTAACGCACACCTGTGTGCACATTCACGAACCCACACCTGTGTGAGCATTCACTAACTCACACCTGTGTGAGCATTCACTAACCCACACCTGTGTGAGCATTCACTAACCCACACCTGTGTGAGCATTCACTAACCCACACCTGTGTGAGCATTCACTAACTCACACCTGTGTGAGCATTCACTAACCCACACCTGTGTGCACATTCACTAACCCTCACGTGTTTGCTCATTCACTAACCCACACTTGTGTGAGCATTCACAAACCCACACCTGTGTGCACATTCACTAACCCACACCTGTGTGCACATTCACTAACCCACACCTGTGTGCACATTCACTAACCCACACCTGTGTGAGCATTCACTAACCCACACCTGTGTGAGCATTCACTAACCCACACCTGTGTGCACATTCACTAACCCACACCTGTGTGAGCATTCACTAACTCACACCTGTGTGAGCATTCACTAACCCACACCTGTGTGCGCATTCACTAACCCTCACTTGTTTGCTCATTCACTAACCCTCACTTGTTTGCTCATTCACTAACCCACACCTGTGTGAGCATTCACAAACCCACACCTGTGTGCACATTCACTAACCCACACCTGTGTGCACATTCACTAACCCACACCTGTGTGCACATTCACTAACCCACACCTGTGTGCACATTAACTAACCCACACCTGTGTGAGCATTCACAAACCCACACCTGTGTGCGCATTCACTAACCCACACCTGTGTGCGCATTCACTAACCCACACCTGTGTGCGCATTCACTAACCCACACCTGTGTGCACATTCACTAACCCACACCTGTGTGAGCATTCACTAACCCACACCTGTGTGCGCATTCACTAACCCTCACTTGTTTGCTCATTCACTAACCCACACCTGTGTGAGCATTCACAAACCCACACCTGTGTGCACATTCACTAACCCACACCTGTGTGCACATTCACTAACCCACACCTGTGTGCACATTCACTAACCCACACCTGTGTGCACATTAACTAACCCACACCTGTGTGAGCATTCACAAACCCACACCTGTGTGCGCATTCACTAACCCACACCTGTGTGCGCATTCACTAACCCACACCTGTGTGCGCATTCACTAACCCACACCTGTGTGAGCATTCACTAACCCACACCTGTGTGCGCATTCACTAACCCACACCTGTGTGAGCATTCACTAACCCACACCTGTTTGAGCATTCAAAAACCCACACCTGTGTCAGCATTCACTAACCCACACCTGTGTGAGCATTCACTAACCCACACCTGTGTGAGCATTCACTAACCCACACCTGTGTGCACATTCACTAACCCACACCTGTGTCAGCATTCACTAACCCACACCTGTGTGAGCATTCACTAACCCACACCTGTGTGCGCATTCACTAACTCACACCTGTGTGCACATTCACTAACCCACACCTGTGTGCACATTCACTAACCCACACCTGTGTGCACATTCACGAACCCACACCTGTGTGAGCATTCGCTAACCCACACCAGTGTGAGCATTCACTAACTCACACCAGTGTTAGCATTCACTAACTCACACCTGTGTGAGCATTCACTTACCCACACCTGTGTGAGCATTCACTAGCCCACACCTGTGTGAGCATTCACTAACTCACACCTGTGTGAGCATTCACTAACCCACACCTGTGTGCGCATGCACTAACCCTCACCTGTGTGCACATTCACGAACCCACACCTGTGTGCACATTCACTAACCCACACCTGTGTGCACATTCACTAACCCCCACCTGTGTGAGCATTCACTTACCCACACCTGTGTGCACATTCACTGACCCACAACTGTGTGAGCATTCACTAACTCACACCTGTGTGAGCATTCACTAACTCTCACCTGTGTGCGCATTCACTAACCCACACCTTTGTGAGCATTCACTAACTCACACCTGTGTGATCATTCACTAACCCACTCTTGTGTGCACATTCACTAACCCACACCTGTGTGCACATTCACTAACCCACACCTGTGTGAGCATTCACTAACCCACACCTGTGTGCACATTCACTAACCCACACCTGTGTGCACATTCACTAACCCACACCTGTGTGAGCATTCACTAACCCACACCTGTGTGAGCATTCACTAACCCACACCTGGGTGAGCATTCACTAACCCACACCTGTGTGAGCATTCACTAACCCACACCTGTGTGCGCATTCACTAACCCACACCTGTGTGCGCATTCACTAATCCACACCTGTGTGCGCATTCACTAACCCCAGCTGTGTGAACATTCACTAACCCACACCTGTGTGCGCATTCACTAACCCACACCTGTGTGAGCATTCACTAACCCACACCTGTTTGAGCATTCACTAACCCACACCTGTGTCAGCATTCACTAACCCTCACCTGTGTGAGCATTCACTAACCCACACCTGTGTGAGCATTCACAAACCCACACCTGTGTCCGCATTCACAAAACAACACCTGTGTGCGCATTCACTTACCCACACCTGTGTGCGCATTCACTAACCCACACCTGTGTGCGCATTCACTAACCCACACCTGTTTGAGCATTCACTAACCCACACCTGTTTGAGCATTCACTAACCCACACCTGTGTGAGCATTCACTAACCCACACCTGTGTGAGCATTCACTAACCCACACCTGTGTGCTCATTCACTAACCCACACCTGTGTGCGCATTCACTAACCCACACCTGTGTGCGCATTCACTAACCCACACCTGTGTGAGCATTCACTAACCCACACCTGTTTGAGCATTCACGAACCCACACCTGTGTTCACATTCACTTACCCACACCTGTGTGCACATTCACTAACCCACACCTGTGTGCACATTCACTAATCCACACCTGTGTGCACATTCACTAACCCACACCTGTGTGCACATTCACTAACCCACACCTGTGTGCACATTCACTAACCCACACCTGTGTGCACATTCACTAACCCACACCTGTGTGAGCATTCACTAACTCACACCTGTGTGATCATTCACTAACCCACACTTGTGTGCACATTCACTAACCCACACCTGTGTGCACATTCACTAACCCACACCTGTGTGAGCATTCACTAACCCACACCTGTGTGCACATTCACTAACCCACACCTGTGTGCACATTCACTAACCCACACCTGTGTGCACATTCACTAACCCACACCTGTGTGAGCATTCACTAACCCACACCTGTGTGAGCATTCACTAACCCACACCTGGGTGAGCATTCACTTACCCACACCTGTGTGAGCATTCACTAACCCACACCTGTGTGCGCATTCACTAACCCACACCTGTGTGCGCATTCACTTACCCACACCTGTGTGCGCATTCACTAACCCACACCTGTGTGAACATTCACTCACCCACACTTGTGTGCGCATTCACTAACCCACACCTGTGTGAGCATTCACTAACCCACACCTGTTTGAGCATTCACTAACCCACACCTGTGTCAGCATTCACTAACCCTCACCTGTGTGAGCATTCACTAACCCACACCTGTGTGAGCATTCACTAACCCACACCTGTGTGCGCATTCACAAACCCACACCTGTGTGCGCATTCACTTACCCACACCTGTGTGCGCATTCACTAACCCACACCTGTGTGCGCATTCACAAACCCACACCTGTGTGAGCATTCACTAACCCACACCTGTTTGAGCATTCACTAACCCACACCTGTGTGAGCATTCACTAACCCACACCTGTGTGAGCATTCACTAACCCACACCTGTGTGCTCATTCACTAACCCACACCTGTGTGAGCATTCACTAACCCACACCTGTGTTCACATTCACTTACCCACACCTGTGTGCACATTCACTAACCCACACCTGTGTGAGCATTCACTAACACACACCTGTGTGAGCATTCACTAACACACACCTGTGTGAGCATTCACTAATCCACACCTGTGTGAGCATTCACTAACCCACACCTGTGTCTGCATTCACTAACCCACACCTCTGTGCGCATTCACTAACCCACACCTGTGTGAGCATTCACTAACCCACACGTGTGTGCTCATTCACTAATCCACACCTGTGTGAGCATTCACTAACCCACACCTGTGTGAGCATTCACTTACCCACACCTGTGTGAGCATTCACTAACCCACACCTGTGTGAGCATTCACTAACCCACACCTGTGTGAGCATTCACTAACCCACACCTGTGTCAGCATTCACTAACCCACACCTCTGTGCGCATTCACTAACCCACACCTGTGTGAGCATTCACTAACCCACACCTGTGTGCTCATTCACTTATCCACACCTGTGTGAGCATTCACTAACCCACACCTGTGTCAGCATTCACTAACCTACACCTGTGTGAGCATTCACTAACCCACACCTGTGTGCGCATTCACTAACCCACACCTGTGTGAGCATTCACTAACCCACACCTCTGTGCGCAATCAATAACCCACACCTGTGTCAACATTCACTAACCTACACCTGTGTGAGCATTCACTAACCCACACCTGTGTGAGCATTCACTAACCCACACCTGTATGAGCATTCACTAACCCACACCTGTGTGCACATTCACTAACCCACACCTGTGTGCGTATTCACTAACCCACACCTGTGTGAGCATTCACTAACCCACACCTGTGTGAGCATTCACAAACCCACACCTGTGTGCACATTCACTAACGCACACCTGTGTGCACATTCACTAACCCACACCTGTGTGAGCATTCACTAACTCACACCTGTGTGAGCATTCACTAACCCACACCTGTGTGAGCATTCACTAACCCACACCTGTGTGAGCATTCACTAACTCACACCTGTGTGAGCATTCACTAACCCACACCTGTGTGCACATTCACTAACCCTCACTTGTTTGCTCATTCACTAATCCACACCTGTGTGAGCATTCACAAACCCACACCTGTGTGCACATTCACTAACCCACACCTGTGTGCACATTCACTAACCCACACCTGTGTGCACATTCACTAACCCACACCTGTGTGAGCATTCACTAACCCACACCTGTGTGCACATTCACTAACCCACACCTGTGTGAGCATTCACTAACTTACACCTGTGTGAGCATTCACTAACCCACACCTGTGTGCGCATTCACTAACCCTCACTTGTTTGCTCATTCACTAACCCACACCTGTGTGAGCATTCACAAACCCACACCTGTGTGCACATTCACTAACCCACACCTGTGTGCACATTCACTAACCCACACCTGTGTGCACATTCACTAACCCACACCTGTGTGCACATTAACTAACCCACACCTGTGTGAGCATTCACTAACCCACACCTGTGTGCGCATTCACTAACCCACACCTGTGTGCGCATTCACTAACCCACACCTGTGTGCGCATTCACTAACCCACACCTGTGTGAGCATTCACTAACCCACACCTGTGTGCGCATTCACTAACCCACACCTGTGTGAGCATTCACTAACCCACACCTGTTTGAGCATTCAAAAACCCACACCTGTGTCAGCATTCACTAACCCACACCTGTGTGAGCATTCACTAACCCACACCTGTGTGAGCATTCACTAACCCACACCTGTGAGCATTCACTAACCCACACCTGTGTGCACATTCACAAACCCACACCTGTGTGCACATTCACAAACCCACACCTGTGTGCGCATTCACTAACCCACACCTGTGTGCGCATTCACTAACCCACACCTGTGTGAGCATTCACGAACCCACACCTGTGTGAGCATTCACTAACCCACACCTGTGTGCTCATTCACTAACCCACACCTGTGTGCTCATTCACTAACCCACACCTGTGTGAGCATTCACTAACCCACACCTGTGTTTACATTCACTTACCCACACCTGTGTGAGCATTCACGAACCCACACCTGTGTGAGCATTCACTAACCCACACCTGTGTGCTCATTCACTAACCCACACCTGTGTGCTCATTCACTAACCCACACCTGTGTGAGCATTCACTAACCCACACCTGTGTGCGCATTCACTAACCCACACCTGTGTCAGCATTCACTAACCCACACCTGTGTGAGCATTCACTAACCCACACCTGTGTGCTCATTCACTAACCCACACCTGTGTGCTCATTCACTAACCCACACCTGTGTGAGCATTCACTAACCCACACCTGTGTTCACATTCACTTACCCACACCTTTGTGCACATTCACTAACCCACACCTGTGTGAGCATTCACAAACACACACCTGTGTGAGCATTCACTAACCCACACCTGTGTGCACATTCACTAACCCACACCTGTGTCAGCATTCACTAACCCACACCTCTGTGCGCATTCACTAACCCACACCTGTGTGAGCATTCACTCACCCACACCTGTGTGCTCATTCACTTATCCACACCTGTGTGAGCATTCACTAACCCACACCTGTGTGAGCATTCACTTACCCACACCTGTGTGAGCATTCACTTACCCACACCTGTGTGAGCATTCACTAACCCACACCTGTGTGAGCATTCACTAACCCACACCTGTGTGAGCATTCACTAACCCACACCTGTGTGCCCATTCACTAACCCACACCTGTGTGAGCATTCACTAACCCACACCTGTGTGAGCATTCACTAACCCACACCTGTGTGAGCATTCACTAACCCACACCTGTGTGAGCATTCACTAACCCACACCTGTGTGCACATTCACTAACCCACACCTGTGTGCACATTCACTAACCCACACCTGTGTCAGCATTCACAAACCCACACCTGTGTAAGCATTCACTAACCCACACCTGTGTGCGCATTCACTAACCCACGCCTGTGTGCACATTCACTAACCCACACCTGTGTCAGCATTCACTAACCCACACCTGTGTGAGCATTCACTAACCCACACCTGTGTGCACATTCACTATCCCACACCTGTGTGAGCATTCATTAACCCACACCTGTGTGAGCATTCACTAACCCACACCTGTGTCAGCATTCACTAATCCACACCTGTGTGAGCATTCACTAACTCACACCTGTGTGCACATTCACTATCCCACACCTGTGTGAGCATTCACTAACCCACACCTGTGTGAGCATTCACTAACCCACACCTGTGTCAGCATTCACTAATCCACACCTGTGTGAGCATTCACTAACCCACACCTGTGTGCACATTCACTATCCCACACCTGTGTGAGCATTCACTAACCCACACCTGTGTCAGCATTCACTAATCCACACCTGTGTGAGCATTCACTAACTCACACCTGTGTGCACATTCACTATCCCACACCTGTGTGAGCATTCACTAACCCACACCTGTGTGAGCATTCACTAACCCACACCTGTGTCAGCATTCACTAATCCACACCTGTGTGAGCATTCACTAACCCACACCTGTGTGCACATTCACTATCCCACACCTGTGTGAGCATTCACTAACCCACACCTGTGTGAGCATTCACTAACCCACACCTGTGTCAGCATTCACTAATCCACACCTGTGTGAGCATTCACTAACCCACACCTGTGTGAGCATTCACTAACCCACACCTGTGTGAGCATTCACTAACCCACACCTGTGTCAGCATTTACTAATCCACACCTGTGTGAGCATTCACTAACTCACACCTGTGTGCACATTCACTAACCCACACCTCTGTGCGCATTCAATAACTCACACCTGTGTCAGCATTCACTAACCCACACCTGTGTGAGCATTCACTAACCCACACCTCTGTGCGCAATAAATAACCCACACCTGTGTGCACATTCACTAACCCACACCTGTGTGCGTATTCACTAACCCACACCTGTGTGCGTATTCACTAACCCACACCTGTGTGCGTATTCACTAACCCACACCTGTGTGCACATTCACTAACCCACACCTGTGTGCACATTCACTAACCCACACCTGTGTGCACATTCACGAACCCACACCTGTGTGAGCATTCGCTAACCCACACCAGTGTGAGCATTCACTAACTCACACCTGTGTGAGCATTCACTTACCCACACCTGTGTGAGCATTCACTAGACCACACCTGTGTGAGCATTCACTAACTCACACCTGTGTGAGCATTCACTAACCCACACCTGTGTGCGCATGCACTAACCCTCACCTGTGTGCACATTCACGAACCCACACCTGTGTGCACATTCACTAACCCACACCTGTGTGCACATTCACTAACCCCCACCTGTGTGAGCATTCACTAACCCACACCTGTGTGCACATTCACTGACCCACAACTGTGTGAGCATTCACTAACTCACACCTGTGTGAGCATTCACTAACTCTCACCTGTGTGCGCATTCACTAACCCACAACTTTGTGCGCATTCAATAACCCACACCTGTGTCAGCATTCACTAAACTACACCTGTGTGAGCATTCACTAACTCACACCTGTTTGAGCATTCACTAACTCACACCTGTGTGAGCATTCACTAACCCACACCTGTGTGCGCATTCACTAACCCTCACTTGTTTGCTCATTCACTAACCCACACCTGTGTGAGCATTCACAAACCCACACCTGTGTGCACATTCACTAACCCACACCTGTGTGCACATTCACTAACCCACACCTGTGTGCACATTCACTAACCCACACCTGTGTGCACATTCACTAACCCACACCTGTGTGAGCATTCACTAACTCACACCTGTGTGATCATTCACTAACCCACACTTGTGTGCACATTCACTAACCCACACCTGTGTGCACATTCACTAACCCACACCTGTGTGAGCATTCACTAACCCACACCTGTGTGCACATTCACTAACCCACACCTGTGTGCACATTCACTAACCCACACCTGTGTGCACATTCACTAACCCACACCTGTGTGAGCATTCACTAACCCACACCTGTGTGAGCATTCACTAACCCACACCTGGGTGAGCATTCACTAACCCACACCTGTGTGCACATTCACTAACCCACACCTGTGTGCGCATTCACTAACCCACACCTGTGTGCGCATTCACTAACCCACACCTGTGTGCGCATTCACCAACCCACACCTGTGTGAACATTCACTAACCCACACCTGTGTGCGCATTCACTAACCCACACCTGTGTGAGCATTCACTAACCCACACCTGTTTGAGCATCCACTAACCCACACCTGTGTCAGCATTCACTAACCCTCACCTGTGTGAGCATTCACTAACCCACACCTGTGTGAGCATTCACTAACCCACACCTGTGTCCGCATTCACAAACCCACACCTGTGTGCGCATTCACTTACCCACACCTGTGTGCGCATTCACTAACCCACACCTGTGTGCGCATTCACTAACCCACACCTGTGTGAGCATTCACTAACCCACACCTGTTTGAGCATTCACTAACCCACACCTGTGTGAGCATTCACTAACCCACACCTGTGTGAGCATTCACTAACCCACACCTGTGTGCTCATTCACTAACCCACACCTGTGTGAGCATTCACTAACCCACACCTGTGTTCACATTCACTTACCCACACCTGTGTGCACATTCACTAACCCACACCTGTGTGAGCATTCACTAACACACACCTGTGTGAGCATTCACTAACCCACACCTGTGTGCACATTCACTAACCCACACCTGTGTGCACATTCACTAACCCACACCTGTGTGCACATTCACTAACCCACACCTGTGTGCACATTCACTAACCCACACCTGTGTGAGCATTCACTAACTCACACCTGTGTGATCATTCACTAACCCACACTTGTGTGCACATTCACTAACCCACACCTGTGTGCACATTCACTAACCCACACCTGTGTGAGCATTCACTAACCCACACCTGTGTGCACATTCACTAACCCACACCTGTGTGCACATTCACTAACCCACACCTGTGTGCACATTCACTAACCCACACCTGTGTGCACATTCACTAACCCACACCTGTGTGAGCATTCACTAACCCACACCTGTGTGAGCATTCACTAACCCACACCTGGGTGAGCATTCACTAACCCACACCTGTGTGAGCATTCACTAACCCACACCTGTGTGCGCATTCACTAACCCACACCTGTGTGCGCATTCACTAACCCACACCTGTGTGCGCATTCACTAACCCACACCTGTGTGAACATTCACTAACCCACACTTGTGTGCGCATTCACTAACCCACACCTGTGTAAGCATTCACTAACCCACACCTGTTTGAGCATTCACTAACCCACACCTGTGTCAGCATTCACTAACCCTCACCTGTGTGAGCATTCACTAACCCACACCTGTGTGAGCATTCACTAACCCACACCTGTGTGCGCATTCACTAACCCACACCTGTGTGCGCATTCACTTACCCACACCTGTGTGCGCATTCACTAACCCACACCTGTGTGCGCATTCACTAACCCACACCTGTGTGAGCATTCACTAACCCACACCTGTTTGAGCATTCACGAACCCACACCTGTGTGAGCATTCACTAACCCACACCTGTGTGAGCATTCACTAACCCACACCTGTGTGCTCATTCACTAACCCACACCTGTGTGAGCATTCACTAACCCACACCTGTGTTCACATTCACTTACCCACACCTGTGTGCACATTCACTAACCCACACCTGTGTGAGCATTCACTAACACACACCTGTGTGAGCATTCACTAATCCACACCTGTGTGCACATTCACTAACCCACACCTGTGTCAGCATTCACTAACCCACACCTCTGTGCGCATTCACTAACCCACACCTGTGTGAGCATTCACTAACCCACACCTGTGTGCTCATTCACTAATCCACACCTGTGTGAGCATTCACTAACCCACACCTGTGTGAGCATTCACTTACCCACACCTGTGTGAGCATTCACTAACCCACACCTGTGTGAGCATTCACTAACCCACACCTGTGTGAGCATTCACTAACCCACACCTGTGTCAGCATTCACTAACCCACACCTCTGTGCGCATTCACTAACCCACACCTGTGTGAGCATTCACTAACCCACACCTGTGTGCTCATTCACTTATCCACACCTGTGTGAGCATTCACTAACCCACACCTGTGTGAGCATTCACTTACCCACACCTGTGTGAGCATTCACTAACCCACACCTGTGTGAGCATTCACTAACCCACACCTGTGTGAGCATTCACTAACCCACACCTGTGTGCCCATTCACTAACCCACACCTGTGTGCCCATTCACTAACCCACACCTGTGTGAGCATTCACTAACCCACACCTGTGTAACATTCACTAACCCACACCTGTGTCAGCATTCACTAACCCACACCTGTGTGAGCATTCACTAACCCACACCTGTGTGAGCATTCACTAACCCACACCTGTGTGCATATTCACTAACCCACACCTGTGTCAGCATTCACTAACCCACACCTGTGTGAGCATTCACTAACCCACACCTGTGTGAGCATTCACTTACCCACACCTGTGTGAGCATTCACTAACCCACACCTGTGTGCACATTCACTAACCCACACCTGTGTAACATTCACTAACCCACACCTGTGTGCACATTCACTAACCCACCCCTGTGTTTGCATTCACTTACCCACACCTGTGTGAGCATTCACTAACACACACCTGTGTGCGCATTCACTAACCCACACCTGTGTGCTCATTCACTAACCCACACCTGTGTGAGCATTCACTTACCCACACCTGTGTGAGCATTCACTAACCCACACCTGTGTGCGCATTCACTAACCCACACCTGTGTGCGCATTCACTAACCCACACCTGTGTGCGCATTCACTAACCCACACCTGTGTGCGCATTCACTAACCCACACCTGTGTGCGCATTCACTAACCCACACCTTTGTGCTCATTCACTAACCCACACCTGTGTGAGCATTCACTATCCCACACCTGTTTGAGCATTCACTAACCCACACCTGTGTGCGCATTCACTAACCCACACCTGTGTGAGCATTCACTAACCTACACCTGTGTGAGCATTCACTAACCTACACCTGTGTGAGCATTCACTAACCCACACCTGTGTGAGCATTCACTAACCCACACCTGTGTGAGCATTCACTAACCCACACCTGTGTGAGCATTCACTAACCCACACCTGTGTGCGCATTCACTAACCCACACCTGTGTGCGCATTCACTAACCCACACCTGTGTGTGAATTCACTAACCCACACCTGTGTGAGCATTCACAAACCCACACCTGTGTGTGCATTCACAAACCCACACCTGTGTGCGCATTCACTAACCCACACCTTTGTGCTCATTCACTAACCTACACCTGTGTGCGCATTCACTAACCCACACCTGTGTGCGCATTCACTGACTCACACCTGTGTGAGCATTCACAAACCCACACCTGTGTGCGCATTCACTAACCCACACCTGTGTGAGCATTCACTAACTCACACCTGTGTGAGCATTCACTAACCCACACCTGTGTGCCCATTCACAAACCCACACCTGTGTGCTCATTCACTCACCCACACCTGTGTGCTCATTCACTAACCCACACCTGTGTGCGCATTCACTAACCCACACCTGTGTGTGCATTCACTAACTCACACCTGTGTGAGCATTCACAAACCCACACCTGTGTGCGCATTCACTAACCCACACCTGTGTGCGCATTCACTAACCCACACCTGTGTGCGCATTCACTAACCCACACCTGTGTGCGCCTTCACTAACCCACACCTGTGTGAGCATTCACTAACCCACACCTGTGTGCGCATTCACTAACCCACACCTGTGTGCGCATTCACTAACCCACACCTGTGTGCGCATTCACTAACCCACACCTGTGTGCGCATTCACTAACCCACACCTGTGTGCGCCTTCACTAACCCACACCTGTGTGAGCATTCACTAACCCACACGTGTGTGCTCATTCACTAATCCACACCTGTGTGAGCATTCACTAACCCACACCTGTGTGAGCATTCACTTACTCACACCTGTGTGAGCATTCACTAACCCACACCTGTGTGAGCATTCACTAACCCACACCTCTGTGTGCATTCACTAACCCACACCTGTGTGAGCATTCACTAACCCACACCTGTGTGTGCATTCACTAACTCACACCTGTGTGAGCATTCACTTACCCACACCTGTGTGAGCATTCACTAACCCACACCTGTGTGCGCATTCACTAACCCACACCTGTGTGCGCATTCACTAACCCACACCTGTGTGCGCATTCACTAACCCACACCTGTGTGCGCATTCACTAACCCACAGCTGTGTGCGCATTCACTAACCCACGCCTGTGTGCTCATTCACTAACCCACACCTGTGTGAGCATTCACTCACCCACGCCTGTGTGAGCATTCACTAACCCACGCCTGTGTGCTCATTCACTAACCCACACCTGTGTGCGCATTCACTAACCCACACCTGTGTGAGCATTCACTAACCCACACCTGTGTGATTATTCACTCACCCACACCTGTGTGAGCATTCACTAACCCACACCTGTGTGAGCATTCACTAACCCACACCTGTGTGAGCATTCACTTACCCACACCTGTGTGAGCATTCACTAACCCACACCTGTGTGCGCATTCACTAACCCACACCTGTGTGCGCATTCACTGACCCACACCTTTGTGCGCATTCACTGACTCACACCTGTGTGAGCATTCACTAACCCACACCTGTGTGAGCATTCACTATCCCACACCTGTGTGAGCATTCACTAACCCACACCTGTATGAGCATTTACTAACCCACACCTGTGTGAGCATTCACTAACCCACACCTGTGTGAGCATTCACTAACCCACACCTGTGTGAGCATTCACTAACCCACACCTGTGTGCGCATTCACTAAACCACACCTGTGTGCGCATTCACTAACCCACACCTGTGTGCGCATTCACCTACCCACACCTGTGTGAGCATTCACAAACCCACACCTGTGTGCTCATTCACTAACCCACACCTGTGTCAGCATTCACTATCCCACACCTGTGTGAGCATTCACTAACCCACACCTGTGTGCGCATTCACTAACCCACACCTGTGTGAGCATTCACTAACCCACACCTGTGTGCGCATTCACTTACCCACACCTGTGTGAGCATTCACAAACCCACACCTGTGTGCTCATTCACTAACCCACACCTGTGTGCTCATTCACTAACCCACACCTGTGTGGGCATTCACTAACCCACACCTGTGTGCACATTCACTTACCCACACCTGTGTCAGCATTCACTAACCCACACCTGTGTGAGCATTCACTAACCCACACCTGTGTGAGCATTCACTAACCCACACCTGTGTGAGCATTCACTAACCCACACCTGTGTGCGCATTCACTAACCCACACCTGTGTGAGCATTCACTAACCCACACCTGTGTGCGCATTCACTAACTCACACCTGTGTGAGCATTCACAAACCCACACCTGTGTGCGCATTCACTAACCCACACCTGTGTGCGCATTCACTAACCCACACCTGTGTGCGCATTCACTCACCCACACCTGTGTGAGCATTCACTAACCCACACCTGTGTGAGCATTCACTAACTCACACCTGTGTGACCATTCACTTACTCACACCTGTGTGAGCATTCACTAACCCACACCTGTGTGAGCATTCACAAACCCACACCTGTGTGCGCATTCACTAACCCACACCTGTGTGCGCATTCACTAACCCACACCTGTGTGCGCATTCACTAACCCACACCTGTGTGAGCATTCACTAACCCACACCTGTGTGAGCATTCACTAACTCACACCTGTGTGAGCATTCACTAACCCACACCTGTGTGAGCATTCACTAACCCACACCTGTGTGTGCATTCACTAACCCACACCTGTGTGAGCATTCACTAACCCACACCTGTGTGTGCATTCACTAACTCACACCTGTGTGAGCATTCACTAACCCACACCTGTGTGCGCATTCACTAACCCACACCTGTGTGCGCATTCACTCACCCACACCTGTGTGCGCATTCACTAACCCACACCTGTGTTTGCATTCACTAACTCACACCTGTGTGAGCATTCACAAACCCACACCTGTGTGCGCATTCACTTACCCACACCTGTGTGAGCATTCACTAACCCACACCTGTGTGAGCATTCACTAACCCACACCTGTGTGCACATTCACTAACCCACACCTGTGTGAGCATTCACTAACCCACACCTGTGTGAGCATTCACTAACCCACACCTGTGTGAGCATTCACTAACCCACACCTGTTTGAGCATTCACTAACCCACACCTGTTTGCACATTCACTAACCCACACCTGTGTGCGCATTCACTAAACCACACCTGTGTGAGCATTCACTAACCCACACCTGTGTGCGCATTCACTAACCCACACCTGTGTGAGCATTCACAAACCCACACCTGTGTGCTCATTCACTAACCCACACCTGTGTGAGCATTCACTAACCCACACCTGTGTGAGCATTCACTAACCCACACCTGTGTGCGCATTCACTAACCCACACCTGTGTGAGCATTCACTAACCCACACCTGTGTGCGCACTCACTTACCCACACCTGTGTGAGCATTCACAAACCCACACCTGTGTGCTCATTCACTAACCCACACCTGTGTGCTCATTCACTAACCCACACCTGTGTGAGCATTCACTAACCCACACCTGTGTGTGCATTCACTAACCCACACCTGTGTGAGCATTCACTAACCCACACCTGTGTGCACATTCACTAACCCACACCTGTGTCAGCATTCACTAACCCACACCTGTGTGAGCATTCACTAACCCACACCTGTGTGAGCATTCACTAACCCACACCTGTGTTCACATTCACTAACCCACACCTGTGTTCACATTCACTAACCCACACCTGTTTGAGCATTCACTAACCCACACCTGTGTCAGCATTCACTAACCCACACCTGTGTGAGCATTCACTATCCCACACCTGTGTGCGCATTCACTAACCCACACCTGTGTGCGCATTCACTCACCCACACCTGTGTGCGCATTCACTAACCCACACCTGTGTGCACATTCACTTACCCACACCTGTGTCAGCATTCACTAACCCACACCTCTGTGCGCATTCAATAACCCACACCTGTGTGAGCATTCACTAACCCACACCTGTGTGCGCATTCACTAATCCACACCTGTGTGAGCATTCACTAACCCACACCTGTGTGCACATTCACTAACCCACACCTGTGTAACATTCACTAACCCACACCTGTGTCAGCATTCACTAACCCACACCTGTGTGAGCATTCACAAACCCACACCTGTGTGCTCATTCATCAGACGCATCGCTGCAGTGCAAGGGTGATCACGTGACTTGCATGCTAGTCTTGCACTATATGAATATGCAACTGAAGAATGAGTAGAAATGAATGTGACGGTGATTCTGTCTGTTTGCTCCTGTGGGTCTGTGTGAGAATCCGTTCCATGTTTTTGAGAAGAGAGTGAAGGAACCTTCATGGTCTGTGTTTTGACTGTCTCTCACGGAGAGGAGCATGTACATTTGCTATTATTCAACCCCGATTGCATATTGGGTTTAAAATCAAAATTTACAAACTTTCACCTGTTTGTGATTAACAGATTAAACGAGAACATTTTAAATTGCTCAACACCACTAATATAACAAGTGTTTTCTCCAAATTTAACACAAAATTCCATTTTTAATGACTTCTGCAATTTTTTTATTATTCAACCCCCCGAATAGAATCCATCTTAATTGCAAATCAGGTGCTCTCTAAAACACATCTAATGCAGCAAATCATGAGCTTACTTAGTTGCATCAGGTTTGCTTGAGATAAAACACATCAAATACTTGCACTCGCTAGGGGTTTGTTGACAGTGACATTTGATTGCATATCAGAAATATGGCTGTCAAGAGAATTGTCCAAAAAACTCACAGAGGAAATCATTGCCTGGCACAAACAAGAAAAGGATCCCAATAGGCAGCACAGACACTGAATGTTCGGAGAAATACAGTTGGAAGCAGAGTTTGCAAGTTCAGAGTTAAAGGAAGAGTCGGAAAGCTGACACCTGGGCATCATTGGACCTTCCAACAGAACAATGATCCTAAGCAAACCTCAAAATCCACCAAAGCTTGGTTTCAGAAGAAGTCTGGGAAGATTCTAAAGTGCCCGTCACAGTTGCCTCCCTTGAACCCCATATAAAAATCTCTGGTAGGATTTGAAGAAGGCATTTGCATGCAAACCCTAGAATATTAGTGAACTGGAGGTCATTGTCCATGAGGACTGGGCTAAGATTCCTTGGGAATGCTGCCAGAAGCTGACATCTGCCTATGCCTCACATTTCCAACAGGTCAGAGCCGCAAAAGGTTTTCTACTAAGTATTAAAGATGCTTGTCATGAAGGGGTTGAATAATTTTGAGTCTGCAGTAGTCATTACAAGCGGTATTTTGTGTTGAATTTGGAGAAGCCACTTGTAATATTTGTTTTGTTGAATCATTTAAATTGTTCTTGTTTGATTTGTTCATTGCAAACAGTTGAAAGTTTGTAAATTTTGCCAGTAAACCTATTTTGCAATGAGGGTTCAACAGTTTTGATTGCAACTGTATATGTGTATTTGTCTGTGTTTCTGTGTAAGTTAATCCAGGCCTGTGTATGCATGTATGTGTATGAGAGACAGGCTGCAGCAATTTTTTATCTCCATTTCCTGTGTTTCAGGGAGAGGTGGCGTGTCGGGTGGAGTTCCTTTTGGAGCAGCATTTCCAGAAAGAAAAAGAAACTATGGAGACAATCCAGAAAGCCAATGAAATGCTGTTGCATAATGTGCTGCCCGTGCATGTGGCAAAAGTCTTCATGGACAAGAGCTACCAGAACCAGGCGAGTATCAACCACTTTCAAACACTGTCCGCAACCAGGCGAGTTTCAACCACTTTCAAGCACTGTCTGCAACCAGGCGAGTATCAACCACTACCAAACACTGTCCGCAACCAGGCGAGTATCGACCACTACCAAACACTGTCCGCAACCAGGTGAGTACCAACCACTACCAAACACTGTCTGCAACCAGGCGAGTATCAACCACTACCAAATACTGTCTGCAACCAGGCGAGTATCAACCACTACTAAACAATGTCGACAACCAGGCGAGTATCAACCACTACCAAATACTGTCTGCAACCAGGCGAGCATCAACCATTACCAAGTACTGTCCATAACCAGGCGAGTATCAACCACTACCAAACACTGTCCGCAACCAGGCGAGTACCAACCACTACCAAACACTGTCTGCAACCAGGCGTGTATCAACCACTTCCAAACACTGTCTGCAACCAGGCGTGTGTCAACCACTACCAAGCACTGACGGCAACCAGGCAAGTATCAACGACTACCAAACACTGTCCGCAACCAGGCGAGTAACAACCACTAACAAACACTGTCTGCAACCAGGCGAGTAACAACCACTAGCAAACACTGTCTGCAACCAGGCGAGTATCAACCACTACCAAATACTGTCTGCAACCAGGCGAGCATCAACCATTACCAAGAACTGTCCATAACCTGGCGAATATCAACCACTACCAAACACTGTCCGCAACCAGGCGAGTATCGACCACTACCAAACACTGTCCGCAACCAGGTGAGTACCAACCACTACCAAGTACTGTCTGCAACCAGGCGTGTATCAACCACTACCAAACACTGTCTGCAACCAGGCGTGTATCAACCACTACCAAACACTGACGGCAACCAGGCAAGTATCACCGACTACCAAACACTGTCCGCAACTAGGCGAGTATCAACCACTACCAAACACTGTCTGCAACCAGTCGAGTATCAACCACTACCAAACACTGTCTGCAACCAGGCAAGTATCAACCACTACGAAATACTGTCTGCAACCAGGCGAGTAACAACCATTAAGAAGTACTGCCTATATCTAGGCGAGTATCAACCTCTACCAAACACTGTCTGCAACCAGGCGAGTATCAACTATTACCAAACACTGTCCATAACCAGGCGAGTATCAACCACAACTAAACACTGTCCGCAACCAGGCGAGTATCAACCACTACCAAACACTGTCGGCAACCAGGCGAGTATCAACCACTACCAAACACTGTCCGCAACCAGGCAAGTATCAACCACTACCAAGTACTGTCCATAACCAGGAGAGTATCAAACACTATTTAGTATCGCCCGCAACCAGGTGAGGATCAACCACTACCAAGCACTGTCTGAAACCAGGGGAGTATGAACCACTACCAAAAACTGTCTGCAACCAGGCGAGTATCAACCACTACTAAACACTGTCCGCAACCAGGCGAGTATCAACCACTACCAAACACTGTCGGCAACCAGGCGAGTATCAACCACTACCAAACACTGTCCGCAACCAGGCAAGTATCAACCACTACCAAGTACTGTCCATAACCAGGAGAGTATCAAACACTATTTAGTATCGCCCGCAACCAGGTGAGGATCAACCACTACCAAGCACTGTCTGAAACCAGGGGAGTATGAACCACTACCAAAAACTGTCTGCAACCAGGCGAGTATCAACCACTACTAAACACTGTCCGCAACCAGGCGAGTATCAACCACTACCAAACACTGTCCGCAACCAGGCAAGTATCAACCACTACCAAGTACTGTCCATAACCAGGAGAGTATCAAACACTATTTAGTATCGCCCGCAACCAGGTGAGGATCAACCACTACCAAGCACTGTCTGAAACCAGGCGAGTATGAACCACTACCAAGCATTGTCTGCAACCAGGCGAGTATGAACCACCATCAAATTATGTCCGCAACCAGGCGAGTATCAACCACTACCAATTACTCTCCATAACCAGGTGAGTATCAGACACTACCAAACACTGTCCGCAACCATGTGAGTATCAACCACTTCTTAGTACTGTTCGCAACTGTTCGGCCAAAAAAAAGGTTGTACACTGAAATATTTAGTTGGAACCCCTGTAGCTTTGATTACAGTGCATATTCTTCTTGTCATTGTTTTAACATCTATATGCAATGCCAGAACATTTATTTTAGATCAGAAATGCCATAATTTTTGGCTGAGATCTTGTCTTCTCGACATAATGGTTGAACCACTGTGGTCTTTCTTGAGCACATCCCAATAACTTTCAATGTGTTTAAGGTCAGGATTTTGTGGTGGCAAATTTGTTTGTGAAAATGATTCCTCATACTTGTTTTTGTCATTCATGGTTTTCTTTGCTAAATACAGGCCAATAATTTGCCCATTCTGAAATATTGTAACATCTTTTCCACCATCAGGGGATGTGTCTTCCAACATGATTTTTTAAGAAATGAGTAGTGACGCGCTTCATCAGTCAGGGTAAAATGATTATTGCCAGCTGAAACATATTAATAACCACAATAATGATCCAATTATAGAATTTGTTCGTTAATTTCCAAATGGTGAATTTTTTTTTAGCCGGGCAGTGTATAAACCTCCACCAAGTACTGTCAATAACCAGGTGAGTATCAACCACTACCCAGTACTGTCCATAATCAGGCGAGTATCAACCTCTACCTAGTATTGTCCGTGACCAGGCGAGTATCAACCATTACCAAATACTGTCCACAACCAGGTGAGTATCAACCACTACCTAGGACTGTCTGCAATGAGGCAAGTATAAACCACTACCAAGTATTGTCCATAACCAGGTGAGTATCCTCCCCTACCTAGTACTGTCCATAAATGGGCAAATATCAACCACTACTAAGTACTGTCTGCAAACAAGCGAGTATCAACCACTACTCAGTATTGTCCATGATGATGTGAATATCAACCACTACCCAGTTCTGTCCATAACCAGGTGAGTATAAACCATTACTAAATACTGTCTACAACTAGGCAAGTATCAACCACTATCAACCACTGTCCGCAACCTGGCGAGAATCAACTGTAACTATCTACAGACCACGGTCTGGTAAATGTTAACATCAGCCATGCAAATACTAACCACATCTTCGCCGACCCCGACCAATCAAGTCCTGTCTATATTCAGTCAAATTCTGACTACAAACAGACAACTACTGACTGCAAATAGGCGAGTGTAAACCACAACCAGGTGAGTTACTGACCGGAACTAGTTAGGTCAGAGGTCTCAAACTTCAGTACTGGAGGTTTCTAGTGTCTCTAGGTTTTTGGGATTTCCAATCAAACAACAGCTTATTGCTGCAAAACTGACGTTTGGAGACTCTTTAGCTGATCGATTGCTTTTATAAAAAACGTTATTGCAGGAACAAACCAAAAACAAGCAGACTCTAACCATAACCCAACCCTAATGCCAAGCAGACCCTTGCCTTAACCCAACCCTAACAACAAGCAGACACAGCAGCTCTTCAGGATTTGACCTTCAGACCCCTGAGCACTGTTCTGTCCGCACATATGCAAGTATTGATAGCAGTTGGATGACTGCTGATTGCAACCATGATCTGATCACAACAGGTAAGGACTCAACACAATTTGGCAAGTATTGTTCGCAACTTGTGTGGTTGTAGCAGTTGTCCAATAGAGCTAGTCCTGTGTGGCAAGTGATGTACGGTGTATGCATGTGTATTTGTGTGTTATGGAGTGATGATGCATGAGTATTTGTGTGTTATGGAGTGTTGCACGGTGTATGCATGTGTATCTGTGTTATGGAGTGTTGCACGGTGTATGCATGTGTATCTGTGTTATGGACTGATCCACTGTGTATGCATGTGTATCCGTGTGTTATGGAGTGATGCACGGTGTATACATGTGTATCTGTGTGTTATGGAGTGATGCACGGTGTATACATGTGTATCTGTGTGTTATGGAGTGATGCACGGTGTATACATGTGTATCTGTGTTATGGAGTGTTGCACGGTGTATGCATGTGTATCTGTGTTATGGAGTGTTGCACGGTGTATGCATGTGTATCCGTGTGTTATGGAGTGATGCACGGTGTATGCATGTGTATCCGTGTGTTATGGAGTGATGCACGGTGTATACATGTGTATCTGTGTGTTATGGAGTGATGCACGGTGTATACATGTGTATCTGTGTGTTATGGAGTGATGCACGGTGTATACATGTGTATCTGTGTGTTATGACATGTTTTGTTTTGTTGTAGGATTTGTACAGTCAGTCCTGCGAGTCCGTGTGCGTGATTTTCGCTTCAGTGCCGCAGTTCTACAAGGATTTCTACACAGAGAACAGTGTAAACCACAACGGCCTGGAGTGCCTCCGCGCTCTTAATGAGATGATCGCTGACTTTGACGAGGTAATGTGCTCATTCCAAATGTTTTTTCATAGCATTCATCTCATGCACCTGACCAGGACATTGATTGAGGTGTTCCATCATTTCTGAGATTTTAAGCGGGAGGGCAGGGTGGCCTTGTATTAGGTTGCTTCACTGGCTACTGTGGAGTTGCTGTTTCAAGCCCTTGGTGGGTCTGAATGATTCTGACTTGATCTGGAGAGATGAAGTTTGGAGGAACTCTGCTGTTAACCCCTAAATGACTGCAGGGGCTCCACCATATAATATGAGGAAAAAATTACATTTCTGAATTAAAACCTACCTCAGGGAAGTATACGGGGTTCGTGAGATCATTGCGCTCAGTGCTGTTTGAATATAAACAAGGTGACTGTTGGAATAATAGGTGTGGATTGAATAAAAAAGTTTGGTGCGATTATGAACAGTTTTATCTCCCTCTGTCAGCTCCTGTCCAAACCGAAGTTCTGCAGTGTTGAGAAGATCAAGACCATTGGCAGCACATACATGGCAGCCACAGGCCTGACCCAGCCTCACACTGAAGGGTCAAAGGTGAGACAGAGGCCACCTGAGAAAGAACAAATCAGCCTTTAAATGGCAGCCATGTATAAAGCTCACACTGAGAAGGTGTTCTGGGTCAGATTTACCAGTCTAACAGTCTATTTCATCAAACAATGATAATCAATGTTTTATAATATACATATACTCAGCCAAAATAAAAACTTCACACTCGTTTGGAGGTCGATAAGTTGAACATACAAGAAATTAGGTTTTAAATAATGATTTTATTTAATTCTGTTCTCATTAAAGATGGTTTATCGTAAAAATAATGTCAATAATGTAACCAGTTCCACCGGAAATGCTACGGAAATGTCCAAGAGTAAAAATGGTAAGTTACAACTTGAATAAGAGCAGTGCGCAGGCAATTACGTATGGTTTGGGCAGTCACACGACCTCTAAACAATTCATTCCTAGTGGACGTTGCAGTGACAAATCAATTATGCAAATGACGTCAGACAATTTGTCGGTCCTTGCTTTTGACGTCACACGTGGGCTACCAGAACGAGGTCAGTCAGCTGTGGTGCCAGTTTGTTGGAGACGTGTCTGAAGATCATGGGTAGTCCGTCGACTGCATCCCATAACCCTTGCAACGTCAGTGACGGACGTTTCCGTATTCAGCATGCCAATGGCAGTATAATTGCGTTCGGCGGCGGACAAAGATCGGGAGAAGTACGCACATGGGTGAAGCTTATTATCCCAACGAGAATGCTGGGACAGAATAGCACCCACGTCCACCTCCGAAGCATCTACCTCCACAACAAATGGGAGGGAGGGATCGGGCAAAACCAAAATAGGCTCTGAGCTAAAACGTTTTTTTAATTCCTGAAAGGCAGCATCAGCTGCAGGAGACCAAAAAAACCCTGAGGAGGTATTCATGTTAGTGAGCACAATAATGGGGGAGCAACCGCGCTGAAATTACAGATAAACCTCCAGTAAAAATTTGCAAAGCCCAGAAAACGTTGGACCTCTTTAACACTCTGCGGTGCAGGCTAATTCCTGACCGCAGCCGCCTTGTCCGAATCCATCCGCACAGACCCCTTAGAAACAATTAAGCCCAAGAATGAGACAGTTTGGGCGTGGAAAACACATTTTTCGGATTTAACAAAAAATTTGGCATTGAGCAGGGCTTGCAGTACACATCTGACGTGTTTATAGTGCTCCGACAGTGTCGAAGAAAAAATCTAAATGTCGTCAAGATAAACGAAGACGAATTTCTCCAACATGTCTCAGAGCTTGACATTGACGAATGCCTGAAACACCAAGGGGGCGTTAACCACGAACGGTCAGACCCGATATTCGTAGTGCCTATCATGCGTGTTAAAAGCCGTTTTCCATTCGTCCCCCTCCCGAATGCGAATCAGATTATACGCATTACGAAGATCTAGCTTCGTAAAAAATGAAGCCTCCTGCAGACGTTCAAACGCAGAATTCATAAACGGAAGGAGTATCGGTTTTTAATGGTGATTTTATTCAAACCCCTATAATCAATGCAGGGCCTCAGACTGCCATCCTTTTTCCCAGTGAAAAAGAATCCCGCTCCGGCAGGGGACGTGGACGGCCGAATAAAACCATTGGCGAGAGCCTCCTGAATATACTCTCACATAGCCTTACGCTCAGGCCCTGACAGCGAATATAGCAAACCCATAGGCGGAGTTATCCCAGGATAAAGATTAATTTTGCAGTCATATGGACGATGCGGGGGTAACGTAGAGGCTCGTTGTTTACTGAACACCTCACCCAAATCGGCGTAATCCCTGGGAACATTCGGAGCCAAGTCATAGTTTAGGGTGGCCGCAAATTCTTTGCCCTGCTCAGAATCTGATGAATCCGTGACTGATTCCGAATCGCTAAAATCCTCCAAAAAGTAATCATCCTCTGGCTCTCGCCAGTCAAATTGAGGATCCCATTCTGACCCCTCCTCTGCCCCTTTCTCTAGTTTAGGAGGGTACAGCAGGATAGCCTCCTCACACTTGCTCCAGGCATCAGCCTGCCTCGTGGCTTGATGTCTGGGAAAACAAGTTTCATTATCTCTACAATGAGAGCTGCAATTGGTGCCCCAGCGGACGACAGGGTTGTTCTGTTCCCCCCAGCTGATGCAAAGTCTGTGTTCCCGTAACCAAGAATGCCCTAAAACAATAGGAAAAGCAGAGGAACTGACAATAAAAAACCGAACCTCCTGCGAGTGGCCACCAAATGAAATGAACTTCTTTAACGGTTCAGACACTTTGGTTATCACATCCGATCCAAGCGGGCGACCGTCCAAAGCTCTGATCGAGCGTGACTGTGAAAGCGTAACAGTGGTAACGGAGTGCTTTCTAGCCCACCCAATATCCATGAAACAATCTACTGCGCCCAAATCTACGAACGCTTTAATACTAAATCTCTTGCACCCCACAGTCAGTTCGACAGGGATTAATGTTCAGAAAGGAAATTGCCCCTCAATGGCCCCCCATGTAGCAGGAGGGGTTTTCCGTTTTCCCTGACGCTTAGGACAATGTGGACGGGTATGACCCGGCTTATTACAATTTAAGCAGATTATTCTTCTGCTAGTAGGTTTATTAGTTTGACTGTCAAACGACCCGTCAATTTGCATCATGACAATAACAAGCCATCCCCTCTGTATAGTCTGTACTGAGTGCGTTTGTGTGTATCTCTGTTTGTCCTACAGGACTCTCCAGATTTATACAGCCATGTGCATACTATGGTGGGCTTTGCTTTGGCTCTAATGGGGAAATTGGAAAACTTCAACACCCACTCCTTCAACAACTTCAAACTGAGGATCGGTGCGTACAAATTCATCCTTGACAGATACCATATCATTCAAACTCTGGAGAAATATCTCAGTGTTCTTTACTGCCAACCTCCCCTGCCTGGAACAGGAATAAACCATGGCCCTGTGATCGCGGGGGTGATCGGGGCACATAAGCCACAGTATGATATCTGGGGTAACACTGTCAACGTAGCCAGCCGGATGGACAGCACAGGTGTCCTGGACAGGATTCAGGTGAGAGACAAACTCCGAGCTCCCCTGCAGCACTGAACCTCCAGATCCAACGCTAAAGGTCCTTTGTGGAGATTCATCAACAGGCACAGTTAGAGAGCTGTGTAATGACATTCAGTACAGTTACCATGGCAATGATAGAACCTCAAGATGAGAGATGTTGAGTCCTTTTGTTATATACAGTGTTTCTGCACCAAAAGTGAATTAAGCAGAAATTGCCCCTTTTAATTGGACGAAAATTTGTTTTTTGACCCACATTTCAACTGCACATTGGCACAAACAGGTTAACACCTTTGGATAAATAAAAAACATGAATGAGAGGAATACAGTCAGTAAAAAACATGAATGAGAGGAATACAGTCAGTAAAAACATGAATGTGAGGAATACAGTCAGTAGAAACATGAATGAGAGGAATACAGTCAGTAAAAAGCATGAATGAGAGGAATACAGTCAGGAAAAACATGAATGAGAGGAATACAGTCAGTAAAAACATGAATGAGAGGAATACAGTCAGTGAAAACATGAATGAGAGGAATGCAGTCAGTAAAAACATGAATGAGAGGAATACAGTCAGGAAAAACATGAATGAGAGGAATACAGTCAGTAAAAACATGAATGAGAGGAATAGAGTCAGGAAAAAGATGAATGAGAGGAATACAGTCAGTAAAAACATGAATGAGAGGAATACAGTCAGTAAAAGCATGAATGAGAGGAATACAGTCGGTGAAAAGATGAATGAGAGGAATACGGTCAGTAAAAACATGAATGAGAGGAATACAGTCAGTAAAAACATGAATGAAAGGAATACAGTCAGTAAAAACATGAATGAGAGGAATACAGTCGGTGAAAACATGAATGAGAGGAATACAGTCAGTAAAAACATGAATGAGAGGAATACAGTCGGTGAAAACATGAATGAGAGGAATACAGTCGGTGAAAACATGAATGAGAGGAATACAGTCAGTAAAAACATGAATGAGAGGAATACAGTCAGTAAAAACATGAATGAGAGGAATACGGTCAATAAAAACATGAATGAGAGGAATACAGTCAGTAAAAACATGAATGAGAGGAATAAAGTCAGTAAAGACATTAATGAGAGGAATACAGTCAGGACAAACATAAATGAGAGGAATACTGTCAGTAAAAACATGAATGAGAGGAATAAGGTCAGTAAAAATATGAATGAGACGAATACGGTCAGTAAAAACATGAATGAGAAGAATACAGTCAGTAAAAACATGAATGAGAAGAATACAGTCAGTAAAAACATGAATGAGAGGAATACAGTCAGTGAAAACATGAATGAGAGGAATACAGTCAGTAAAAACATATATGAGAGGAATACAGTCAGTAAAAACATGAATGAGAGGAATACAGTCAGTAAAAACATGAATGAGAGGAATACAGTCAGTGAAAACATGAATGAGAGGAATGCAGTCAGTAAAAACTTGAATGAGAGGAATACAGTCAGTAAAAACATGAATGAGAGAAATACAGTTAGTGAAAACATGAATGAGAGGAATGCAGTCAGTAAAAACATGAATGAGACAAATGCAGTCAGAAAAAACATGAATGAGAGGAAAACAGTCAGTAAAAACATGAATGAGAGGAACACAGTCAGTAAAAACATGAATGAGAGGAATACTGTCAGTAAAAGCATGAATGAGAGGAATACAGTCGGTGAAAAGATAAATGAGAGGAATACAGTCAGTAAAAACATGAATGAGAGGAATACAGTCAGGAAAAATATGAATGAGAGGAATACAGTCAGAAAATACACGAATGAGAGGAATACAGTCAGTAAAAACATGTATGAGAGGAATACAGTCAGGAAAAATATGAATGAGAGGAATACAGTCAGTAAAAACATGAATGAGAGGAATACAGTCAGGAAAAAGATGAATGAGAGGAATACAGTCAGTACAAACATGAATGAGAGGAATACATTCAGGAAAAACATGAATGAGAGGAATACAGTCAGTAAAAACATGAATGAGAGGAATACAGTCAGTAAAAACATGAATGAGAGGAATACAGTCAGTAAAAACATGAATGAGAGGAATACTGTCAGTAAAAGCATGAATGAGAGGAATACAGTTGGTGAAAAGATAAATGAGGGGAATACAGTCAGTAAAAACATGAATGAGAGGAATACAGTCAGGAAAAATATGAATGAGAGGAATACAGTCAGAAAATACACGAATGAGAGGAATACAGTCAGTAAAAACATGTATGAGAGGAATACAGTCAGTAAAAACATGAATGAGAGGAATACAGTCAGGAAAAATATGAATGAGAGGAATACAGTCAGTAAAAACATGAATGAGAGGAATACAGTCAGGAAAAAGATGAATGAGAGGAATACAGTCAGTACAAACATGAATGAGAGGAATACATTCAGGAAAAACATGAATGAGAGGAATACAGTCAGTAAAAACATGAATGAGAGGAATACAGTCAGTAAAAACATGAATGAGAGGAATACAGTCAGTAAAAACATGAATGAGAGGAATACAGTCAGTAGAAACATGAATGAGAGGAATACAGTCAGTAAAAAACATGAATGAGAGGAATACAGTCAGTGCAAACATGAATGTGAGAATACAGTCAGTAGAAACATGAATGTGAGGAATACATTCAGTAGAAACATGAATGAGAGGAATACAGTCAGTAAAAAGCATGAATGAGAGGAATACAGTCAGGAAAAACATGAATGAGAGGAATACAGTCAGTAAAAACATGAATGAGAGGAATACAGTCAGTAAAAACATGAATGAGAGGGATACAGTCAGTAAAAAAATGAATGAGAGGAATACAGTCAGTAGAAACATGAATGAGAGGAATACAGTCAGTGCAAACATGAATGTGAGGAATACAGTCAGTAGAAACATGAATGAGAGGAATACAGTCAGTAAAAAGCATGAATGAGAGCAATAGGGTCAGTAAAAACATGAATGAGAGGAATACAGTCAGTAAAAACATGAATGAGAGGAATACAGTCAGTGCAAACATGAATGTGAGGAATACAGTCAGTAGAAACATGAATGAGAGGAATACAGTCAGTAAAAAGCATGAATGAGAGGAATACAGTCAGGAAAAACATGAATGAGAGGAATACAGTCAGTAAAAACATGAATGAGAGGAATACAGTCAGTAAAAACATGAATGAGAGGGATACAGTCAGAAAAAAGATAAATGAGAGGAATACAGTCAGTAAAAACATGAATGAGAGGAATACAGTCAGTAAAAGCATGAATGAGAGGAATACAGTCGGTGAAAAGATGAATGAGAGGAATACGGTCAGTAAAAACATGAATGAGAGGAATACAGTCAGTAAAAACATGAATGAGAGGAATACAGTCAGTAAAAACATGAATGAGAGGAATACGGTCAGTAAAAACATGAATGAGAGGAATACGGTCAGTAAAAACATGAATGAGAGGAATACAGTCAGTAAAAACATGAATGAGAGGAATACGGTCAGTAAAAATATGAATGAGAGGAATACAGTCAGTAAAAACATGAATGAGAGGAATACAGTCGGTGAAAACATGAATGAGAGGAATACAGTCGGTGAAAACATGAATGAGAGGAATACAGTCAGTAAAAACATGAATGAGAGGAATACAGTCAGTAAAAACATGAATGAGAGGAATATGGTCAGTATAAACATGAATGAGAGGAATACAGTCGGTGAAAACATGAATGAGAGGAATACGGTCAGTAAAAACATGAATGGGAGGAATACGGTCAGTAAAAACATGAATGACAGGAATACAGTAAGTAAAAACATGAATGAGAGGAATACAGTCAGTAAAAACATGAATGAGAGGAATACGGTCTGTAAAAACATGAATGAGAGGAACACAGTCAGGACAAACATGAATGAGAGGAATTCGGTCAGTAAAAACATGAATGAGAGCAATACGGTCAGTAAAAACATAAATGAGAGGAATACAGTCAGTAAAAACATGAATGAGAGGAATACGGTCGTAAAAACATGAATGAGAGGAATACAGTCAGTGAAAACATGAATGAGAGGAATACGGTCAGGAAAACATGAATGAGAGGAATACGGTCAGTAAAAACATGAATGAGAGGAATACGGTCAGTTAAAACATGAATGAGAGGAATACAGTCAGTAAAAACATGAATGAGAGGAATACTGTCAGTAAAAACATGAATGAGAGGAATACAGTCAGGAAAAACATGAATGAGAGGAATACGTTTTGTAAAAACATGAATGAGAGGAATACAGTCAGGACAAACATGAATGAGAGGAATACGGTCAGTAAAAACATGAATGAGAGGAATACAGTCAGTTAAAAGATGAATGAGAGGAATACAGTCTGTAAAAACATGAATGAGAGGAATACAGTCAGGACAAACATGAATGAGAGCAATACGGTCAGTAAAAACATGAATAAGAGCAATAGGGTCAGTAAAAACATGAATGAGAGGAATACAGTCAGGAAAAACATGAATGAGAGGAATACAGTCAGTAAAAACATGAATGAGAGGAATACAGTCAGTAAAAACATGAATGAGAGGAATACGGTCTGTAAAAACATGAATGAGAGGAATACAGTCAGGACAAACATAAATGAGAGGAATACGGTCAGTAAAAACATGAATGAGAGGAATACGGTCAGTAAAAACATGAATGAGAGGAATACGGTGAGTTAAAACATGATTGAGAGGAATACACTCAGTAAAAACATGAATGAGAGGAATACAGTCAGTAAAAACATGAATGAGAGGAATACAGTCAGTAAAAACATGAATGTGAAGAATACAGTCAGTAAAAACATGAATGAGAGGAATACAGTCAGGAAAAACATGAATGAGAGGAATACAGTCAGTAGAAACATGAATGAGAGGAATACAGTCAGTAAAAACATGAATGAGAGGAATGCAGTCATGAAAAAACATGAACGAGAGGAATACGGTCAGTAAAAACATGAATGAGAGGAATACAGTCAGTAAAAACATGAATGAGAGGAATACAGTCAGTAAAAACATGAATGAGAGGAATGCAGTCAGTAAAAACATGAATGAGAGGAATACAGTAAGTGGAAACATGAATGAGAGGAATACAGTCAAGAAAAACATGAATGAGAGGAATACAGTCAGTAAAAACATGAATGAGAGCAATACAGTCAGTACAAACATGAAGGAGAGGAATACAGTCAGGACAAACATGAATCAGAAGAATACGGTCAGTAAAAACATGAATGAGAGGAATACAGTCAGGACAAACATGAATGAGAGGATTACAGTCAGTTAAAACATGAATGATAGGAATACAGTCAGGAAAAACATGAATGAGAGGAATACGGTCAGTAAAAACATGAATGAGAGGAATACAGTCAGTAAAAACATGAATGAGAGGAATACAGTCAGGACAAACATGAATGAGAGGAATATGGTCAGTAAAAACATGAATGAGAGGAATACGGTCAGTAAAAACATGAATGAGGGGAATACAGTCAGTAAAAACATGAATGAGAGGATTACAGTCAGTAAAAACATGAATGATAGGAATACAGTCAGGAAAAACATGAATGAGAGGAATATGGTCAGTAAAAACATGAATGAGAGGAATATGGTCAGTAAAAACATGAATGAGAGGAATACAGTCAGTAAAAACATGAATGAGAGGAATTCAGTCAAGAAAAACATGAATGAGAGGAATACAGTCAGTAAAAACATGAATGAGAGCAATACAGTCAGTACAAACATGAAGGAGAGGAATACAGTCAGGACAAACATGAATGAGAGGAATACGGTCAGTAAAAACATGAATGAGAGGAATACAGTCAGGACAAACATGAATGAGAGGATTACAGTCAGTAAAAACATGAATGATAGGAATACAGTCAGGAAAAACATGAATGAGAGGAATACGGTCAGTAAAAACATGAATGAGAGGAATACAGTCAGTAAAAACATGAATGAGAGGAATACAGTCAGGACAAACATGAATGAGAGGAATACAGTCAGTAAAAAAATGAATGAGAGGAATACAGTCTGTAAAAACATGAATGAGAGGAATACGGTCTGTAAAAACATGAATGATAGGAATACAGTCAGGAAAAACATGAATGAGAGGAATATGGTCAGTAAAAACATGAATGAGAGGTATACGGTCAGTAAAAACATGAATGAGAGGAATACAGTCAGTAAAAACATGAATGAGAGGAATACAGTCAAGAAAAACATGAATGAGAGGAATACAGTCAGTAAAAACATGAATGAGAGGAATACAGTCAGTAAAAACATGAATGAGAGGAATACAGTCAGGAAAAACATGAATGAGAGGAATATGGTCAGTAAAAACATGAATGAGCGGAATACGGTCAGTAAAAACATGAATGCGAGGAATACAGTCAGTAAAAACATGAATGAGAGGAATACAGTCAGGACAAACATGAATGAGAGGAATACAGTCAGTAAAAAAATGAATGAGAGGAATACAGTCTGTAAAAACATGAATGAGAGGAATACGGTCTGTAAAAACATGAATGAGTGGAATACAGTCGGTGAAAACATAAATGAGAGGAATACGTTGAGTAAAAACATGAATGAGTGGAATACAGTCAGTAAGAACATGAATGAGAGGAATACAGTCGGTGAAAACATGAATGTGAGGAATACGGTCAGTAAAAACATGAATGAGAGGAATACAGTCAGTAAGAACATGAATGAGAGGAATACAGTCAGGAAAAACATGAATGAGAGGAATACTGTCAGTAAAAACATGAATGAGAGGAATACAGTCAGTAAAAACATGAATGAGAGGAATGCAGTCAGTAAAAAACATGAATGAGGGGAATACTGTCAGTAAAAAACATGAACGAGAGGAATAGTCAGTGAAAGCATGAATGAGAGGAATACAGTCAGTAAAAACATGAATGAGAGAAATACAGTCAGTAAAAACATTAATGAGAGGAATACAGTCAGTAAAAACATGAATGAGAGGAATACAGTCAGTAGAAACATGAATGAGAGGAATACAGTCAGGAAAAACATGAATGAGAGGTATAGTCAGTAAAAAACATGAATGAGAGGAAAAGTCAGTGAAAACATGATTGAGAGGAATACAGTCATTAAAAAACATGAACGAGAGGAAAAGTCAGTGAAAACATGAATGAGAGGAATACAGTCAGTAAAAACATGACTGAGAGGAATACAGTCAGTAAAAACATGAATGAGAGGAATACAGTCAGTAAAAACATGAATGAGAGGAATACAGTCAGTAGAAACATGAATGAGAGGAATACAGTCATTAAAAATATGAATGAGAGGAATACAGTCATTGAAAAACATGAACGAGAGGAATAGTCAGTGAAAACATGAATGAGAGGAATACAGTCAGTAAAAACATGAATGAGAGGAATACAGTCAGGAAAAACATGAATGAGAGGAATACGGTCAGTAAAAACATGAATGAGAGGAATACGGTCAGTAAAAACATGAATGAGAGGAATACAGTCAGTAGAAACATGAATAAGAGGAATACAGTCAGTAAAAACATGAATGAGAGGAATACAGTCAGTAAAAACATGAATGATAGGAATACAGTCAGGAATAACATGAATGAGAGGAATATGGTCAGTAAAAACATGAATGAGAGGAATACGGTCAGTAAAAACATGAATGAGAGGAATACAGTCAGGAAAAGCATGAATGAGAGGAATACAGTCAGGAAAAACATGAATGAGAGGAATATAGTCAGTAAAAACATGAATTAGAGGAATACAGTCAGGACAAATATGAATGAGAGGAAGACAGTCAGTAAAAACATGAATGAGAGGAATACAGTTAGGACAAACATGAATGAGAGGAATACAGTCAGTTAAAACATGAATGAGAGGAATACAGTCAGTAAAAACATGAATGAGAGGAATACAGTCAGGACAAACATGAATGAGAGGAATACGGTCAGTAAAAACATGAATGAGAGGAACACAGTCAGTAAAAACATGAATGAGAGGAACACAGTCAGTAAAAACATGAATGAGAGGAATACAGTCAGGAAAAACATGAAAGAGAGGAAAACAGGCAGTAAAAACATGAATGAGAGGAATGCAGTCAGTGAAAACATGAATGAGAGGAATACAGTCAGTAAAAACATGAATGAGAGGAATACCGTCGGTGAAAACATGAATGAGAGGAATACGGTCAGTAAAAACATGAATGAGAGGAATACAGTCGGTGAAAACATGAATGAGAGGAATACGGTCAGTCAAAACATGAATGAGAGAATACAGTCAATAAAAACATGAATGAGAGGAATACAGTCAGTAAAAACATGAATGAGAGGAATGCAGTCAGTGAAAACATGAATGAGAGGAATACAGTCAGTAAAAACATGAATGAGAGGAATACCGTCGGTGAAAACATGAATGAGAGGAATACGGTCAGTAAAAACATGAATGAGAGGAATACAGTCGGTGAAAACATGAATGAGAGGAATACGGTCAGTCAAAACATGAATGAAAGGAATACGGTCAGTAAAAACCTGAATGAGAGGAATACAGTCAGTCAAAACATGAATGAGAGGAATACAGTCAGGAAAAACATGAATGAGAGGAATACTATCAGTAAAAACATAAATCAGAGGAATACAGTCAGTAGAAACATGAATGAGAGGAATACAGTCAGTAAAAACATGAGAGGAATACAGTCAGGAAAAAAATGAGAGGAATACAGTCAGTAAAAACATGAATGAGAGGAATACAATCAGTAAAAAACATGAATGAGAGGAGTACAGTCAGTAAAAACATGAATGAGAGGAATACAGTCAGTAAAAACATGAATGAGATGAATACAGTCAGTAAAAACATGAATGAGAGGAATACAGTCTGTAAAAACCATGAATGAGAGGAATACAGTCAGTAAAAACATGAATGAGAGGAATACAGTCAGTAAAAACATGAATGAGTGGATTACAGTCAGTAAAAACATGAGAGGAATACAGTCAGTAAAAAACATGAATGAGAGGAATACAGTCAGTAAAAACATGAATGAGAGGAATACAGTCAGTAAAGACATGAATGAGAGGAATACAGTCAGTAAAAAACATGAATGAGAGGAATACAGTCAGGAAAAACATGAGAGGAATACAGTCAGTAAAAACATGAATGAGAGAAATACAGTCAGTAAAAAATTGAGAGGAATACAGTCAGTAAAAACATGAATGAGAGGAATACACTCAGTTAAAACATGAGAGGAATACAGTCAGTAAAACCATGAGAGGAATACAGTCAGTAAAAAACATGAATGAAAGGAATACAGTCAGTAAAAACATGAATGAGAGGAATACAGTCAGTAAAATCATGAGTGGAATACAGTCAGGAAAAACATGAATGAGAGGAATACAGTCAGTAAAAAACATGAATGAGAGGAATACAGTCAGTAAAAACATGAGAGGAATACAGTCAGTAAAAACATGAATGAGAGGAATACAGTTACTAAAAAACATGAATGAGAGGAATACAGTCAGTAAAAACTTGAATGAGAGGAATACAGTCAGGACGAGCATGAATGAGAGGAATACGGTCAGTAAAAACATGAATGAGAGGAATACAATCAGTAAAAACATGAATGTGAGGAATACAGTCAGTAAAAACATGAATGAGAGGAATACAGTCAGTAAAAAACATGAATGAGAGGAATACAGTCAGGAAAAACATGAATGAGAGGAATACAGTCAGTACAAACATGAATGAGAGGAATACAGTCAGTAAAAACATGAGAGGAATAGAGTCAGTAAAAACATGAATGAGAGGAATACAGTCAGTAAAAACATGAGAGGAATACAGTCAGTAAAAACATGAATGAGAGGAATACAGTCAGTAAAAACATGAGAGGAATACAGTCAGTAAAAATCATGAATGAAAGGAATACAGTCAGTAAAAACATGAGAGGAATACAGTCAGTAAAAACATGAATGAGAGGAATACAGGCAGTAAAAACATGAGAGGAATACAGTCAGTAAAAACATGAATGAGAGGAATACAGTCAGTAAAAAACATGAATGAGAGGAATACAGTCAGGAAAAACATGAGAAGAATACAGTCATTAAAAAACATGAATGAGAGGAATACAGTCAGTAAAAACATAAATAAGAGGAATACAGTCAGTAAAAACATGAATGAGAGGAATACAGTCAGTAAAAACATGAATGATAGGAATACAGTCAGGAATAACATGAATGAGAGGAATATGGTCAGTAAAAACATGAATGAGAGTAATACGGTCAGTAAAAACATGAATGAGAGAAATACGGTCAGTAAAAACATGAATGAGAGGAATACAGTCAGGAATAACATGAATGAGAGGAATACAGTCAGGAAAAACATGAATGAGAGGAATACGGTCAGTAAAAACATGAATGAGAGGAATACAGTCAGGAAAAGCATGAATGAGAGGAATACAGTCAGGAAAAACATGAATGAGAGGAATATAGTCAGTAAAAACATGAATTAGAGGAATACAGTCAGGACAAATATGAATGAGAGGAATACTCTCAGTAAAAACATAAATCAGAGGAATACAGTCAGTAGAAACATGAATGAGAGGAATACAGTCAGTAAAAACATGAGAGGAATACAGTCAGGAAAAAAATGAGAGGAATACAGTCAGTAAAAAACATGAATGAGAGGAATACAGTCAGTAAAACCATGAGAGGAATACAGTCAGTAAAAAACATGAATGAGAGGAATACAGTCAGTAAAAACATGAATGAGAGGAATACAGTCAGTAAAATCATGAGTGGAATACAGTCAGGAAAAACATGAATGAGAGCAATACAGTCAGTAAAAAACATGAATGAGAGGAATACAGTCAGGAAAAACATGAATGAGAGGAATACTGTCAGTAAAAACATGAATGAGAGGAATACAGTCAGTAAAAACATGAATGAGAGGAATGCAGTCAGTAAAAAACATGAATGAGGGGAATACTGTCAGTAAAAAACATGAACGAGAGGAATAGTCAGTGAAAGCATGAATGAGAGGAATACAGTCAGTAAAAACATGAATGAGAGAAATACAGTCAGTAAAAACATTAATGAGAGGAATACAGTCAGTAAAAACATGAATGAGAGGAATACAGTCAGTAGAAACATGAATGAGAGGAATACAGTCAGGAAAAACATGAATGAGAGGTATAGTCAGTAAAAAACATGAATGAGAGGAAAAGTCAGTGAAAACATGATTGAGAGGAATACAGTCATTAAAAAACATGAACGAGAGGAAAAGTCAGTGAAAACATGAATGAGAGGAATACAGTCAGTAAAAACATGACTGAGAGGAATTCAGTCAGTAAAAACATGAATGAGAGGAATACAGTCAGTAAAAACATGAATGAGAGGAATACAGTCAGTAGAAACATGAATGAGAGGAATACAGTCATTAAAAATATGAATGAGAGGAATACAGTCATTGAAAAACATGAACGAGAGGAATAGTCAGTGAAAACATGAATGAGAGGAATACAGTCAGTAAAAACATGAATGAGAGGAATACAGTCAGGAAAAACATGAATGAGAGGAATACGGTCAGTAAAAACATGAATGAGAGGAATACGGTCAGTAAAAACATGAATGAGAGGAATACAGTCAGTAGAAACATGAATGAGAGGAATACAGTCAGGAAAAGCATGAATGAGAGGAATACAGTGAGAAAAAAGAGGAATGAGAGGAATATAGTCAGTAAAAAACTGAATTAGAGGAATACAGTCAGGACAAATATGAATGAGAGGAATACTATCAGTAAAAACATAAATCAGAGGAATACAGTCAGTAGAAACATGAATGAGAGGAATACAGTCAGTAAAAACATGAGAGGAATACAGTCAGGAAAAAAATGAGAGGAATACAGTCAGTAAAAAACATGAATGAGAGGAATACAGTCAGTAAAACCATGAGAGGAATACAGTCAGTAAAAAACATGAATGAGAGGAATACAGTCAGTAAAAACATGAATGAGAGGAATACAGTCAGTAAAATCATGAGTGGAATACAGTCAGGAAAAACATGAATGAGAGCAATACAGTCAGTAAAAAACATGAATGAGAGGAATACAGTCAGGAAAAACATGAATGAGAGGAATACTGTCAGTAAAAACATGAATGAGAGGAATACAGTCAGTAGAAACATGAATGAGAGGAATACAGTCAGGAAAAACATGAATGAGAGGTATAGTCAGTAAAAAACATGAATGAGAGGAAAAGTCAGTGAAAACATGATTGAGAGGAATACAGTCATTAAAAAACATGAACGAGAGGAAAAGTCAGTGAAAACATGAATGAGAGGAATACAGTCAGTAAAAACATGACTGAGAGGAATTCAGTCAGAAAAAACATGAATGAGAGGAATACAGTCAGTAAAAACATGAATGAGAGAAAAACCGTCAGTAGAAACATGAATGAGAGGAATACAGACATTAAAAATATGAATGAGAGGAATACAGTCATTGAAAAACATGAACGAGAGGAATAGTCAGTGAAAACATGAATGAGAGGAATACAGTCAGTAAAAACATGAATGAGAGGAATACAGTCAGGAAAAACATGAATGAGAGGAATACGGTCAGTAAAAACATGAATGAGAGGAATACGGTCAGTAAAAACATGAATGAGAGGAATACAGTCAGTAGAAACATGAATGAGAGAAATACAGTCAGGAAAAGCATGAATGAGAGGAATACAGTCAGGAAAAACATGAATGAGAGGAATATAGTCAGTAAAAACATGAATTAGAGGAATACAGTCAGGACAAATATGAATGAGAGGAATACTATCAGTAAAAACATAAATCAGAGGAATACAGTCAGTAGAAACATGAATGAGAGGAATACAGTCAGTAAAAACATGAGAGGAATACAGTCAGGAAAAAAATGAGAGGAATACAGTCAGTAAAAAACATGAATGAGAGGAATACAGTCAGTAAAACCATGAGAGGAATACAGTCAGTAAAAAACATGAATGAGAGGAATACAGTCAGTAAAAACATGAATGAGAGGAATACAGTCAGTAAAATCATGAGTGGAATACAGTCAGGAAAAACATGAATGAGAGCAATACAGTCAGTAAAAAACATGAATGAGAGGAATACAGTCAGGAAAAACATGAATGAGAGGAATACTGTCAGTAAAAACATGAATGAGAGGAATACAGTCAGTAAAAACATGAATGAGAGGAATGCAGTCAGTAAAAAACATGAATGAGGGGAATACTGTCAGTAAAAAACATGAACGAGAGGAATAGTCAGTGAAAGCATGAATGAGAGGAATACAGTCAGTAAAAACATGAATGAGAGAAATACAGTCAGTAAAAACATTAATGAGAGGAATACAGTCAGTAAAAACATGAATGAGAGGAATACAGTCAGTAGAAACATGAATGAGAGGAATACAGTCAGGAAAAACATGAATGAGAGGTATAGTCAGTAAAAAACATGAATGAGAGGAAAAGTCAGTGAAAACATGATTGAGAGGAATATAGTCATTAAAAAACATGAACGAGTGGAAAAGTCAGTGAAAACATGAATGAGAGGAATACAGTCAGTAAAAACATGACTGAGAGGAATACAGTCAGTAAAAACATGAATGAGAGGAATACAGTCAGTAAAAACATGAATGAGAGGAATACAGTCAGTAGAAACATGAATGAGAGGAATACAGTCATTAAAAATATGAATGAGAGGAATACAGTCATTGAAAAACATGAACGAGAGGAATAGTCAGTGAAAACATGAATGAGAGGAATACAGTCAGTAAAAACATGAATGAGAGGAATACAGTCAGGAAAAACATGAATGAGAGGAATACGGTCAGTAAAAACATGAATGAGAGGAATACGGTCAGTAAAAACATGAATGAGAGGAATACAGTCAGTAGAAACATGAATAAGAGGAATACAGTCAGTAAAAACATGAATGAGAGGAATACAGTCAGTAAAAACATGAATGATAGGAATACAGTCAGGAATAACATGAATGAGAGGAATATGGTCAGTAAAAACATGAATGAGAGGAATACGGTCAGTAAAAACATGAATGAGAGGAATACAGTCAGGAAAAGCATGAATGAGAGGAATACAGTCAGGAAAAACATGAATGAGAGGAATATAGTCAGTAAAAACATGAATTAGAGGAATACAGTCAGGACAAATATGAATGAGAGGAATACAGTCAGTAAAAACATGAATGAGAGGAATACAGTCAGGACAAACATGAATGAGAGGAATACAGTCAGTTAAAACATGAATGAGAGGAATACAGTCAGTAAAAACATGAATGAGAGGAATACAGTCAGGACAAACATGAATGAGAGGAATACGGTCAGTAAAAACATGAATGAGAGGAACACAGTCAGTAAAAACATGAATGAGAGGAATACAGTCAGGAAAAACATGAATGAGAGGAATACAGTCAGTAAAAACATGAATGAGAGGAATACAGTCAGTAAAAACATGAATGAGAGGAATGCAGTCAGTGAAAACATGAATGAGAGGAATACAGTCAGTAAAAACATGAATGAGAGGAATACCGTCGGTGAAAACATGAATGAGAGGAATACGGTCAGTAAAAACATGAATGAGAGGAATACAGTCGGTGAAAACATGAATGAGAGGAATACGGTCAGTCAAAACATGAATGAGAGAATACAGTCAGTAAAAACATGAATGAGAGGAATACAGTCAGTAAAAACATGAATGAGAGGAATGCAGTCAGTGAAAACATGAATGAGAGGAATACAGTCAGTAAAAACATGAATGAGAGGAATACCGTCCGTGAAAACATGAATGAGAGGAATACGGTCAGTAAAAACATGAATGAGAGGAATACAGTCGGTGAAAACATGAATGAGAGGAATACGGTCAGTCAAAACATGAATGAAAGGAATACGGTCAGTAAAAACCTGAATGAGAGGAATACAGTCAGTCAAAACATGAATGAGAGGAATACAGTCAGGAAAAACATGAATGAGAGGAATACTATCAGTAAAAACATAAATCAGAGGAATACAGTCAGTAGAAACATGAATGAGAGGAATACAGTCAGTAAAAACATGAGAGGAATACAGTCAGGAAAAAAATGAGAGGAATACAGTCAGTAAAAACATGAATGAGAGGAATACAATCAGTAAAAAACATGAATGAGAGGAGTACAGTCAGTAAAAACATGAATGAGAGGAATACAGTCAGTAAAAACATGAATGAGATGAATACAGTCAGTAAAAACATGAATGAGAGGAATACAGTCTGTAAAAACCATGAATGAGAGGAATACAGTCAGTAAAAACATGAATGAGAGGAATACAGTCAGTAAAAACATGAATGAGTGGATTACAGTCAGTAAAAACATGAGAGGAATACAGTCAGTAAAAAACATGAATGAGAGGAATACAGTCAGTAAAAACATGAATGAGAGGAATACAGTCAGTAAAGACATGAATGAGAGGAATACAGTCAGTAAAAAACATGAATGAGAGGAATACAGTCAGGAAAAACATGAGAGGAATACAGTCAGTAAAAACATGAATGAGAGAAATACAGTCAGTAAAAAATTGAGAGGAATACAGTCAGTAAAAACATGAATGAGAGGAATACACTCAGTTAAAACATGAGAGGAATACAGTCAGTAAAACCATGAGAGGAATACAGTCAGTAAAAAACATGAATGAGAGGAATACAGTCAGTAAAAACATGAATGAGAGGAATACAGTCAGTAAAATCATGAGTGGAATACAGTCAGGAAAAACATGAATGAGAGGAATACAGTCAGTAAAAAACATGAATGAGAGGAATACAGTCAGTAAAAACATGAGAGGAATACAGTCAGTAAAAACATGAATGAGAGGAATACAGTTACTAAAAAACATGAATGAGAGGAATACAGTCAGTAAAAACTTGAATGAGAGGAATACAGTCAGGACAAGCATGAATGAGAGGAATACGGTCAGTAAAAACATGAATGAGAGGAATACAATCAGTAAAAACATGAATGTGAGGAATACAGTCAGTAAAAACATGAATGAGAGGAATACAGTCAGTAAAAAACATGAATGAGAGGAATACAGTCAGGAAAAACATGAATGAGAGGAATACAGTCAGTACAAACATGAATGAGAGGAATACAGTCAGTAAAAACATGAGAGGAATAGAGTCAGTAAAAACATGAATGAGAGGAATACAGTCAGTAAAAACATGAGAGGAATTCAGTCAGTAAAAATCATGAATGAAAGGAATACAGTCAGTAAAAACATGAGAGGAATACAGTCAGTAAAATCATGAATGAGAGGAATACAGGCAGTAAAAACATGAGAGGAATACAGTCAGTAAAAACATGAATGAGAGGAATACAGTCAGTAAAAAACATGAATGAGAGGAATACAGTCAGGAAAAACATGAGAAGAATACAGTCATTAAAAAACATGAATGAGAGGAATACAGTCAGTAAAAACATAAATAAGAGGAATACAGTCAGTAAAAACATGAATGAGAGGAATACAGTCAGTAAAAACATGAATGATAGGAATACAGTCAGGAATAACATGAATGAGAGGAATATGGTCAGTAAAAACATGAATGAGAGTAATACGGTCAGTAAAAACATGAATGAGAGAAATACGGTCAGTAAAAACATGAATGAGAGGAATACAGTCAGGAAAAACATGAATGAGAGGAATACAGTCAGGAAAAACATGAATGAGAGGAATACGGTCAGTAAAAACATGAATGAGAGGAATACAGTCAGGAAAAGCATGAATGAGAGGAATACAGTCAGGAAAAACATGAATGAGAGGAATATAGTCAGTAAAAACATGAATTAGAGGAATACAGTCAGGACAAATATGAATGAGAGGAATACAGTCAGTAAAAACATGAATGAGAGGAATACAGTCAGGACAAACATGAGTGAGAGGAATACAGTCAGTTAAAACATGAATGAGAGGAATACAGTCAGTAAAATCATGAATGAGAGGAATACAGTCAGGACAAACATGAATGAGAGGAATACTGTCAGTAAAAACATGAATGAGAGGAACACAGTCAGTAAAAACATGAATGAGAGGAATACAGTCAGGAAAAACATGAATGAGAGGAAAACAGGGAGTAAAAACATGAATGAAAGGAATACAGTCAGTAAAAACATGAATGAGAGGAATGCAGTCAGTGAAAACATGAATGAGAGGAATACAGTCAGTAAAAACATGAATGAGAGGAATACTATCAGTAAAAACATAAATCAGAGGAATACAGTCAGTAGAAACATGAATGAGAGGAATACAGTCAGTAAAAACATGAGAGGAATACAGTCAGGAAAAAAATGAGAGGAATACAGTCAGTAAAAAACATGAATGAGAGGAATACAGTCAGTAAAACCATGAGAGGAATACAGTCAGTAAAAAACATGAATGAGAGGAATACAGTCAGTAAAAACATGAATGAGAGGAATACAGTCAGTAAAATCATGAGTGGAATACAGTCAGGAAAAACATGAATGAGAGGAATACAGTCAGTAAAAAACATGAATGAGAGGAATACAGTCAGGAAAAACATGAATGAGAGGAATACTGTCAGTAAAAACATGAATGAGAGGAATACAGTCAGTAAAAACATGAATGAGAGGAATGCAGTCAGTAAAAAACATGAATGAGGGGAATACTGTCAGTAAAAAACATGAACGAGAGGAATAGTCAGTGAAAGCATGAATGAGAGGAATACAGTCAGTAAAAACATGAATGAGAGAAATACAGTCAGTAAAAACATTAATGAGAGGAATACAGTCAGTAAAAACATGAATGAGAGGAATACAGTCAGTAGAAACATGAATGAGAGGAATACAGTCAGGAAAAACATGAATGAGAGGTATAGTCAGTAAAAAACATGAATGAGAGGAAAAGTCAGTGAAAACATGATTGAGAGGAATATAGTCATTAAAAAACATGAACGAGTGGAAAAGTCAGTGAAAACATGAATGAGAGGAATACAGTCAGTAAAAACATGACTGAGAGGAATACAGTCAGTAAAAACATGAATGAGAGGAATACAGTCAGTAAAAACATGAATGAGAGGAATACAGTCAGTAGAAACATGAATGAGAGGAATACAGTCATTAAAAATATGAATGAGAGGAATACAGTCATTGAAAAACATGAACGAGAGGAATAGTCAGTGAAAACATGAATGAGAGGAATACAGTCAGTAAAAACATGAATGAGAGGAATACAGTCAGGAAAAACATGAATGAGAGGAATACGGTCAGTAAAAACATGAATGAGAGGAATACGGTCAGTAAAAACATGAATGAGAGGAATACAGTCAGTAGAAACATGAATAAGAGGAATACAGTCAGTAAAAACATGAATGAGAGGAATACAGTCAGTAAAAACATGAATGATAGGAATACAGTCAGGAATAACATGAATGAGAGGAATATGGTCAGTAAAAACATGAATGAGAGGAATACGGTCAGTAAAAACATGAATGAGAGGAATACAGTCAGGAAAAGCATGAATGAGAGGAATACAGTCAGGAAAAACATGAATGAGAGGAATATAGTCAGTAAAAACATGAATTAGAGGAATACAGTCAGGACAAATATGAATGAGAGGAATACAGTCAGTAAAAACATGAATGAGAGGAATACAGTCAGGACAAACATGAATGAGAGGAATACAGTCAGTTAAAACATGAATGAGAGGAATACAGTCAGTAAAAACATGAATGAGAGGAATACAGTCAGGACAAACATGAATGAGAGGAATACGGTCAGTAAAAACATGAATGAGAGGAACACAGTCAGTAAAAACATGAATGAGAGGAATACAGTCAGGAAAAACATGAATGAGAGGAATACAGTCAGTAAAAACATGAATGAGAGGAATACAGTCAGTAAAAACATGAATGAGAGGAATGCAGTCAGTGAAAACATGAATGAGAGGAATACAGTCAGTAAAAACATGAATGAGAGGAATACCGTCGGTGAAAACATGAATGAGAGGAATACGGTCAGTAAAAACATGAATGAGAGGAATACAGTCGGTGAAAACATGAATGAGAGGAATACGGTCAGTCAAAACATGAATGAGAGAATACAGTCAGTAAAAACATGAATGAGAGGAATACAGTCAGTAAAAACATGAATGAGAGGAATGCAGTCAGTGAAAACATGAATGAGAGGAATACAGTCAGTAAAAACATGAATGAGAGGAATACCGTCCGTGAAAACATGAATGAGAGGAATACGGTCAGTAAAAACATGAATGAGAGGAATACAGTCGGTGAAAACATGAATGAGAGGAATACGGTCAGTCAAAACATGAATGAAAGGAATACGGTCAGTAAAAACCTGAATGAGAGGAATACAGTCAGTCAAAACATGAATGAGAGGAATACAGTCAGGAAAAACATGAATGAGAGGAATACTATCAGTAAAAACATAAATCAGAGGAATACAGTCAGTAGAAACATGAATGAGAGGAATACAGTCAGTAAAAACATGAGAGGAATACAGTCAGGAAAAAAATGAGAGGAATACAGTCAGTAAAAACATGAATGAGAGGAATACAATCAGTAAAAAACATGAATGAGAGGAGTACAGTCAGTAAAAACATGAATGAGAGGAATACAGTCAGTAAAAACATGAATGAGATGAATACAGTCAGTAAAAACATGAATGAGAGGAATACAGTCTGTAAAAACCATGAATGAGAGGAATACAGTCAGTAAAAACATGAATGAGAGGAATACAGTCAGTAAAAACATGAATGAGTGGATTACAGTCAGTAAAAACATGAGAGGAATACAGTCAGTAAAAAACATGAATGAGAGGAATACAGTCAGTAAAAACATGAATGAGAGGAATACAGTCAGTAAAGACATGAATGAGAGGAATACAGTCAGTAAAAAACATGAATGAGAGGAATACAGTCAGGAAAAACATGAGAGGAATACAGTCAGTAAAAACATGAATGAGAGAAATACAGTCAGTAAAAAATTGAGAGGAATACAGTCAGTAAAAACATGAATGAGAGGAATACACTCAGTTAAAACATGAGAGGAATACAGTCAGTAAAACCATGAGAGGAATACAGTCAGTAAAAAACATGAATGAGAGGAATACAGTCAGTAAAAACATGAATGAGAGGAATACAGTCAGTAAAATCATGAGTGGAATACAGTCAGGAAAAGCATGAATGAGAGGAATACAGTCAGTAAAAAACATGAATGAGAGGAATACAGTCAGTAAAAACATGAGAGGAATACAGTCAGTAAAAACATGAATGAGAGGAATACAGTTACTAAAAAACATGAATGAGAGGAATACAGTCAGTAAAAACTTGAATGAGAGGAATACAGTCAGGACAAGCATGAATGAGAGGAATACGGTCAGTAAAAACATGAATGAGAGGAATACAATCAGTAAAAACATGAATGTGAGGAATACAGTCAGTAAAAACATGAATGAGAGGAATACAGTCAGTAAAAAACATGAATGAGAGGAATACAGTCAGGAAAAACATGAATGAGAGGAATACAGTCAGTACAAACATGAATGAGAGGAATACAGTCAGTAAAAACATGAGAGGAATAGAGTCAGTAAAAACATGAATGAGAGGAATACAGTCAGTAAAAACATGAGAGGAATTCAGTCAGTAAAAATCATGAATGAAAGGAATACAGTCAGTAAAAACATGAGAGGAATACAGTCAGTAAAATCATGAATGAGAGGAATACAGGCAGTAAAAACATGAGAGGAATACAGTCAGTAAAAACATGAATGAGAGGAATACAGTCAGTAAAAAACATGAATGAGAGGAATACAGTCAGGAAAAACATGAGAAGAATACAGTCATTAAAAAACATGAATGAGAGGAATACAGTCAGTAAAAACATAAATAAGAGGAATACAGTCAGTAAAAACATGAATGAGAGGAATACAGTCAGTAAAAACATGAATGATAGGAATACAGTCAGGAATAACATGAATGAGAGGAATATGGTCAGTAAAAACATGAATGAGAGTAATACGGTCAGTAAAAACATGAATGAGAGAAATACGGTCAGTAAAAACATGAATGAGAGGAATACAGTCAGGAAAAACATGAATGAGAGGAAAACAGTCAGGAAAAACATGAATGAGAGGAATACGGTCAGTAAAAACATGAATGAGAGGAATACAGTCAGGAAAAGCATGAATGAGAGGAATACAGTCAGGAAAAACATGAATGAGAGGAATATAGTCAGTAAAAACATGAATTAGAGGAATACAGTCAGGACAAATATGAATGAGAGGAATACAGTCAGTAAAAACATGAATGAGAGGAATACAGTCAGGACAAACATGAGTGAGAGGAATACAGTCAGTTAAAACATGAATGAGAGGAATACAGTCAGTAAAATCATGAATGAGAGGAATACAGTCAGGACAAACATGAATGAGAGGAATACTGTCAGTAAAAACATGAATGAGAGGAACACAGTCAGTAAAAACATGAATGAGAGGAATACAGTCAGGAAAAACATGAATGAGAGGAATACAGTCAGTAAAAACATGAATGAGAGGAATACAGTCAGTAAAAACATGAATGAGAGGAATGCAGTCAGTGAAAACATGAATGAGAGGAATACAGTCAGTAAAAACATGAATGAGAGGAATACCGTCGGTGAAAAAATGAATGAGAGGAATACGGTCAGTAAAAACATGAATGAGAGGAATACAGTCGGTGAAAACATGAATGAGAGGAATACGGTCAGTCAAAACATGAATGAGAGGAATACAGTCAGTAAAAACATGAATGAGAGGAATACAGTCAGTAAAAACATGAATGAGAGGAATGCAGTCAGTGAAAACATGAATGAGAGGAATACAGTCAGTAAAAACATGAATGAGAGAAATACCGTCGGTGAAAACATGAATGAGAGGAATACGGTCAGTAAAAACATGAATGAGAGGAAAACAGTCGGTGAAAACATGAATGAGAGGAATACGGTCAGTCAAAACATGAATGAAAGGAATACGGTCAGTAAAAACCTGAATGAGAGGAATACAGTCAGTCAAAACATGAATGAGAGGAATACAGTCAGGAAAAACATGAATGAGAGGAATACTATCAGTAAAAACATAAATCAGAGGAATACAGTCAGTAGAAACATGAATGAGAGGAATACAGTCAGTAAAAACATGAGAGGAATACAGTCAGGAAAAAAATGAGAGGAATACAGTCAGTAAAAAACATGAATGAGAGGAATACAGTCAGTAAAACCATGAGAGGAATACAGTCAGTAAAAAACATGAATGAGAGGAATACAGTCAGTAAAAACATGAATGAGAGGAATACAGTCAGTAAAATCATGAGTGGAATACAGTCAGGAAAAACATGAATGAGAGGAATACAGTCAGTAAAAAACATGAATGAGAGGAATACAGTCAGTAAAAACATGAGAGGAATACAGTCAGTAAAAACATGAATGAGAGGAATACAGTTACTAAAAAACATGAATGAGAGGAATACAGTCAGTAAAAACTTGAATGAGAGGAATACAGTCAGGACAAGCATGAATGAGAGGAATACGGTCAGTAAAAACATGAATGAGAGGAATACAATCAGTAAAAACATGAATGAGAGGAATACAGTCAGGAAAAACATGAATGAGAGGAATACAGTCAGTAAAAACATGAATGAGAGGAATACAGTCAGTAAAAACATGAGAGGAATAGAGTCAGTAAAAACATGAATGAGAGGAATACAGTCAGTAAAAACATGAGAGGAATACAGTCAGTAAAAACATGAATGAGAGGAATACAGTCAGTAAAAACATGAGAGGAATACAGTCAGTAAAAATCATGAATGAAAGGAATACAGTCAGTAAAAACATGAGAGGAATACAGTCAGTAAAAACATGAATGAGAGGAATACAGGCAGTAAAAACATGAGAGGAATACAGTCAGTAAAAACATGAATGAGAGGAATACAGTCAGTAAAAACATGAGAGGAATACAGTCAGTAAAAAACATGAATGAGAGGAATACAGTCAGGAAAAACATGAGAAGAATACAGTCATTAAAAAACATGAATGAGAGGAATACAGTCAGTAAAAACATGAATAAGAGGAATACAGTCAGTAAAAACATGAATGAGAGGAATACAGTCAGTAAAAACATGAATGATAGGAATACAGTCAGGAATAACATGAATGAGAGGAATATGGTCAGTAAAAACATGAATGAGAGTAATACGGTCAGTAAAAACATGAATGAGAGAAATACAGTCAGTAAAAACATGAATGAGAGGAATACAGTCAGGAAAAACATGAATGAGAGGAATACAGTCAGGAAAAACATGAATGAGAGGAATACAGTCGGTAAAAACATGAATGAGAGCAATACAGTCAGGACAAATATGAATGAGAGGAATACAGTCAGTAAAAACATGAATGAGAGGAATACAGTCAGGACAAACATGAATGAGAGGAATACAGTCAGTTAAAACATGAATGAGAGGAATACAGTCAGTAAAAACATGAATGAGAGGAATACTGTCAGGACAAACATGAATGAGAGGGATACGGTCAGTCAAAACATGAATGAGAGGAATACAGTCAGTAAAAACATGAATGAGAGGAATACGGTCAGTAAAAACATAAATGAGAGGAATACAGTCAGTAAAAACATGAATGAGAGGAATACAGTCAGTAAAAACATGAATGAGAGGAATACAGTCAGTAGAAACATGAATGAGAGGAATACGGTCAGTAAAAACATGAATGAGAGGAATACAGTCAGGACAAACATGAATGAGAGGAATACAGTCAGTTAAAACATGAATGAGAGGAATACAGTCAGTAAAAACATGAATGAGAGGAATACAGTCAGGACAAACATGAATGAGAGGAATACGGTCAGTAAAAACATGAATGAGAGGAATACAGTCAGTAAAAACATGAATGAGAGGAATACGGTCAGTAAAAACATGAATGAGAGGAATACAGTCAGTAAAAACATGAATGAGAGGAATACAGTCAGTAAAAACATGAATGAGAGGAACACAGTCAGTAGAAACATGAATGAGAGGAATACAGTCAGTGGAAACATGAATGAGAGGAATACAGTCAGTAAAAACATGAATGAGAGGAATACCGTCGGTGAGAACATGAATGAGAGGAATATGGTCAGTAATAACATGAATGAGAGGAATACAGTCGGTGAAAACATGAATGAGAGGAATACGGTCAGTAAAAACATGAATGAGAGGAATACGGTCAGTAAAAACATGAATGACAGGAATACAGTCAGTAAAAACATGAATGAGAGGAATACAGTCAGTAAAAACATGAATGAGAGGAATACGGTCTGTAAAAACATGAATGAGAGGAACACAGTCAGGACAAACATGAATGAGAGGAATACGGTCAGTAAAAACATGAATGAGAGCAATACGGTCAGTAAAAACATAAATGAGAGGAATATAGTCAGTAAAAACATGAATGAGAGGAATACGGTCGTAAAAACATGAATGAGAGGAATACTGTCAGTGAAAACATGAATGAGAGGAAAACAGTCAGGAAAAACATGAATGAGAGGAATACAGTCAGGAAAACATGAATGAGAGGAATACGGTCAGTAAAAACATGAATGAGAGGAATACGGTCAGTTAAAACATGAATGAGAGGAATACAGTCAGTAAAAACATGAATGAGAGGAATACTGTCAGTAAAAACATGAATGAGAGGGATACAGTCAGGAAAAACATGAATGAGAGGAATACGTTTTGTAAAAACATGAATGAGAGGAATACAGTCAGGACAAACATGAATGAGAGGAATACGGTCAGTAAAAACATGAATGAGAGGAATACAGTCAGTTAAAAGATGAATGAGAGGAATACGGTCTGTAAAAACATGAATGAGAGGAATACAGTCAGGACAAACATGAATGAGAGGAATACGGTCAGTAAAAACATGAATAAGAGCAATAGGGTCAGTAAAAACATGAATGAGAGGAATACAGTCAGGAAAAACATGAATGAGAGGAATACAGTCAGTAAAAACATGAATGAGAGGAATACAGTCAGTAAAAACATGAATGAGGGGAATACGGTCAGTTAAAACATGAATGAGAGGAATACAGTCAGGACAAACATAAATTAGAGGAATACGGTCAGTAAAAACATGAATGAGAGGAATACGGTCAGTAAAAACATGAATGAGAGGAATACGGTCAGTAAAAACATGAATGAGAGGAATACAGTCAGGACAAACATGAATGAGAGGAATACAGTCAGTTAAAACATGAATAAGAGCAATAGGGTCAGTAAAAACATGAATGTGAAGAATACAGTCAGTAAAAACATGAATGAGAGGAATACAGACAGTGAAAACATGAATGAGAGGAATACAGTCAGTAAAAACATGAATGAGAGGAATACAGTCAGTAGAAACATGAATGAGAGGAATACAGTCATGAAAAAACATGAACGAGAGGAATACGGTCAGTAAAAACATGAATGAGAGGAATACAGTCAGTAAAAACATGAATGAGAGGAATACAGTCAGTAAAAACATGAATGAGAGGAATACAGTAAGTGGAAACATGAATGAGAGGAATACAGTCAGGAAAAACATGAATGAGAGGAATACAGTCAGTAAAAACATGAATGAGAGGAATACGGTCAGTAAAAACATGAATGAGGGGAATACAGTCAGTAAAAACATGAATGAGAGGATTACAGTCAGTAAAAACATGAATGATAGGAGTACAGTCAGGAAAAACATGAATGAGAGGAATATGGTCAGTAAAAACATGAATGAGAGGTATACGGTCAGTAAAAACATGAATGAGAGGAATACAGTCAGTAAAAACATGAATGAGAGGAATACAGTCAAGAAAAACATGAATGAGAGGAATACAGTCAGTAAAAACATGAATGAGAGCAATACAGTCAGTACAAACATGAAGGAGAGGAATACAGTCAGGACAAACATGAATGAGAGGAATACGGTCAGTAAAAACATGAATGAGAGGAATACAGTCAGGACAAACATGAATGAGAGGAATACGGTCAGTAAAAACATGAATGAGAGGAATACAGTCAGTAAAAACATGAATGAGAGGAATAAAGTCAGGAAAAATATGAATGAGAGGAATATGGTCAGTAAAAACATGAATAAGCGGAATACGGTCAGTAAAAACATGAATGAGAGTTATACAGTCAGTAAAAACATGAATGAGGAATACAGTCAGGACAAACATGAATGAGAGGAATACAGTCAGTAAAAACATGAATGAGAGGAATACAGTCAGGAAAAACATGAATGAGAGGAATACGGTCTGTAAAAACATGAATGAGTGGAATACAGTCGGTGAAAACATGAATGAGAGGAATACGGTGAGTAAAAACATGAATGAGAGGAATACAGTCAGTAAGAACATGAATGAGAGGAATACAGTCGGTGAAAACATGAATGAGAGGAATACGGTCAGTAAAAACATGAATGAGAGGAATACAGTCAGTAAAAACATGAATGAGAGGAATACAGTCAGGAAAAACATGAATGAGAGGAATACTGTCAGTAAAAACATGAATGAGAGGAATACAGTCAGTAAAAACATGAATGAGAGGAATGCAGTCAGTGAAAAACATGAATGAGGGGAATACTGTCAGTAAAAAACATGAACGAGAGGAATAGTCAGTGAAAGCATGAATGAGAGGAATACAGCCAGTAGAAACATGAATGAGAGGAATACAGTCAGGAAAAACATGAATGAGAGGAATAGTCAGTAAAAAACATGAACGATAGGAATAGTCAGTGAAAACATATATGAGAGGAATACAGTCAGTAAAAACATGAATGAGAGAAATACAGTCAGTAAAAACATGAATGAGAGGAATACAGTCGGTAAAAACATGAATGAGAGGAATACAGTCAGTAAAAACATGAATGAGAGGAATACAGTCAGGAGAAACATGAATGAGAGGAATACAGTCAGTAAAAACATGAATGAGAGGAATACAGTCATTAAAAAACATGAACGAGAGGAATAGTCAGTGAAAACATGAATGAGAGGAATACAGTCAGTAAAAACATGAATAAGAGGAATACAGTCAGTAAAAACATGAATGAGAGGAATACAGTCAGTAAAAACATGAATGAGAGGAATACAGTCAGCAGAAACATGAATGAAAGGAATACAGTCATTAAAAATATGAATGAGAGGAATACAGTCATTTAAAAACATGAACGAGAGGAATAGTCAGTGAAAACATGAATGAGAGGAATACAGTCAGTAAAAACATGAATGAGAGGAATACAGTCAGGAAAAACATGAATGAGAGGAATACGGTCAGTAAAAACATGAATGAGAGGAATACGGTCAGTAAAAACATGAATGAGAGGAATACAGTCAGTAAAAACATGAATAAGAGGAATACAGTCAGTAAAAACATGAATGAGAGGAATACAGTCAGTAAAAACATGAATGATAGGAATACAGTCAGGAATAACATGAATGAGAGGAATATGGTCAGTAAAAACATGAATGAGAGGAATACGGTCAGTAAAAACATGAATGAGAGGAATACGGTCAGTAAAAACATGAATGAGAGGAATACAGTCAGGAAAAACATGAATGAGAGGAATACAGTCAGGAAAAACATGAATGAGAGGAATATAGTCAGTAAAAACATGAATTAGAGCAATACAGTCAGGACAAATATGAATGAGAGGAATACAGTTAGTAAAAACATGAATGAGAGGAATACAGTCAGGACAAACATGAATGAGAGGAATACAGTCAGTTAAAACATGAATGAGAGGAATACAGTCAGGACAAACATGAATGAGAGGAATACGGTCAGTAAAAACATGAATGAGAGGAACACAGTCAGTAAAAACATGAATGAGAGGAATACAGTCAGGAAAAACATGAATGAGAGGAATACAGTCAGTAAAAACATGAATGAGAGGAACACAGTCAGTAAAAACATGAATGAGAGGAATGCAGTCAGTGAAAACATGAATGAGAGGAATACAGTCAGTAAAAACATGAATTAGAGGAATACCGTCGGTGAAAACATGAATGAGAGGAATACGGTCAGTAAAAACATGAATGAGAGGAATACAGTCGGTGAAAACATGAATGAGAGGAATACGGTCAGTCAAAACATGAATGAAAGGAATACGGTCAGTAAAAACCTGAATCAGAGGAATACAGTCAGTCAAAACATGAATGAGAGGAATACAGTGAGGAAAAACATGAATGAGAGGAATACTGTCAGTAAAAACATAAATGAGAGGAATACAGTCAGTAGAAACATGAATGAGAGGAATACAGTCAGTAAAAACATGAGAGGAATACAGTCAGTAAAAACATGAGAGGAATACAGTCAGTAAAAACATGAATGAGAGGAATACAATCAGTAAAAACATGAGAGGAATACAGTCAGTAAAAAACATGAATGAGAGGAATACAGTCAGTAAAAACATGAATGAGAGGAATACAGTCAGTAAAAACATGAATGAGAGGAATACAGTCAGTAAAAACATGAATGAGAGGAATACAGTCTGTAAAAACATGAATGAGAGGAATACAGTCAGTAAAAACATGAGAGGAATACAGTCAGTAAAAACATGAATGAGAGGAATACAGTCAGTAAAAACATGAATGAGAGGATTACAGTCAGTAAAAACATGAGAGGAATACAGTCAGTAAAAAACATGAATGAGAGGAATACAGTCAGTAAAAACATGAATGAGAGGAATACAGTCAGTAAAAACATGAATGAGAGGAATACAGTCAGGAAAAACATGAGAGGAATACAGTCAGTAAAAACATGAATGAGAGAAATACAGGCAGTACAAACTTGAGAGGAATACAGTCAGTAAAAACATGAATGAGAGGAATACACTCAGTTAAAACATGAGAGGAATACAGTCAGTAAAAAACATGAATGAGAGGAATACAGTCAGTAAAACCATGAGAGGAATACAGTCAGTAAAAAACATGAATGAGAGGAATACAGTCAGTAAAAACATGAATGAGAGGAATACAGTCAGTAAAATGATGAGTGGAATACAGTCAGGAAAAACATGAATGAGAGGAATACAGTGAGGAAAAACATGAATGAGAGGAATACAGTGAGGAAAAACATGAATGAGAGGAATACTGTCAGTAAAAACATAAATGAGAGGAATACAGTCAGTAGAAACATGAATGAGAGGAATACAGTCAGTAAAAACATGAGAGGAATACAGTCAGTAAAAACATGAGAGGAATACAGTCAGTAAAAACATGAATGAGAGGAATACAATCAGTAAAAACATGAGAGGAATACAGTCAGTAAAAAACATGAATGAGAGGAATACAGTCAGTAAAAACATGAATGAGAGGAATACAGTCAGTAAAAACATGAATGAGAGGAATACAGTCAGTAAAAACATGAATGAGAGGAATACAGTCTGTAAAAACATGAATGAGAGGAATACAGTCAGTAAAAACATGAGAGGAATACAGTCAGTAAAAACATGAATGAGAGGAATACAGTCAGTAAAAACATGAATGAGAGGATTACAGTCAGTAAAAACATGAGAGGAATACAGTCAGTAAAAAACATGAATGAGAGGAATACAGTCAGTAAAAACATGAATGAGAGGAATACAGTCAGTAAAAACATGAATGAGAGGAATACAGTCAGTAAAAAACATGAATGAGAGGAATACAGTCAGGAAAAACATGAGAGGAATACAGTCAGTAAAAACATGAATGAGAGAAATACAGGCAGTAAAAACTTGAGAGGAATACAGTCAGTAAAAACATGAATGAGAGGAATACACTCAGTTAAAACATGAGAGGAATACAGTCAGTAAAAAACATGAATGAGAGGAATACAGTCAGTAAAACCATGAGAGGAATACAGTCAGTTAAAAACATGAATGAGAGGAATACAGTCAGTAAAAACATGAATGAGAGGAATACAGTCAGTAAAATCATGAGTGGAATACAGTCAGTAAAAACATGAATGAGAGGAATACAGTCAAGAAAAACATGAATGAGAGGAATACAGTCAGTAAAAACATGAGAGGAATACAGTCAGTAAAAACATGAATGAGAGGAATACAGTTACTAAAAAACATGAATGAGAGGAATACAGTCAGTAAAAACTTGAATGAGAGGAATACAGTCAGGACAAGCATGAATGAGAGGAATACAGTCAGTAAAAAACATGAATGAGAGGAATACAATCAGTAAAAACATGAATGAGAGGAATACAGTCAGGACAAACATGAATGAGAGGAATACAGTCAGTAAAAACATGAATGAGAGGAATACAGTCTGTAAAAACATGAATGAGAGGAATACAGTCAGTAAAAACATGAGAGGAATACAGTCAGTAAAAACATGAGAGGAATACAGTCAGTAAAAACATGAATGAGAGGAATACAGTCAGTTAAAACATGAGAGGAATACAGTCAGTAAAAACATGAATGAGAGGAATACAGTCAGTAAAAACATGAGAGGAATACAGTCAGTAAAAATCATGAATGAGAGGAATACAGTCAGTAAAAACGAGAGGAATACAGTCAGTAAAAACATGAATGAGAGGAATACAGTCAGTAAAAACATGAGAGGAATACAGTCAGTAAAAACATGAATGAGAGGAATACAGTCAGTAAAAAACATGAATGAGAGGAATACAGTCAGGAAAAACATGAGAAGAATACAGTCATTAAAAAACATGAATGAGAGGAATACAGTCAGTAAAAACATGAATGAGAGGAATACAGTCACTAAAAAACATGAATGAGAGGAATACAGTCAGTTAAAACATGAGAAGAATACAGTCATTAAAAAACATGAATGAGAGGAATACAGTCAGTAAAAACATGTACTTCACCAGGACACACTTTTGTAATTAGCTCCCGCCTCTCGCTGTGCGGGAGCTATGGTACCGGGCTCCGTCCGTGCGTGCGTTCGTCGGCAAAAAACATGTCAAAGTTATCTTAACAGTGGGAGCTTTGGTGGCCGCCAGTGCCCTATATTTTTTGCTTTGAGGGACACGCATTAAAGTGGAAACAGGGAACTTTTCAGTGTTTTCAAGTTATATTACTCTTTGTACCACTTTCGTTAAGACAACATACAGCGCCCTCAATAATTATTGGCACCCCAGGTTAAGATGTGTTAAAAGCCTTAAAATAAATTCAATTTTTATTGCAGAAGCATACTTTCACACTGAAAATTGTAGAAAAATGTAACCTTCAACTCAAGTGAATTTTAAAGGAAAAAAAAAATCCCTGACTAAGAAATCATTATTTTTCATAAAATCACCTGTTCCACAAATATTGGCACCCCTAACAATTTTTAGGAAATAAATGTCATTTAACTATTTTTGTCATTTTTTTATCAGTAGTTTACAAAGTTGATCAGAGTATCTAGGAACATTTAATTAGTAATTCATCACTTTCTGTTTCCCTGGGGTATAAATATGACGTGACAAAGAGGCCATTTCTCTTATCCATTCTTCAACATGGGAAAGACAAAGGAACTCACCACTCAAGTGAGGCAGATGTGTGTCGACCTTCACAAGTCAGGCAATGGCTACAAGAAAATAGCCACTCGCCTGCACCTGCCCATATCTACTGTCAGAGGAATCATTAAGAAGTTTAAAACAACTGGAACAGTGGTAAACAAGCCTGGAGGAGGATGCAAGGTCATTTTGCCACCACGCACAGTGAGGAGGATGGTAAGAGAATTAAAAAGTTCTCCAAAGCTCACTGTAAGAATTGCAACAAATGGTAGCATCTTGGGGTCCCAAAGTCTCCAAAACAACCATCAGGCGCTATCTACATGCCAACAAGCTGTTTGGGAGGCATGCACGGAAAAAGCCTTTTCTCACTCACAATCATAAACGCAAACGTCTGGAGTTCGCTATGCGGTACTGGGACTTCACCTGGGACCGTGTGCTTTGGTCAGATGAGACCAAGATAGAGCTTTTTGGCAACAATTACTCTAAGTGTGTCTGGCGGAACACAAAAGATGAGTATGCAGAAAAGCACCTCATGCTCACTGTGAAGTATGGGGGAGGATCGGTGATGCTGTGGGCCTGTTTCTCTTCCTGAGGCCCTGGGAACCTTGTTAGGCTGCATGGCATCAAGAACGCTTTGAAATACCAGGACATTTTAAATCAAAATCTGGTGGCCTCTGCCCGAAAGCTGAAGATGGGTCGTCACTGGGTCTTTCAGCAAGATAATGACCCTCAACATGTGGCCATATCTACACCGAAATGGTTCACCAGACACAGAATCGAGCTCCTCCCATGGCCATCTCAGTCCCCAGACCTCAACCCCATTGAAAACCTGTGGAGTGAGCTGAAGAGGAGAGTGCAGAAGAGAGGACCCAGGTCGCTGGATGATTTAGAGAGATTGTGCAAAGAGGAATGGTCAAAGATCCCTCTTTCTGTATTCTCCCATCTTGTGAAACATTATAGGAGAAGATTAGGTGCAGTTTTGTTGGCAAAAGGGGGTTGTACAAAGTATTAACATCAGGGATGCTGATAATTGTGGCACACATGATTTGATGTGAAAGAATTATTTCTTAATGGGATTTTTTCCCACTGAATAAATGCACTTGAATTAAAGGTTGGATTTTCTTCTTTTTTCATTGTGGTCCCACATTATTTAGGAAAAAAACAGATTTTATTTGAAGCTAAAGAACACATTTATTTATTTATTTATTTATTTATTTTACCCTTATTTAACCAGGGAGGTCCCATTGAGATTGAAATCTCTTTTTCAAGGGAGCCCTGGGGGAATAGGTGGGGAGGGACAGAGGAATTGCACAGCCAATTAGATCAGGGGATGATTAGGTGGCAGATTGAATGTGCCAGGTTGGGACTTTAGCCATGACACCGGGGAACCCCCTACTCTTATCGAAGAGTGTCATAGGATCTTTAATGACCACTGTGAGTCAGGACCTCGGTTTAACGTCTCATCCGAAAGACGGCGTCTCCTTCAGTACAGTGTCCCCGTCACTGCACTGGGGCATTGGGGATTATCCCGCCAGAGGGAAGTTCGCCACCTCCTGGCTCACCAACACCTCTTCCAGCAGCAACCTGGTTTTCCTCAGTGGTCTCCCATCCAAGTACTGGCCAAGCCCACACCTGCTTAGCTTCAGCCACGCAGCTGAAGCTGATCGAATAGTGGTATGGCTGCTGGCAATCATCTTAATCAGGGATGCCAATAATTATGGAGGGCGCTGTACATTCATCCATTATCAATACCACATCTTCTCTCTTGGGTTGTGGCTGAGCTGGAGCCTATCCCAGCTGACTATGGACAAAAAATCACCAGTCCATCACAGGGCGCACACACCATGCACTTACAAACTCATTCCGATGGACAATTTAGTGGCTCCATTTAGCCTGACATGCGTGTCTTTGGACTGAGTGAGGGAACAGGAGTACCTGGAGGAAACCCACGCGAACACGGGTAGAACATGCAAACTCCACACAGAAAGGCTCCGGGCTGGATTCAAACCCAGAACCGCCTTAGATTTGCCTTAACCAGTGCTGGCAGCCAGCGCACTGTCCAAAGCCAGTAACCACAGTAAGAATCCTAATTTAACGGGAAACCCCAATCTCAGTGCTATGATAAAGGCAGAGTGAAGCATCCAGTGGTATATTTACGAAGGCTCTTTTGTTACTTGCTGATCCAGTCCAGCAAGCCCCTACTGATCATCGGTTTCGTAATCTCTGAAGTCCCCGAGCTCTTAATAACATGAATTCCTGTCCAGCGTTTACTCTAGTTTCACCACTATTTGTATCTTTCTCCCTCTTCGCCCACTTCACCGCCTGAATTAACAGTGTTTGGTTATTTCGCCATCCACCACCTCTGCTACAGGGGATAACAATTGATAGCCGCTAGAGAAGCCCAATCTTCTTTCCTAGGATTGCAACAGAATGACTCCCATCGCTCTGCTTCTGATTGGCTAGTCCCTGTTGCCTTTGTTGGTTGGGTCAGTTAGGTTTAGGCGGGATTGTGGGATTGGTTTAGGTCAGGGTAAGAATATCTGAGTTGGCCAGTCAGAGGCAGAGTAGAGTGCAGTCCTGGGACAGAAACTAACACAGGGGAAAGTAACTGAGAAAAACTCCTCCTCTTTTGGTTGTCCTGGTTGACACCGTTCCTTGGTGCCATAATCTGAGCCTTCATTTCCCCAGGAGTACATATACTGTGCCATTAATATTTACTTCACTATGAGTTCAAGCACAAAAGTTGTCCAATTCTACTTTAACCAACATTCAGTACATGGAGACGGAAACTACCGTTACTGGGTATCAGAATAACCTGTTTGAAACTCAATATTTGAAATAATAGGTAATGTCAATGAGGTCAAAATGAACACAATGTCAGTTAACAAAAACGGCCCCTGGGACTAGAAAGACATTCTCACAGTTTAAATATAATTGCTGAAGTTAAATAATGTTTACATGTAGAGGAAATGCATATTTCCTCACAAATACTTTGATTCCAACAATGGTTGTATTGGTAAGCCATCTTATTAGAGGGATAGGGGCCTTTGAGTGATGGGCATTGAAAAGCAATAAACCCCAGCCCTTACAAATACACGCATAAGCACTTCATTTCATTTTGTGTTTTGGCAGGTGACCGGGGAGACCGCTGAGGTGGTGCAGTTGCTAGGCTACAGTGTGACGCTGCGGGGTGTTGTCAACGTCAAAGGAAAGGGAGAGCTAACGACTTACTTCATCAACACTGATCCCGAACTGTATCAACTCTGATCACCAACTGTATTAACACTGATCCCCTATTGTATCAACGCTGATCACCAACTGTAACAACGCTGATCTCCTACTGTATCAACGCTGATCACCGACTGTATTAACACTGATCCCCTTCTGTATCAACGCTGATCACCGACTATCAACATTGATTTCCTACTGTATCAATGCTGATCACCGACTGTATCAACACTGATGTCCTACTGTATCAACACTGATCATCGACTGTTTCAACTCTGATTACCAACTGTATCAATGCTGATCACCAGCTGTATTAACACTGATCCCCTACTGAATCAACGCTGATCACCGACTATCAACACTGATCTCCTACTGTATCAACGCTGATCATCGTCTGTATCAACACTGATCTCCTACTGTATCCACGCTGATCACTGACTGTATCAACACTGATCTCCGGCTGTATCAACACTGATCACCGACTGTATCAACACTGATCTCCTACTGTATCAACGCTGATCTCCTACTTCATCAACGCTGATCACCGACTGTATCAACACTGATCTCCTACTGTATCAACACTGATCAATTACTTTATCAGGACTGACCACCGACTGTATCAACACTGATCCCAAACTGTATCAACACTGATCACCAACTGTATACACACTGATCCCCCACTGTATCAATGCTGATCAATGACTATAACAACACTGATCCCTTACTGTATCAACACTGATCACCTACTCTAACTACACTGATCCGCTAGTCTAACTACACTGATCTCCTATTGTATCAACACTGATCCCCTTCTGTATCAACACTGATCTCCTACTGTATCAGTACTGAGCCCCACCTGTATCAACACTGATCCCCTACTGTGTCAGCATCGATCCCCGACTCTATCAACACTGATTCCCTATTGTATCAACCCTGATCCCCTACTGTATCAACACTGATCACACTGATCACCTACTCTAACTACACTACTCCCCTTATTGTATCAACACTGATCCCCTACTGTATCCACACTGATCCCGTACTGAATCAACACTGATCCCATACTGTATCAGCACTGGTCTCCCTCTGTATCAACACTGATCTCCTACTGCATCAACTCTGATCCCTTACTGTATCAACACTGATCCCCTACTGGGTCAGCTGATCTCCTACTGTATCAACACTGATCTTCTACTGTATCCGCACTGATCTACTACTGAATCAACAGGGATCCCCTACTGTATCAGCACTGATCTCCTACTGAATCAACACTGATCCCCTACTGTATCAGCACTGATCACCTACTCTAACTACACCAATCTCCTACTGTATCACACTGATCTCCTACTGTATCAACACTGATCCCCTACTGTATCAGCACTGATCTCCTACTGTATCAGCACTTATCCCCTGCTGTATCAACACTTATCCCCTAGTGTGTCAGCATCGATCCCCTACTCTATCAACACTGATCACCTATTGTATCAACCCTGATCCCCTACTGTATAAACACTGATCCCTTACTGTATCAGCTCTGATTACCAACTCTAACTACTCCAATCTCCTACTGTCTCAACACTGATTCCCTACTGTATCAATACTGATCTCCTACTGTATCAGCACTGATCCCCTGCTGTATCAACACTTATCCCCTACTGTGTCAGCATCGATCCCCTACTCTATCAACACTGATCCCCTATTGTATCAACCCTGATCCCCTACTGTATAAACACTGATCCCCTACTGTATCAGCACTGATTACCAACTCTAACTACTCCAATCTCCTACTGTATCAACACTGATTCCCTACTGTATCAATACTGATCTCCTACTGTATCAGCACTGATCCCCTGCTGTATCAACACTTATCCCCTACTGTGTCAGCATCGATCCCCTACTCTATCGATACTCATCCCCTATTGTATCAACCCTGATCCCCTACTGTATAAACACTGATCCCCTACTGTATCTGCACTGATCCCCTACTCTATCAACACTGACCCTCTACTGTATCAAGACTGATCCCCTTCTACATCAACACTGATTTCTAGCTGTATCAGGACTGATCTCCTACTATAGCAACACTGATCCCTTAATGTATCAACGTTGATCCCCTACTGTATCCACACTGATCTCCTACTGTCTCAGCACTGAACTCCTACTGTATGAACACTGATCCCATACTGTATCAACACTGATCTTCAACTGTATCAGCACTGATCTACTACTGTATCAACACTGATCTCCTACTGTATCAACACTGATCTTCTACTGTGTCAGCACTCATTCCCTACAGTATCAACACTGATCCCCTACTGTATCCACACTGGTCTCCTTCTGTATCAGCACTGATCACCTACTGTATCAACACTGATCCCATACCTTATCAACACTGATCATCTACTGTATCAACATTGATCCCATGCTGGATCAACACTGATCTTCTCCTGTATCAACAGAGATCCCATACTGTATCAACGCCGATCTCCTACTGTAGCAACACTGAACTGCAACTGTATCAGCACTGATCCCCTACTGAATCAACACTGATCCCATACTGTGTCAAGACGTATCTCCTTCTGTATCAACACTGATCCCCTACTGTATCAACACTGATCCCATACTGTATCAACACTGATCTGCTACTGTATCAGCTCTGATCTCCTACTGTATCAAACTTATGTCCTACTGTATCAACACTGATCCCCTACTGTATCAGCACTGATCACCTATTCTAACTACACTGATCTCCTACTGTATCAGCACTGATCCCCTACCGTATCAACACTTATCCCTTACTGTGTCAGCGTCGATCCCCTACTCTATCAACACTGATCCCCTATTGTATCATCCCTGATCCCCTACTGTATCAACACTGATCCCCTACTAAATCAACACTGATCTCTTGCTGTATCAGCACTAATCTCCTACTGTATCAACACTGATCCCTTACTGTATCAACATTGATCCCCTACTGTATCCACACTGATCTCCTACTGTCTCAGCACTGAACTCCTACTATATGAACACTGATCCCATACTGTATCAACACTGATCTTCAACTGTATCAGCACTGATCTACTACTGTATCAACACTGATCTCCTACTGTATCAACACTGATCTTCTACTGTATCAGCACTCATCCACTACTGTATCAACACTGATCCCCTACTGTATCCTCACTGATCACCTACTGTATCAATACTGATCCTATACTTTATCAACACTGATCTTCTACTGTATTAACACTGATCCCAAACTGTATCAACACTGATCTCCTACTGTATCAACACTGATCCCATATTGCATCAACACTGATGTTCTACTGTATCAACACAGATCCCATACTGTATCAACGCCGATCTCCTACTGTATCAACACTGATCTGTAACTGTATCAGCACTGATCTCCTACTGTATAAACACTGATCCCCTACTGTATCAGCACTGATCTCCTACTGTATCAGTACTGAGCCCCACCTGTATCAACACTGATCCCCTACTGTGTCAGCATCGATCCCCGACTCTATCAACACTGATTCCCTATTGTATCAACCCTGATCCCCTACTGTATCAACACTGATCACACTGATCACCTACTCTAACTACACTACTCCCCTTATTGTATCAACACTGATCCCCTACTGTATCCACACTGATCCCGTACTGAATCAACACTGATCCCATACTGTATCAGCACTGGTCTCCCTCTGTATCAACACTGATCTCCTACTGTATCAACTCTGATCCCTTACTGTATCAACACTGATCCCCTACTGGGTCAGCTGATCTCCTACTGTATCAACACTGATCTTCTACTGTATCCGCACTGATCTACTACTGAATCAACAGGGATCCCCTACTGTATCAGCACTGATCTCCTACTGAATCAACACTGATCCCCTACTGTATCAGCACTGATCACCTACTCTAACTACACCAATCTCCTACTGTATCACACTGATCTCCTACTGTATCAACACTGATCCCCTACTGTATCAACACTGATCCCATACCTTATCAACACTGATCATCTACTGTATCAACATTGATCCCATGCTGGATCAACACTGATCTTCTACTGTATCAACAGAGATCCCATACTGTATCAACGCCGATCTCCTACTGTAGCAACACTGAACTGCAACTGTATCAGCACTGATCCCCTACTGAATCAACACTGATCCCATACTGTGTCAAGACGTATCTCCTTCTGTATCAACACTGATCCCCTACTGTATCAACACTGATCCCATACTGTATCAACACTGATCTGCTACTGTATCAGCTCTGATCTCCTACTGTATCAAACTTATGTCCTACTGTATCAACACTGATCCCCTACTGTATCAGCACTGATCACCTATTCTAACTACACTGATCTCCTACTGTATCAGCACTGATCCCCTACCGTATCAACACTTATCCCTTACTGTGTCAGCGTCGATCCCCTACTCTATCAACACTGATCCCCTATTGTATCATCCCTGATCCCCTACTGTATCAACACTGATCCCCTACTAAATCAACACTGATCTCTTGCTGTATCAGCACTAATCTCCTACTGTATCAACACTGATCCCTTACTGTATCAACATTGATCCCCTACTGTATCCACACTGATCTCCTACTGTCTCAGCACTGAACTCCTACTATATGAACACTGATCCCATACTGTATCAACACTGATCTTCAACTGTATCAGCACTGATCTACTACTGTATCAACACTGATCTCCTACTGTATCAACACTGATCTTCTACTGTATCAGCACTCATCCACTACTGTATCAACACTGATCCCCTACTGTATCCTCACTGATCACCTACTGTATCAATACTGATCCTATACTTTATCAACACTGATCTTCTACTGTATTAACACTGATCCCAAACTGTATCAACACTGATCTCCTACTGTATCAACACTGATCCCATATTGCATCAACACTGATGTTCTACTGTATCAACACAGATCCCATACTGTATCAACGCCGATCTCCTACTGTATCAACACTGATCTGTAACTGTATCAGCACTGATCTCCTACTGTATAAACACTGATCCCCTACTGTATCAGCACTGATCTCCCGCTGTATCATCACTGATAGGCTACTGTTTCAGTAATGATCTCCTACTGTATCAACACTGATCCCCTACTGAATCAACACTGACCACTTCATCCAGTTTTTCTTCACCATCTCAGTCTCCCGTACCGGAGAGGGGACAGTTATATCGGTCGCAGTTATTCTGCACCATTATAAGGACTTTGTATCATTGCTGGCCTTCCCATCTCAGTCTCTCTTCCCGGAGAGGGGACAGTTATATCGGTCACAGTTATTCTGCACCATCATAAGGACTTATCAGTGCTGACCTTCCCATCTCAGTCTCTCGCACCGGAGAGGGGACAGTTATATCGGTCACAGTTATTCTGCACCATTATAAGGACTTATCAGTACTGACCTTCCCATCTCAGTCTCTCGTCCCGGAGAGGGGACAGTTATATCGGTCTGAGTTATTATGCACCATTATAAGGACTTATCAGTGCTGACCTTCCCATCTCAGTCTCTCGTACCGGAGAGGGGACAGTTATATCGGTCACAGTTATTCTGCACCATTATAAGGACTTATCTGTGCTGGCCTCCCATCTCAGTCTCTTGCACCGGAGAGGGGACAGTTATATCGGTCACAGTTATTCTTCACCAGTATAAGGACTTATCAGTGCTGGCCTCCCATCTCAGTCTCTCGTACCGGAGAGGGGACAGTTATATCGGTCACAGTTATTCTTCACCAGTATAAGGACTTATCAGTGCTGACCTTCCCATCTCAGTCTCTCGTACCGGAGAGGGGACAGTTATATCGGTCACAGTTATTCTGCACCATTATAAGGACTTATCTGTGCTGGCCTCCCATCTCAGTCTCTTGCACCGGAGAGGGGACAGTTATATCGGTCACAGTTATTCTTCACCAGTATAAGGACTTATCAGTGCTGGCCTCCCATCTCAGTCTCTTGTACCGGAGAGGGGACAGTTATATCGGTCACAGTTATTCTTCACCAGTATAAGGACTTATCAGTGCTGGCCTCCCATCTCAGACTCTTGCACCGGAGAGGGGACAGTTATATCGGTCAAAGTTATTCTTCACCAGTATAAGGACTTATCAGTGCTGGCCTCCCATCTCAGTCTCTTGTACCGGAGAGGGGACAGTTATATCGGTCACAGTTATTCTTCACCAGTATAAGGACTTATCAGTGCTGGCCTCCCATCTCAGTCTCTTGTACCGGAGAGGGGACAGTTATATCGGTCACAGTTATTCTTCACCAGTATAAGGACTTATCAGTGCTGGCCTCCCATCTCAGTCTCTCGTACCGGAGAGGGGACAGTTATATCGGTCACAGTTATTCTTCACCAGTATAAGGACTTATCAGTGCTGGCCTCCCATCTCAGACTCTCGTACCGGAGAGGGGACAGTTATATCGGTCACAGTTATTCTTCACCAGTATAAGGACTTATCAGTGCTGACCTTCCCATCTCAGTCTCTCGTACCGGAGAGGGGACAGTTATATCGGTCACAGTTATTCTGCACCATTATAAGGACTTATCTGTGCTGGCCTCCCATCTCAGTCTCTTGCACCGGAGAGGGGACAGTTATATCGGTCACAGTTATTCTTCACCAGTATAAGGACTTATCAGTGCTGGCCTCCCATCTCAGTCTCTTGTACCGGAGAGGGGACAGTTATATCGGTCACAGTTATTCTTCACCAGTATAAGGACTTATCAGTGCTGACCTTCCCATCTCAGACTCTCGTACCGGAGAGGGAACAGTTATATCGGTCACAGTTATTCTTCACCAGTATAAGGACTTATCAGTGCTGGCCTCCCATCTCAGTCTCTCGTACCGGAGAGGGAACAGTTATATCGGTCACAGTTATTCTTCACCAGTATAAGGACTTATCAGTGCTGACCTTCCCATCTCAGACTCTCGTACCGGAGAGGGAACAGTTATATCGGTCACAGTTATTCTTCACCAGTATAAGGACTTATCAGTGCTGGCCTCCCATCTCAGACTCTCGTACCGGAGAGGGGACAGTTATATCGGTCACAGTTATTCTTCACCAGTATAAGGACTTATCAGTGCTGGCCTCCCATCTCAGACTCTCGTACCGGAGAGGGAACAGTTATATCGGTCACAGTTATTCTTCACCAGTATAAGGACTTATCAGTGCTGACCTTCCCATCTCAGACTCTCGTACCGGAGAGGGAACAGTTATATCGGTCACAGTTATTCTTCACCAGTATAAGGACTTATCAGTGCTGGCCTCCCATCTCAGACTCTTGTACCGGAGAGGGAACAGTTATATCGGTCACAGTTATTCTTCACCAGTATAAGGACTTATCAGTGCTGACCTTCCCATCTCAGACTCTCGTACCGGAGAGGGAACAGTTATATCGGTCACAGTTATTCTTCACCAGTATAAGGACTTATCAGTGCTGGCCTCCCATCTCAGTCTCTCGTACCGGAGAGGGGACAGTTATTTCGGTCACAGTTATTCTTCACCAGTATAAGGACTTATCAGTGCTGGCCTCCCATCTCAGTCTCTCGTACCGGAGAGGGAACAGTTATATCGGTCACATTTATTCTGCAGCATTATAAGGACATTTCCCTTTCCCTGGTGGGTTTGGGGTCAGTACATTCCTGAATGACCTGCTGTTTCACCACTTTGATGTCCTGATCTATTTGCAGTAATTGCTTTGTACGTTGCACTTTGTGAGGATGAAATTTGACAAAAATCATATAAATATGACAAACCGTTTGCAGAACTGCTAATTGAATGTAAATTGAAAATTTGCAAGATTCTATTTTATCTGTATTTTTTCAGAAAATATTAAAAAAATATTATTATATTTAAATTGTTTGCCTTAATATTAGACTGTTCATATATTTATGCTTTTGATTTCATGTTTTAGTCGCAGATATTCAATGAACATGTCGGAGAGCTGGAACATGAGTATCGGTGCCACGGTGGTGCAGTGGGTCGCAGGTTAGGGGTTAGGGGTTAGGGAAAGTACTGGCACATACAGCATTTAAGTCATAAGTCGTTGTAGATAAATACTCCAGAAAGCAGAAACAAAAAAACATTCAGGGTGTTTTAAAGTGGGTGAGTGATCACTGCGTTTGCAACATGGAGACAAAGGGAAAAGGCATTAAAAATGAAAGATTTGATCCGGCACCAGTTATCTGTTTTGCTCTTCACAATAAAACTGCTGTTAAGGGAGTCATTAGCAGTCTTTTGCCCTCAATGAAAGCCTGTTTATTTTTGCAAGTGGATGGGGGTGGAGCCTGGTGCTTGAAGCATTTTCAAGCTGAAAAGGAAATCGATAGTATGTCCGTGTTGATGTTTAAAGGGAAATTACCACACAGGATGATTTTGGACAACATTAGTTATTGGGTAAGGGTGTTTAAAAATGCACCTTTGAGATGTTTCTTTGTCAAAAATGCAGACAAATGGCAGCTGTATGCATGAGCAGGGAGTTTCAGTGCAGATGGTTTGGGAAATAGGGGCACGGAAAAACATTGTTAATTGCCAAAAGTAAGAGCTGTTTGTTATCACTGTCGGGGAAATCACCAGGCAGGTGCAAAGACATGTGAGCAAAGAAAGTTTCAAAGTGAGGTAGAACAGGCACATTTGCAGAACAGGATACCATAATCGGAGGCTACGAAGAGAGTAAAGGCGAAAAACAGAACAGTGAGGGAAGTAGGGTTCAGAACACCGTGGGGATGGTGAGAAAAGGAGAAAAACTGTTCCAAATGCATTATGGTTTGGAGGGAGATTGTAGTCTTTATTGCTATGGTGTGGAATGGAGCCATTTAAACTGAGACAAAAACAGAAAGGATCAGGTAATGCTCCAATAACATATGCCCCGCCCCAAAAAAAACCTTGCAGAAAAGGAATAATGACCTTCCTCCCTTTGATCTACATTACCACAGTAATAATCTGCAGTCTCGTGACCTACATTGCCACAGTAACGATCTGCGATCACGTGATCTACATTACCACAGTAATGATCTGCAGTCACGAGACCTACATTACCGCAGTAACGATCTGCGATCGCGTGATCTAAATTACCACAGTAATGATCTGCAGTCATGACCTACATTACCGCAGTAATGATCTGTAGTCATGTGACCTACATTACCACAGTAATGATCTGCAGTCATGTGACCTACATTACAGCAGTGATGATCTGCAGTCATGTGACCTACATTACCGCGGTAATGATCTGCAGTCATGTGACCTACATTACAGCAGTGATGATCTGCAGTCATGAGACCTACATTACCGCAGTAATGATCTGCGGTCATGTGAACTGCTTTACCACAGTAACGATCTGCAGTAATGTAGATCAGTGCCCCCCCCCCATGTCAAATACTGTTCAACAGTGGTGTGTACGATGATGATGCTGAAAGTGTACAACATACGCTCTGCGAAAGTTCATGTGGAGTACTGAGGTGCACACCTGCCCTTCTGCCTGAACATCTGTATTTTGATTGGATTGTTTGGTAGGGTCGATATACAGGCCAAGCAATCACTCAGATTACATACGGTAGATGTTAAAATCCAGGTGAGTTCAGCAGATGGAGAGTCTCACTCAGTAAGAATCACACACACACGCTATGGCTAGAATACTGGGTTTACACGACACAAGCAGACACCTTTATAACGTCCTGACACATTGGGGAGGGAGGCTGGGGAGAAACCGGCGAGAGGCATTACACGGCGTAGAATACGACACACTGCGTTGAATGAAACATTTCATTGAATAGGTACACTTCCTGATGAAGAATGTGATCATTGTGGGCTGTCTGAATCTGTCCAGCAGGTGCTGTTGGGGTGCAGGAGGTGTGAAGAGGAAAAGAGGCCATTGATGGCAGCAGCAGAAAAAGCTAAAATGAGTTTCAATCAAGGGAATCTACTTGGAGTAGAGTCAAATGGAATATTTGCACATCTAATTACATAATATGTAATATTATTATTATTTCTATCATGATTCTGTCCTGTTTTTGGGTGTTCTACTGGGGACTCTTCATTATTTCTCACTCCCTCCCCACAGCCCAGAGATACAACACTTTCCAGAACAGGTGGGCAGTTCCAAGAATGGCAGACAACTGTACACTTCCAATAACTTCAGGTCCACCTACCTTGCCATACCAGGTCTTAGCTCTTTTCAATACGCTTCTAAGAGCACCAATCACCGTAGGTACTACTGTGACTTCCGAGGCTCTATGAATCCTGATTTCAAATGCTAGTTCCTGGTACCTAATCCACCTTCTACTCCTCGGTCCTGATGATGTTCTGGTCAGCTGGCACAGCTGTGTCAAGAAGTGTTCATTTCTGTGCATCTTTATGCACTAGAGTAATAGCTGGTCGATTATTAGGGCTGGGTTCAAAAAATCGATTTTCTGATTTATATCGATTTTTTTATGTAAATTTTCGATATCAATCCATTTTATTCAAAGATCGACCTTTCATTAGTGCATTTCCATCTTGCTTGCGAATATTCAATAACTGATCCGAGAGTGCCATCCAGTGATAGAAGCTGTTAAGTGGGAGGGCAGGAACTCGCGCTGTAGTACACCTCAAGCCCGGGCGTACTCTTGTGAGCCCCAGGTAGACATGAGGGAAGAAGTGGGTGTTGATTCTAATGCTGTTTATGCCAGGCCCCTGGATGAGCTACAGGAATTGAAGGAGGGCCTCCGTACGCAGCAGATGCAGCTAGATGCTATCATGAAGCACTTAGGCATAGTATCAGTTGCCGCTCCAAATGTTCCGCCTGCTGGTGCCACCAATAGCATAAGACCTTATCGCTTCCAGGCTGATGGAAAACCAATATGTATGCGCTGTAATAAGAGCGGCCGTATAGCTAGGTTTTGCAGAGTCCAGATGCGTGAGGGCAGTAAGAGGGAAGAGCAAGCGGTGTCTGCCCAGGGCCATCAGGTGGGGGCAGCAGTGAATTCCACAGAGCAGCAGGTAAACTAGCGCCCTCTGGTGTTGGGAGTCCGACACCAGAAGGGGATAATTTGGACTCAATCAAGGCAGTTGCAAGTACATCCCAGCTTATAGGACAGTGTCCAGTGGTGGTGGCTTGGCTCGGAGGTATACCCGTTTTGTGTCTTCTAGACACAGGATCAATGGTAACAACTATCACTCAAGCATTCTTTGAGCAGTTCCATCAACCCCAGACCAAAGAACCCCTAAAGTCCTGCAGCTGGTTGCGGCTTAAGGCCGCTAATAGGCTTGAGATCCCATACCTTGGATATTTGGAGTTGGATTTGGAAGTGCTCTGCAAAGTTCTCCCTAACATGGGTGTGCTCGTCGTCAAGGACCTTCCGGACACAGCCTTTAAACATCAAAAAGAAGCGGTGCCGGGCCTGCTTGGCATGAATGTTATCAGTAGTTGTTACCAAGAATTGTTCCGACAGCATGGCAACAATCTCTTTCACTTCCTCCCTGCCCAGCTAATAGGCAAGGAGTGGACACAAGCAATGGCAGAGTGCCAGAGCCTAGAACGGATTGCAGAGACAGTATACCTTAGCAAGGCAGCTGTTCAGCCAGGGACAGCTGTGAGGATACCAGCTGGTTCGCTGCAGTTTGTTTCCTCTTCTTGCAATCAGGGTTTTGGGCTAGCGCTGACCTCAGCATTTCTTGAGCCACTTTTCTATGGGGAAGGTAAACTTCCATCCAACCTCTTGATCCCCAGTGCGCTACTCTCCATCTCTCAAGGCCTGGTTAGTGTACCAGTGGTCAATGTAGGAGAACATGATCAGTGGCTTCAACCCAGAACAACATTGGGTATCTTGCACCTAGTGGATGTGAAAAACTCAAAGCATCCTGTTTGTATTGAAGAGCACTGGGAGGAACAGGAGTGAGTGGCAATTGTGCAATCGGTGGATGGGGGGGTTTCTACAGCTTCAACATCTTTTGACCTCCCTGCCTTACAGTGGCCCACCCTGTCCCTAGAGGAACAACAGCAGGCCCGGGTGCTCCTTGAAAAGTATAGGGATGCTTCCAGTCAATATGAAGGAGACTTGGGCTGTACCACCTTAGTCCAGCATGAAATACCAGTGGTGGACGATGCGCCAATACGCCAAAGGTACAGACGACTGCCCCCTTCCCAATTCTCTCAGGTCAAAACACACATCCAGGAATTATTAGACAGAGATGTGGTTAGGCCAAGCTGCAGCCCATATGCTTCACCCATCGTAATCGTTCAAAAGAAGGATGGCACTATTCGTCTCTGTGTGGATTATCGACAGCTTAACTCCAAAACTTGAAAAGACGCTTACCCATTGCCACGGATTGAGGAATCTTTAGACGCCTTAACTGGCGCAAGATGGTTCTCCACCTTGGACCTGGCCCATGGCTACAACTAAGTACTTGTGGCCGAGAAAGATAAAGTAAAGACTGCCTTTTGCACCCCATTTAGCCTATTTGAATTTAATCGCATGCCGTTTGGGCTTTGTAATGCTCCTTATGGAGCGGATTTTTGGGGACCAGAGCATTAACTCACTCTTGCTCTACCTTGATGATATAGTGATATTTTCATCCTCGTTTGAGCAGCATCTACAACGCTTGGAAGTGGTCCTTGACAGACTTCGGAAACATAACTTAACGTTGAAGTTGACCAAGTGTCATTTATTTCAGAGAGAGGTCAAGTACTTAGGTCATGTGATTTCGGCGGATGGGGTTGCTACTGACCCGGACAAGATCAGTGCAGTGGCAGAATAGAAGAGGCCCACCAACATTACGGAGCTTCGTTCGTTCTTAGGGTTTGCCTCCTATTATCGCCGATTTGTGGGGGGCTTTGCCAAGCATGTAGCCCCCCTTCATAAGCTGGTTGGAGAACTGCAGGGCCGCCGTAAGAACCTGGGTCCAAAAATCAATGCTAAGCTCGACAAGAGATGGGACGACGAGTGTGAACAAGCTTTTATAACTCTTAAAAACAAACTAATCAGTGCCCTTGTGTTGGGGTATGCGGATTTCACACAGCCGTTCATTCTTGAAATCGATGCCAGCCATCAAGGGCTGGGTGCTGACCTATCTCAAGAACATGAAGGGAAGCTAAGGCTAGTCGCGTTTGCAAGCAGAATGTTACGCCCAACAGAAAGAAACATGTCCAACTATAGTTCTATGAAGTTGGAATTTCTTGGTATGAAGTGGGCGGTTACAGAAAAATTTTGAGAGTATTTGATTGGGGCCAAATTTACTGTCTATACAGACAATAATCCCTTGAGCTACTTAAAGAAAGCCAAGCTCGCTGCAGTGGAACAACGCTGGGCATCCCAGTTGGCGGTTTTCGACGTTGAGGTCAAGTATTGACCTGGCACAGCGAATCGTAACGCCGATGCCCTGTCACGCCTCCCAGTCCAACCCCAGACCCTGGAGACCTTCGCAGCAGTCACTCCAGGCATCACCGTTCCAGCCCCGGAGGACAGACTATGTCCCTCTACTGCCACCACCTCAACAGTGGATGCTATTCCAGTGTGACAAAAGGCTGACCTAAAAGCACTCCAAGCCGCAGACCCAGTCATTGGGGCATTTGGGCGCTACTGGAGAAGGGGACGTGCTCCTACACGAAAAGAGAGGACAGCAGAGGCAGAGGGCGTTCTGGAATTAGTCTGCCAGTGGAGAAGGATCAGAGGGCAGAAGGGCATCCTTTATAGGGAGGTCCAGTTACCTCCTGGACGGGAAACGGTGCATCAACTTCTTTTACCTGACATTCTATAGGTTGAAGTATTGACAAGCCTCCACAACCATCATGGCCACCAAGGCACGGAGAGAACAACACACTTGATTAGGGAGAGATGCTACTGGCCCAATATGCGACGAGACAATTTTATTTCAATTTTATTTTGTATAGCGCTTTTTACAGATACACTGTCACAAAGACGCTTTACAGTCAGAGATGGGTTACTGAAGGGCAGTGCCCAACCTATTCCCAGTACCTATTCCCTATTCCCACTACAGCGAGGCAAAAAAAACTCCCAGTAGGGAGAAAAAATCCTCAAACAGTGGTGAGAAAAAACTCCCCAGTGGGAAGAAATCTCAGGAGGAACCCGGCTATAGTGGGGAAGCCCATCCTCCGCGGGCTAGCTAGTTGATAACAAGATAATGACGAGTTCCATTGAAATCCATCTAATCAGTGCTAAAATAATTTGTATATTTAAAACTGTCCAACAGATGTCTTGGCTAATGTAAAACAATTAGCAATGGAGGTCATCATGAGGCAGGAAGACCCTCTTGGTCCTGTAGCTGAAACAAGATGGTAACAGCTGGTCTTAGGCTGGAGCTCCGGGCCAGGGGGTGTTCGGTGAAGCTTGATCTGGAGCTCAGGGCAAGTGCCCAGAGCAGGAGGAGGAGAAAAAAAAAATATTGTTAGGGAGGTGGAGTTGTATGGCGAGCACACAGAGCAGGAGAGACAGAGGTGCCTGTGTGCGATAAGGAAACCCCAGCAGAATAAGACTATGGCAGCATAGTTATGAGAAACAGGGGCAGGGGCCAACACAGCCACGAGGGCAGGTTGAGACAGTCACCACCAGACCATGACCAGCTCAGCAGAATAGGGCACCACCAGCAATGATCCAGTGACAGCACTGACTGCTGAGTCCACCAAATATTCTATAGCTTATGCCAGCCACCCACTCCTGTCCCTCAACTATAGGACAGACTAAAGAGACATGTTTTGAGCCTAACTTTAAATATACTGATAGTGTCTGCACCCCGAATATGAGCAGGCAATTCGTTCCATAAGAGGGGAGCACGATAGGAAAAAGCTCTACCGCCTATGGTAATTTTAGCTATTTTTGGAACAACAAGGAGGCCTGCGCTCTGCGAACGGAGTGTTCTGGAGGGAATGTAGGGTAAAAGTAAATCACTTAGGTACAATGGACCAAGCCCATGTAAGGCTTTAAAGGTAAGAAGTAGTATCTTATAGTCTATTCGGAATTTAACTGGTAACCAGTGAAGTGAAGCTAACACTGGGCTGATATGCTCGTGTCTCCGTGTTCTAGTGAGAATACGAGCAGCTGCATTTTGTATTTGCTGGAGCCCCTTTAGAGAGGATTTTGCACAACCAGACAAAAGAGCATTACAGTAATCTAATCTTGAAGTAACAAAGGCATGGACAAGCTTTTCTGCATCATGTAATGACAGCATTTTCCGAATTTTGGAAATATTCCTCAAGTTGTAAAATGCAACTCTTGAGATGTTCTTTATATGTGTATCAAGTGTGAGATCAGGGTCAAGAGTAACACCAAGATCTTTAATAATGGCACTTGAAGCGATTGAAATTCCATCAATGTTAAGCATGTAATCTGAGATTTTGCATCTCTGGGATTTGGGACCCACTACGATTATTTCTGTCTTACTAGGGTTCAACAAGAGAAAATTGTGACTCATCCATTTCTTTATGTCTACAAGACAGGCTTCCATCTTTGACAGCTGGGCAGCTTCATCAGGCTTGACTGACAGATATAGTTGTGTGTCATCTGCATAGCAGTGAAAGTTAATGCCATGTGCGCGAATAACTTGTCCCAGTGGAAGCATATATATTGAGAAAAGCAGAGGTCCAAGCACAGATCCTTGTGGTACTCCATATCTAACCCTTGATTGATACGAGGAGTCATTATTAAAATGCACAAATTGATATCGATCCGATAAGTATGATCTGAACCAGGAAAGAGCCTGTCCACGGAGGCCTACAAGATTTTCAAGTCGATTCAACAGGATATCGTGATCGATAGTGTCAAATGCTGCACTTAAATCAAGAAGCACAAGTACAGAAATGTAGCCACTGTCCGAAGCGAGGAGAAGGTCATTGAGTACTTTGACCAGGGCTGTTTCAGTACTGTGACAGGGTCTGAAACCAGATTGAAAAACTTCCAATATACAATTGGAGTGTAAAAATGAACAGAGTTGTTTTGAAACTGCCTTTTCTAGTATTTTAGAGAGGAATGGGAGGTTTGAGATAGGCCTGAAGTTAGACACATTATTCACATCTAAGTTTGGTTTCTTAAGTAGGGGTTTGATGACTGCACGTTTAAGAGTGTGTGGGATGTGTCCAGATGCTAAAGAAGCATTGACAATGTGTAATAATGGGGTTCCAATCACTGGTAGTAGCTCCTTTTAAAGCTTCGTTGGGATGGGGTCCAGAAGACACGTAACAGATTTTGACGAATTTACAATGGTATTAAATTTGCTGACATCTATTGGTGTAAAAGAGTTCAGGTAGGACACTTGTCCTTGTGATAATTCTAAATCCATAAACTGGGTAGATAGAGAAGAAGACCCTATATGAGGAGAGACAAAGGAACTCTGAATCTTGTCCCTGATTTTTATAACTTTATTATCGAAGAAATTCATAAAGTCATTGCTGTTAAATGGTCCAGAAACACAGGGATCAGCTTGATTCTTGGTTAGCTTGGCAACAGTGCTAAACAGGTGCCTGGGGTTGTTTTTATTTTCATCTATCAATGTAGAGAAATATGAGGAACGTGAAGTGGAGAGGACACGTTTATAGGCAAGTAGACTGTCTTTCCAGGCATGGAAGAATACCTGCAATTTAGTTGAACGCCATTTGCGCTCCAGTTGGCGTGAAACCTGTTTTAAAGAACGAGTATAGTCATTGTACCATGGTGCTAATTTCTTATTGCACGCTTTCCTCTTCTTTAGAGGTGCAACAGTATCCAGGGTTCTGCAAAGTATGTTATTTACATTGTCTGTCAGCTGATCAATTGTGTTTTTACTTGCATTTGTATATGCATTATGGCTAACACCAAGAAAATCTCCACAGTGTACAAATGAGCCTGGGAGTTCATTAATAAAAGCATTTGCAGTCCAGGAAGAAAGCTTTCGGCTGTAGTAGAATGCGGGATCCAGTGACACATGACAGCCTTGAAGAAGTTCGAAGGTAATTAAATAATGGTCTGATAAAACTGGATTTTCAGGCATGACTGCTACACTTGTTATTTCAGCACTATAAGTCAGGACTAGGTCAAGTGTATGGTTGTGGGAATGCGTGGACTGATGTACATGTTGATTGAAGCCAATAGATTCAATGATAGATAAGAAGGCTGATCTGAGAGGATCACCTTCATTGTCCATGTGAATATTGAAATCCCCTACAATTACAACTTTGTCTGAATTTACAACCATATTTGAAAGGAAATCGGCAATCTCAGTTAAGAAACCACTGTATGGCCCTGGTGGCCTGTATATAATAGCAAGGACAAAACTGACTGCTTTTTTGTCTGGATGTGCAAAACTGAGAACAATAACTTCAAAAGAATTAAATTTGAAGCCAGATTTCAAGGTAGGCAGGAGATTTGAATTGTATATGGAAATAAGTGGTGTAAAGCGTGTGAACGATGTGTCGTGGCCAAGGCAGTACAACCTTCAATGAGGACCTTTATGGGTCACCTTCTGGCCTCCAGACCTTTAGAGATAGTGGCTATTGACTTCACCACTCTGGACAAGGCCAGTGACAGCAGAGAAAATGTTCTGGTCATAACGGACGTCTTCTCCCAGTTTACCCAAGCCTATCCAACTGCTGACCAAAAAGCAAGTACAGTAGTCAAAGTCCTCACGGAGAGATGGTTCTACTTGTACAGGGTGCGGAGAAGAATACACTCAGACTAAGGCAGAAACTTTGAGGGGGAACTTCTAAGGTGTCTCTGTCAATTGTATGGGATAGAGAAAATTAGGACTACTCCCTATCATCCTGAAGGGAATGGGCAGTGCGAACGATTTAATAGAACACTCCACGACCTCCTACGCACACGTCCAGCAGATAAGAGGAGAAAATGGCCCCAACTCCTCCCCTAGCTGTTGTTTGCTTACAACACGACAGTTCATCAGTCCACAGGCCACTCTCCGTACAAGCTTATGTTTGGCCAAAAGCCCCAACTGCCTGTGGACCTTCTGGGAGTGGAAGATGAGGAACCAGTACTGGGAATGACAGAGGACTGGGTGACAAAACATCAAGATAACGTAGCCTTGGTGTACTCTAGGGCCAGGAAACAGCTTGAAATGGCAGCTAACTCTCGAGAGCGACACAACCCAGCCGCCCCCTCCATTCTCCCCAACGGCACTTTAGTGTACCGGAAGAACCATCTGCTAGGACGTCACAAAATCCAGGACGTATGGGAGTCTACCTTGTATGAAGTGTTGGAGTGTCTGGATGACATTGGAAACGTGTATAAAATCAAACCAAGAGATGCTTCAGTACCATGTAAAAATCCCTATAGGGGCAGCCCCCAGAGCCTTAACACTCATTGAGGCCCCCTCTCAAACGCCAATCATTTCACAGCCTCCCTGTTTGGACGAAAAGGATGATGACGACGACGGTTCTGCCTCAGGATTTATTTGGTTACCTAGACAAGGGAACGGAGACATCAGAACTACTGCTAGACAGGAAGCAAGTACGGATCTTACACCTTGCCCAGCCTCCTAGTTCCAGGTGCCCACCAGTGCTTGCAGTATATTAGCTACTGCCCGAATTATAGTCTGGCTATTCCCCTCCTGGGGGCGGGCTACTGACTGTGGCAGATGGAAGGGGTTGGAATGGCGGCCTGCTGTTGTCCTAGTTGACCGTCTAAGGCCAGTTTCAGGAGGCCCCAAGATCTGCAGCTGAGTCTCAGACCTAGACGGACTCTCATAGCTTAGGGGTGTCTCAACTAGCTCGCTTGAGGGCTCTTCTAATGATCGGGGCTCTGAAACTGATGGGGGTCCCTGAGGTTGGTCCAATGCCATCTCAGAGGTTTGAATATTCCTAGCTGGTGTTAGTGTGACACCGGGACGGTGACCTTCTAAAGTGGGGGTGTATGTGACGGGTAGGGCCTTAGGACCCTGTTAAAAGAAGCATCGCCCGGCACACCGCTGGCGTGAAAACGCGAGTACTCTCGCGGTAGTTAAAAGGAAATCCCATTTGCTCGCGGTAGTTGCTAAAACCGCGTTTGTAAGGAAGTGCGGTCGACAGTCCACGTAGCCGATGCTGGAAACGGGTAGCAAACGAAACAATTAAAGCTACAGCAAACGGTTGAAATGTAAGTTCTGTCAACTTATGTTTATTAGTATTTTAATGCATCCAGGAAGTGATGTTATGCTTGGTAACTTGTAGTCTGTATATGTGTTCTTGGACAAAGTCTTGAATTATAAATCCATCTTGTTATTGATAGGTGGTAGATGCATTGCGTGGAACTGCTATGTAGATGGATTATCGAGCATTTTACATTTTGTTGCATATTGTTTTTCATATGGTATTAATCTTTCTTTTGCCGTAAATATTGTGTTTTTATAGAGTTCTTATGTGGTACCAGTAGTGATACCAGCAGGGCCAGTCAGTACTAGGATCAAGGTGGGAATTCCGTTTAAAGTAAAGCTATACATTAAAGGTTATTATTTTAGTAGGTGAATTGTATATTAAAGGCTTCTATGTGTGTGACAGATTTTGTGCTAATGCCATCCACTGGCAACCCCTGTTTTTCCTATACCTAGAATTACCACAGATAATTTAAGAGGCAGCCTTATTATCGGGTCCAGTATTTGGGGGGGATCGGTGGTTCACAGTTCAGTAACTGCGGGGTTGTGTGTATTTGGTGTGAACCACCAGTGTGCAGTGAATTATCAGGTTGTTGTGAACCACCAGTGTGCAGTGAATTATACGGTTGTTGTGAACCACCAGTGTGCAGTGAATTATCAGGTTGTTGTGAACCACCAGTGTGAAGTGAATTATCAGGTTGTGGTGAACCACCAGTGTGCAGTGAATTATCCGGTTGTGGTGAACCACCAGTGTGCAGTGAATTATCAGGTTGTTGTGAACCACCAGTGTGCAGTGAATTGTCAGGTTGTTGTGAACCACCAGTGTCAGTGAATTACCAGGTAGTTGTGAACTACTGGTGTGCCGTGACCTATCAATTTGCAGTGAACCACCGGTGTGCCGTGAATTATCAATTTGCAGTGATCTACCAGTGTGTAGTGTATTATTAAGCTGTAGTGAACCACCTGCATGTAGTGAATTATCGAGTTGCAGTGAATCACTGGGGTGCAAGGAATTCTTAGGTTGTAATGAAGCCCTGACTGTGTAGAGGGATTAAGGTTCCTTCACTGTACTGTGTTTGGCTCTAGAAGCCCTCTCAAGTGTGAGTTTTACCACTGTAGGGTGGGTTTACCTGTGCATAGTACCTGGTTGTCTCTGCCCTCTCAAACACTTGGGTCCTGGTCATTATTTTACCTCAGTATACATGCTACTGTGCTGGCAGAACTTTATCATGGATTTTAGTATGTCCCGGTACCCATCATTTGAGAGTGTACTGAATAAATATTGTTTTATTTTCCTATACCTTTGCCTCTGAGTGATCTATTGATTTTGATTACTTTTGGGGGATTTGTAACGGGGAAACACAGTCTGTTTATAGTTACCACGGTCACACAAATGTAGTAGAGTAAAAGTAAAAGTCCCAGTTCAAAAAAAAAAAAACTACTTAAGGGGCTATTTACAATTGATCGTGCGTGTCTACGTGAACTGCGTATTCTACGGGCGACCCGAATTCTACGGCCAAAACTGACCCGCAGACCGATCGTGGCGCACGCAGCCAATTTTTCTGGTCGTACAGGGTAAGCACTTGTTCAATACGTGCCACTTACATGAAGCTGGCGTGATCTGCGAAATCCGTGACGATCAGGGACCTTTTCACACGCACGTGGGACGTGATTCTCGCAAGTGGAGAGTACTTAACATGCACGCGCGATTCAAGTGGCAAGTAATGCAGACGTACGGGAGGGGTTCACGCACGTGTAACGTGATTGCCACTTGAGTGGCATGCACGTCGACGACAAGGCGCAAGTGAGTGTGGAGCACGTGTTCTACGTGGCCAGTGCGGGTTGGAATACTATTTAAAAATGCTGATGTAACAGGACTCAGCATCATTTGTCATCTTCATCCGTGCTGGTATCCTTGGAAGTGGAGGCAGTGGAAGCAGAAAGCTGACTGGAAGCTGGTGATTTCTTGGATCTCCTGGGTGGCATTTTCACAACTGTTCAAGAACTGGCAAATGACCGGATTTAAATAACCCGCACGTGCAAGTACTTGCCACGTGCGTGTGCTGCGTGAGACGTACGTCCGACCTGCTTGCTCCGCCAGTGTCGTGCGTGGAAAGTAAGTCAGTTTTGCGCTACCCGGACGACAGAAGTGCTTACCACGTGCGTGGCACTTGCGTGGGTGTATATTCATATGCTTACAATATTAAAAATATTTTAAAATTCTTGATATATGATTCATTTTGAATTAATTTTAATGGAATTTTCCCCATAAAACCCTATATATATCTACAGCACACGCACTTGTGACGTACTTGCCATGTACTTGGCGTGGACTATTTTCGACTGATCGCTGCGTGCACCGTGGAATTAATTTGCAGACCAATTCTTTGCTACGGGCGGTTCTACGTGCCCTGCGGCCAACAAAACACTCACGTGTCACGTACTCGCCACGTAAAGCACGCAGTCATTTTTCTCAAATTTCGCACGTAAGTTGCACGTAGACGCCCGTACGTTCAAATGTAAATCCCCCTTTAGTATAATTTCCCGAAGTAATGGATAATGATGAATAAGTTATTTGCAGGTAGAGGTATTTTGACTACGTCATATAAATGTACATCAAGCAGTGTTTCATTGATAGAAAGCCTGCTGCAAATGCAAAACTACCTGTCGACAGTAAAAATGTGCAGTGATCCGTATGTAACTGCAGAGGACACGACTGGTCACGCACGGAACGGTAAAATTGAGGCCGGATTTTCAAGCTACAGGTAATGATGAGAGAACAAAATCAACGTTGGATATACATTTCGGTATCAGATCTTTATTTTAAGCTCAACTACAGTCGTATGAAAAAAGTTTGGGCGCCCCTGATCATTTTCAAGATTTTCCTTTATAAATCATTGGTTGTTCAGATCAGCAATTTCAGTTAAATATATCATATAGCAGACAAACACAGTGATATTTGAGAAGATAAATGAAGTTTGTAGGATTTACAGAAAGTGTGCAATAATTACTTAAACAAAAGTAGGCATGTGCATAAATTTGGGCACCCCAACAGAAAAATTACATCAATATTTAGTAGATCCTCCTTTTGCAGAAATAACAGCCTCTAAACGCTTCCTACAGCTTCCAATGAGGGTCTGGATTCTGGCTGAAGGTATTTTTGACCTTTTTCTTTACAAAAATCTCCAGTTCAGTCAGGTTTGATGGTTTCTGGGCCTGGACAGCCCACTTTAAATCACACCACAGATTTTCAATAATATTCAGGTCTGGGGACTGAGATGGTCATTCCAGAACGTTGTACTTGTTCCTGCGCATGAATGCCTTAGTAGAATTTGAGCAGTGTTTAGAGTCGTTGTCTTGTTGAAGTATCCAGCCCCGGCGCAACATCAACTTCGTCACCGATTCTTGAACACTGTTCGCAAGAATCTGCTGATACTGACTGGAATCCATGAGACCTTCAACTTTAACAAGATTGCCAGTACCTGCACTGGCCACTCAGCCCCACAGCATGATGGAACCACCACCAAAGTTTACTGTGGGTAGCAAGTGTTTGTCTTGGAATTCTGTGTTCTTCTTCTGCCATGCATACAGCCCCTTGTTATGTCCAAATAACTCAATTTCAGTTCCATCAGTCCACAGCACCTTATTCCAAAATGAAGCTGGCTTGTCCAGATGTGCTTCAGCATACCTCAAGCGACTGTTTGTGGCCTGTGCGCAGAAAAGGCTTCTGCCGCATTACTCTCCCATACAGCATCTCCTTGTGCAAAGTGTGCTGAATAGCTGAACGATGCACAGTGACACCATCTGCAGCAAGATCATGTTGTTGGTCTTGGGAGCTGGTCTGTGGGTTGAGTCTTTGGAGCTGGTCTGTGGGTTGAGTCTTTGGGGCTGCTCTGTGGGTTGAGTCTTTGGAGCTGCTATGTGGGTTGAGTCTTTGGAGCTGCTCTGTGGGTTGAGTCTTTGGAGCTGCTCTGTGGGTTGAGTCTTTGGAGCTGCTCTGTGGGTTGAGTCTTTGGGGCTGCTCTGTGGGTTGAGTCTTTGGGGCTGCTCTGTGGGTTGAGTCTTTGGGGCTGCTCTGTGGGTTGAGTCTTTGGAGCTGCTCTGTGGGTTGAGTCTTTGGAGCTGCTCTGTGGGTTGAGTCTTTGGAGCTGCTCTGTGGGTTGAGTCTTTGGAGCTGCTCTGTGGGTTGAGTCTTTGGAGCTGCTCTGTGGGTTGAGTCTTCGGAGCTGCTCTGTGGGTTGAGTCTTTGCAGCTGGTCTGTGGGTTGAGTCTTTGCAGCTGGTCTGTGGGTTGAGTCTTTGGAGCTGCTCTGTGGGTTGAGTCTTTGGAGCTGCTCTGTGGGTTGAGTCTTTGGAGCTGCTCTGTGGGGTGAGTCTTTGGAGCTGCTCTGTGGGTTGAGTCTTTGGAGCTGCTCTGTGGGTTGAGTTTGACTGTTCTCACCATCCTTCGCCTCTGCTTATCTGAGATTTTTCTTGGCCTGCCACTCCGGGCCTTAACTAGAACTGTGCCTGTGGTCTTCCATTTCCTCACTATGTTCCTCACAGTGGAAACTGACAGCTGAAATCTCTGAGCTAGTTTTTTGTATCCTTCCTCTAAACCATGATGTTGAACAATATTTGTTTTCAGGTCGTTTGACAGTTGTTTTGAGGCTCCCATGTTTCCACTCCCCAGAGACGATGCAAAGAGGAGAACAACTTGCGACTGGCCACCTTAAATACCCTTTCTCATGACTGGCTTCACCTGTGTATGCAGGTCAAGGGTCAGTGAGCTTACCAAACAAATTTTGTGTTCCAATAATTAGTGCTAAAGGTATTCAAATCAATAACACAACAAGGGTGCCCAAATTTATGCACCTGCCTGCTTTTGTTTAAGTAATTATTGCACACTTTCTGTAAATCCTATAAACTTCATTTATCTTCTCAAATATCACTGTGCTTGTCTGCTATATGATATATTTGACTGAAATTGCTGATCCGAACAACCACTGATTTATAAAGGAAAATCTTGAAAATGATCAGGGGTGCCCAAACTTTTTCATACGACTGTACATGTGTCAGGACATATATTTTCAATAACAGCGTCAGCGGAAGTTTAGTAGGCTAATAAAAAGTCCCAGTTTTCCTCCACCATTTCAACTAGTTTTCGAATTAAAAATCCAATATTATTTTCTTTGTTGAATATATCATGATATTTATTTCTGTACAGTAGGGTATTGGTTTAAAATCAATACGCAGTGTCTAGAGACATGGAAGTTTTTCATTGGCACGGCAGCCGATTTTAAGGGATTAGGATAAGGATTCGGGATTATGGTTAGGGGAGGGGTTAGGGTTACGGTTAGGGTTAGGTTAGGGCAGGGCTTGAAATGGGGACTGCCGTACCTCTCCACATTGAAATGCATTGAAAAACTGCCGCACCCTTAGCAACTGCCAATTCAATAACATTTACTTCTGTAATGTGAATATAGGCCACTAGATGGCAGTATTTACCTTTTTTTTGTTAAGCTCAGACTGGAGTCATGTTTAGACATGTCCTGGACATGTCTGGGGCAAGTCTCAGAAAATTAAAAAAAAGAGGTCTAAATGTGGGTGGGGTCTGCAAAAGAGTATAAAAGGAAAAGAATTGAGACAGTAAAGTAGTAGGAGAAATTGCTAGAAGAAGGATACGTGTGACCAGACCTGTCATTTCTGTTCAAGACCTGTTAAGTTTCTTTTGTGGATTTTTCTCATCCAGGACATCACCAAGCCACCCCCACGAAAAGGGATTGTAAATATTTATGTTTTGTACATAATTCAATCCTTGGTCATTAGTTGTTAGTTAGTTGTTATTGTCTTTGTCTGTTGATAATTAAATGTGTTTGAGTTTTTAAAACTGTGTCTGTCATCCCTTGCTGTTGCTGTTGCTGTTGTGTTATAAATGTAATAACAAATTGGGGCCATAACACTTCAAAATGAACTTGCAAAGTGAAGCATGTAATATTGACCAGTTTCAGAGAATAATAGTCTACTGACTGTTAAGTCTATGTTGCACTTCATTATGTTGATTGATCAAATGTGTTTGTCAATAAAAAGTATTTTCATTAAACAAGTTTGGTGTGAACATTAATATTTTAAATATTGTGCCTAGTGAGAAGATTTCTTATTAATAATTCAACTGAACGTATCATCTCTGCCATTAGTTCTCAAAGACTCCTTTTCACATTCAAGCAAAACAGGTACTGAAGCTGAAATATACTTCAATGAATTGATATCGAATCAAATCTGGAATAGAATCGGGACCTTGAGAATCGAAAAGTAAAATCTTCCTGGTTAGTATCTTATTAATAAGATATTATTATTATTATTATTATTATTATTATTATTAAGAATACATGGTTGTTGGAGAGGATTTACGTTTTTCTTGTCATTTTCTTTCTGTTTTGATTTGCGTTGTTTCCAAACCATAGTCCGAAACCGCCAATCAACTGTTCCACACTCCAGTCCAGTAGGCGGCGATAATGCACATACAAGTTTGGACTGATTGTAAAACAATATAATACGACGTCGAAGAAGAACTCGTCACTCGCAGACAGGAAGTTGGATTCATTTATTTGGTAAACTACATTCATGGGTCTACTTAAGTTTCTATAAGTATAGAATTCGCGCACAGTACCTTAACGTTCATCGCTAATATACTAATATTTGATTGCCGCTGTTGCACTGCGAGGTAAGCGGCACTGCCCATCTGGTGCGCTGATTGGACACATGGTTAACCTGTTGGCTCTTTAGCTTTAAAATATCGAGCTAACTACTCAGCTCGCTAGCTGGCAATTGACTGGCTGGGGCGAAAGCTATAAATCATAATCCACCGTAATAAGGGTAATAATAACGGTACACCTTTCAGATAAGGGGAAATAAATCCGTGCCTCGGAGGACAGTAGATATGAGTGCGATTCTCTTTCATTGTCAGTCAGCTGAGGATGATGTTTGCGTACAAGTTACCTTAGCAACCCAAGCAGCTAGAGTTAAAGTACACCGAGTTTTATGTTTGATGTCCGTTTGCATCCGTGTCCGTGCTTTGAAAAATTGTAGCTGCACCGCTGAGCTGTCTAAACATACGCAGTAACGAGCAGCGAGATTTATCGTCTCTGTACTAATGTCTGATTTATGAATCCATGATGATAAACTTGAGTTTGGCTTGCAATGGGGCGTCCAATCCATTTTGCCGTTTTACAAGTTGTAGCGCTCTTGGATGTCCAAAAGCTTGGTTTATAACTTAACAACGAGAAAACGCTGAAATCCATAATTTGTAGGACATTTGATTCCTATCATTCCTAACCTCTGAAAGATTTGCTGCTTTGAGTGGGCGTCCCCCCGGTGAAGTGACCTCTGTGCTCTGATTGGCTAGTGAGCAGAGCCACCGGCCCAGCGCGGCCATGGCTGCGTCTCAATTCTGTTAAATTAAATCCTAATTTCCTACACTCGAATCTTATCCTTGCTATGGAAAGCCATTCGGTCCAAAACGTCTATTTTCGCGTCTGCGTAAAGATGTCAAATTTCTGTGTCTTTAGACATCATAAAATGTCCTTTCAACACGCTGTTTTTGTACAAAATGTACTTGGTAACGGCATTTTCTAATGTCTTAAGACACAAAATACAACATCTTAATACTGGTGCCAAAATACAAGTTTTGGACGACATGGCGCTCTATAGCAAGGTTAGGATGCAAGTGTAGGAAATTTAAATTTTTTATGTTTTATTGTAAGAGAACTGAGACGCAGCCCATAATGCAGCGGCTGATATTGGTGGAGGTTTTCTGGCTTTCGCAGGAAGGACGTGGCCCACACTGCACATGTTTTCTTTACTCAAAGAGTAATTTCGATGTGGAACAGCTTGCCTGACCGTATTGTTGAGGCAGAGACCTCGGGAGTTTTCAAGAGCAGGCTTGCCTTAAAGCTAGATACCACTGAGTATCTGAAGTGATAGATTCACAATAGTATTAAGAAACTGGTGAGCGTAGTTAGCCTGTTCTCACATGGTTTTTTTGCCAAAATAAAAGTTAGCCTTTTTCACTATCTTTGCCCCGTGCTGGGAGCAGATAACCATACAAAGAAAAACCATCATGTTGACGTAATGCTGTAGATCAGAAAAAAAAACTGTTTGAAATGGTGTGATCAGAGCAGTGGGAAATCTGGGATTTTTGTACACAGGTATTACTTCTGTGTTTACCTCAGAAGTTTATGTGAAACTTGTCCCATGTTTTTTTCCAACATCCTTCATTATGACACTATACATAAGACACAAAATAATGAAAAGGATATTGGATCCTCTAAGGAGCTGTTTCATGAGTACTGCACATGCTCAGAACATGCATCCCAGGTAAGTGAATCTGCTTGCCTGCAAGTCATGATCTGATCCCATCCTTGCTAATCCATCTTCGTTATGCACTGGATTTAAATATTTTAGTTACTCCGGCATTTTGATTTGTAAATTAAGGAGCTTTCTATGGAAATTCAAGGATTCAAAGCGCTATTTTAAGATGCCAAGGGATGTGAAGAATGTCAGATGATGCCATCGACAATAATCATAGAAGAAGAAAAATGCCTTCTAGATTTTGACTTGCAGTTGAGAGAATTTACTTTGCTCAAAGTTCTGAGCATGCACAGTCATCGTGATGCAGCCCCTTCAATTCGCTCCCGTTATCAGAACGATTGTACAGTTGTTCTTACCTGCTGGAAGAAGCATGATATCATATTTTTCCCCATCTACTGGCCAATACGTAGATTGCATGCTCAATCACGGGTAGTCCTCGGCAGTGCCAGGTTAGTGCGGGAGAAGGCGCTCTCACTGCAGAAAATACAATCATTTGAAACAGTCCCGTCCAGCCTTTTTTTCTGCAGCTTGTCTCATTTACGGTGTGACCCATTTGTAGAATGCTAGAGTAGTGGTCAGTTTGGCACGTCCTCGAACAAAGCTCGGTAGAGCGAAGGCAGGAAGGAATTGAGTGCGTTTAATGTCTCGTGCGTCTCACCATGTCAAGAAGATGCTGTTTTTTCAGGATGATGGATAAATTCTTTTTGTAAGGACTTAAAAATAAAGTGTAGAATCAATGGTTAAAATTATTATTGACAACTTTTTCTGAACGGTACGACAACCTTAGATGGTGTTGCCTTTATTTTTGGAGCACTGCTTTCAGAGCTGTATTTGACCAATCACTACAGATTTGGCTTCAAGGGAGGAAGTCTTGAAGAGACATGCAAATGTATGTTAAAGGAAAATGAAAATATTATAAACTGGAAAATGTGCATAATATGACCACTTTGAATGAGGATTTATTAATTTTATGAAACTGTACCTTACACTGAAGGGATGGAGATCAGCGTACGCGTTGTAAGGGTAGCTAACCTGCAGATTGTTTATGTGATATAGTTTATTCATGAAATTAGTTTTAAGTATTGTCTTCCTGTGAGTTTTGAGAGGATCTCTAATAATTTGAATAGAATCCTTATAATCCTGTTCTGCCAAATGTAATGTGCTCCATGTCTGTGCATTTTCTTTAAAACAGGTCTTCAGCTAGCTGTGTCAGTGGTTGCCATGGTGACTTCAGGAATGGGTGGGACTGTGACTACAAAGGGCGGGGCTGGAGTTAAGCGCATGAAATGGGCCCTGGACCTCAGCCTTGGAGGCAGCAGGTAATGCTTAAATCCCAAACCTTCATTCCTATAACCCTTACACCCTAAATATACCCACATCTACACTCTTATAACCCCTAGACCCCAAGTGTACCCACACCTACACTCTTATAACCCCTACACCCTGAATATATGCACTCCTGCACTCCTATAACCCATACACCCTAAATATACTCACATCTTAATTTTTATAAACCCTACACCCTAAGTATACCCACATCTACACTCTAATAACCTTACGCTGGAAATATACCCACATCTACTCTCCTCAAACCCCATCACCCTAAATATACCCACATCTACTCCTATAACCCGTACACCCTAAATATACCCACATTTACTCTCCTATAACCCCAACACCCTAATTATACCCAAATCTCCTCCCCTATAACTCCAACACCCAAAATATACACACCTACACTCTTCGAACCCCCTACACCCTTAATATACCCACATCGACACTCTTCGAACCTCCTACACCCTTAATATACCCACATCGACACTCTTCGAACCTCCCACACCCTTAATATACCCACATCGACACTCTTCGAACCTCCTACACCCTTAATATACCCACATCGACACTCTTCGAACCTCCTACACCCTTAATATACCCACATCAACACTCTTCGAACCTCCTACACCCTTAATATACCCTCATCTACACTCTTCGAACGTCCTGCACCCTTAATATACCCACATAAACACTCTTCGAACCTCCTACACCCTTAATATACCCACATCGACACTCTTCGAACCTCCTACACCTTTAATATACCCACATCGACACTCTTCGAACCTCCTACAACCTTAATATACCCACATCAACACTCTTCGAACCTCCTACACCCTTAATATACCCTCATCTACACTCTTCGAACCTCTTGCACTCTTAATATACCCACATCGACACTCTTCGAACCTCCTGCACCCTTAAGATACCCACATCGACACTCTTCGAACCTCCTACACCCTAAATATACCCACATCGACACTCTTCGAACCTCCTGCACCCTTAATATACCCACATCGACACTCTTCGAACCTCCTGCACCCTAAATATACCCACATCGACATACTTCGAACCTCCTGCACCCTTAAGATACCCACATTGACACTCTTCGAACCTCCTACACCCTAAATGTACCCACATCGACACTCTTCGAACCTCCCACACCCTTAATATACCCTCATCTACACTCTTCAAACCTCCTGCACCCTTAATATACCCACATCTACTCTCTTAAAACCCCTACACCCTAAATATACCCACATCTACTCCTATAACCCGTACACCCTAAAAATACCCACATTTACTCTCCTATAACCCCAACACCCTAAATATACCCAAATCTCCTCCCCTATTACTCCGACACCCAAAATATACACACATCTACACTCTTCGAACCCCCTACACCCTTAATATACCCACATCTACACTCCTATAACCCCTAAACCCTTAATATAACCACATCGACTCTCTTCGAACCTCCTACACCCTTAATATACCCTCATCTACACTCTTCGAACCTCCTGCACCCTTAATATACCCACATCTACACTCTTCAAACCCCCTACACCATTAATATACCCACACCTTGGGTCTTGGGGATGGAGGGATGTTCAGGTAATTCTAGATCAGTGCTCTGATGGGTTCCCTGCTTTAGGAATCGGGGCGACACGTTATACCCCGTGGGATATTTAGACAAGACTGTTCCGGAAAGCAGCGTCCAGGAGACGGACAGAAACCTGGTGGAGAAGGTGAGAGCCTGTTTCTCCTCATCACACCTGCACTTCCGCAATCCCCAGAATTTATTGGCCAGGCTTAATAACTCATGCATATAACTTTGTGAGCATAACTCACTCATGTGACTCTGCAAGCAAAACTCACTCATGTAACTCTGTTAGCATAACTCTCATGTAACACTGTTAGCATAACTCACTCATGTGACTCTGGAAGCAAAACTCACTCATGTGACTCTATTAGCATAACTCTCATGTAACACTGTGAGCATAACTCACTCATGTGACTGAGCATAACTCACTCATGTAACTCTGAGCATAACTCACTCATGTAACACTGTGAGCATAACTCACGCATTTAACTCTGAGCATAACTCACTCATGTAACTCTGAGCAAAACTCACTCATGTAACTCTGAGCATAACTTAATCATGTAACTGAGCATAACTTAATCATGTAACTGAGCATAACTCACTCATTGAACTCTGAGCATAATTCACTCGTAACTGAGCATAACTCACTCATGTAACTCTGAGCATAACTTAATCATGTTATTCTGAGCGTAATTCACTCATGTAACTGAGCATAACTCACACATGTAACTGAGCATGACCCACTCATGTAACTCTGAGCATAATTCACTCATGTAACTGAGCATAACTCACTCTGAGCATAAATCACTCGTGACTCTGTGAGCATAACTCACTCATGTAACTCTGAGCATGACTCACTCATGCAACTGAACATAACTCACTCATGTAACTGTGAGCATAACTCACTCTTGTAACTGTAAGCATAATTCAGTTATGTAACTCTGTGAGCATAACTCACTCATGTAACTCTGAGCATAACTCGCTCATGTAACTCTGAGCATAACTCGCTCATGTAACTCTGAGCATAACTCACTCATGTAACTCTGAGCATAACTCACTCATGTAACTCTGAGCATAACTCACTCATGTAACTCTGTGAGCACAATTCACAATTAACACATTCTAATTCACAATTCAACATATTTTCCTGGACACCGGCAAGTGTGGAGGACAAAAGTCAGTTGTTCCCTACTCTCGCTGCTGGTTGTAATGATTTGGCCGATCAGCGCTAGTTGAGAACAAGGAAACTCGAAAACCGAAACGAAAGTAAAATTATTTAACGGAGTCTTCGGGAGACTGAAGGACTGAAGGCCATTCAAAATGGCCCGCTTTCATAGTGTATCTACATTAGCGAGCCCAAATAGCCTGATGTGACATGAAAATGGCGCGAGATGAAAAAGCATTCTTGGCGTCTGTGTTGCT
>CM056579.1:7865172-8035172 GCA_029721435.1 Gymnothorax reevesii | reverse complement strand
TTTGGTCAACTTCCATTTGTGACCCCGAGTTCTACTCACAACACTTGGTAGAAGGAATCCTACATAATTCACTTTGTTAATCCCTTTAACATATTTAAAGACATCAATCAAATCCCCCCCGAGTCTCCTTTTCCTAAGACTAAAGAGATTAAGGATCTTCAGCCTCTTCTCATAGCTTTCATTTTTTATACCTGGAGTTAGTTTAGTGGGTCTTCTCTGAACTTTCTCTAGAGCCTCTAGATCTTTCTTAAAGTATGGTCCCCAGAACTGTACACAATACTCCAGATGTGGTCTGACGAATGTGTACAGAAGACGCATCACCTCCTTTGATTTGTACTCAATACTTTTGGCAATGTATCCCAACATCCGATAAGCTTTTTTTAACTGCCACTGCACAATGGCTAGAGCCTGTGAGGGTTTGGTCAACAATCACTCCCAGATCTTTCTCGTGTGGAGCACATTTCAGTTTTAAACCTCCCATGAAGTCATCCCGCCTAATGTTTTTATTACCTACATGTACTACTTTACATTTCGCTACATTAAATTTCATTTGCCACATTTCTGCCCAATTCTGGATTCTGTCCAAATCATCCTGAATCACTTTAGTGGACCCAAGACTATTTACCAAACCCCCCAATTTAGTATCATCTGCAAATTTAACTAATCTGCTCTCAATATTCCTATCAAGGTCATTAATGTAGATGAGGAACAGCAGGGGTCCCAACGCCGATCCCTGGGGGACGCCACTCCCCACCATACCCAACTCAGATGAGATTCCACTGACCACCACTCTTTGTGTTCTCTCCTGTAACCAGTTTTGAATCCACTTCAGAATACCTCCTGTAACTCCAATGGAGCTCATTTTAAAAATTAGACTCTTATGCAGTACTGTATCAAATGCTTTCTGAAAATCCAAGTATATGATGTCATAAGCCCTGCTCTGGTCATAACTTTCGGTGGCCTCTTCAAAAAATTGCAGAAGGTTTGTCAGGCATGACCTTCCCTTCCGAAAACCATGTTGGCTATCCCTCAAGATACTGTTACGTTCAAGAAATAAGTCCAGCTCATCTTTTATGATAGATTCCAATATTTTGCACGCAATGCAAGTTAAACTGACTGGCCTGTAGTTTCCTGGCTCGGTACTGTCCCCTTTCTTATATATTGGAATTATATTTCCCTGTTTCCAATCATTTGGTATTTCTCCAGTTTCTAAAGACCGTCTGAAGATGGCGGTTGGTGTTCATCTGTCACTCTTCTTCTTGGAGGCTGAAGTCCAAATTCCGGCAATAATCTTCAACAAAATTTAATATATGGGCACATCGTATTGTGTAAATTTGCCTTTTCATACTTCCATCTGTCCCCCTGTCCATCTGTCAGTCCCTCCACAGTGTTTCTTCTTCAGGCGACGGATCTGAGAATTCCATGTATCGGACAGCTTTACGATGTCGAATCGAATAATTACCTTTAATTTCTGGTTGTGTATCTGCTGAATGGAATGATGATGCACCGACATCACCAGACTCTGGGTGTCTTCTGTGCTGATGCTCTGCCCGGCCGGCGCTGCAGCATCTTCACTTCCTGCCTGCTTTTGTGACCCTTATACCTGCAGTCTCCTCTCAGGATGTAAAGCGCAACTTCGGTTGGATTCATATTCAGTGATTAACTCAGCTGACAGAACCAGAGTTACAAAAAAATGTTTCACTTTGAACCCCCTCTTATCCTTTCGATAGATATTATAAGTTGGTTTCATTATGATTGTGGACGGTGAATTTTCACCCAGCTGAGGAACTCTGAGTCTTTTCACTGATGTTATATACTCAGCAACAAAAGTTTCTGTGACACCAATATTGTTAATTATTTTTCATAACGCAATTATGAAATTGTCATACATGGTGATATCAGACTGAAACAGTACACGTAAACACAACATTGAAATGGAAATCATGAAAATGCGAGAAAATGACTTTGCACATGAAAATGTGCGTAAATCATGCTTGTGGATGGCAATAAAAGAGGAGAATTTTTGGAATGTTCACATTGTGCCTGATGAACGATGGAAGCATCATTTATCGAAAACACAGCCATTTCGGATCAGGAACTCTACCCTCTAAATGCCAAGACTGTCTGAAAATGATCTGTGGAGGGCCATTGGGATGATTGAATCTGGAACCTCGCAGAGGGAAGTTGCTCATCGCCTGAATGTCCACCGAAACACCATTTGGAACTTATGGCAGCGTCATCAGCAGACAAGACATGTCAGAGACCGTCCTCGCAGCGGCCGTCCACGAGTAACCACTCCCAGACAGGACAACTGGATTCGAACAACCCATCTCCGAAATCGATTCCAACCTGCAACCATAACTGCAAGAACGATACCTGGTTTGAGGCGACTGTCTGCACAGACAATCCGTCGCCGTCTCCGTCATTTTGGCATTGTCCCACGTCGGCCAGCAAGACGTCCAATACTCACAGTACAACACCGACGACTGCGTCTACAGTGGGCACAACAACATCGACGGTGGATCCAATGTCAGTGGGATCTTGTACTCTTCACTGATGAATCAAGATTCATGCTTAACCGATGTGATGGTCGTTTACGTGTATACCGTCGACGTGGAGAACGTTATGCCAACAACTGTGTTCAGGAATTTGATCGTTTTGGAGGTGGTAGTGTCATGATTTGGGGAGGGATCACGGCTAGAAACAGAACAGATTTGCTTGTTATTGATGGAAATCTGACAGGTCAAAGATATCGCGATGAAGTGCTACGGCCATTGGTGGTACCGTTTTTGATGCAACATGGTCCCGGAATAACGCTGCAACATGATAACGCCAGACCACACGTTGCAAGGATTGTACAGCAGTATCTGATGCAACAACATGTCAATGTCCTGCCATGGCCAGCCAGACCCCCAGACATGTCCCCAATCGAGCATCTTTGGGACGAGATGGATCGACGTTTGCGGCGGTTGGATAACCCGCCAGCTACACTCCAGGAATTGCGACAACGTCTACGTCAGATTTGGAATGACATCCCACAGCAATTTCTGGCACATCTGATTCGGTCCATGCGCCGGAGATGCGTTGCTTGCATCATGGCACGAGGAAGTCACACCCGGTATTGAAGTGTGAAGGTCACAATTGGTTAGACGTCAGACAAGTGCTTCATGACGCATGAAAATGACATTTTTCGTTTTGAGTGACGTTGGCACTGAAAAGTCAGTGTTTCTCCTGTTAAATAAACATATTGATTGCATTGAGATCTTTGCGTGTCATTTATAACATACACATAAATGGTGTCACAGAAACTTTTGTTGCTGAGTATATTTCCTCAGGTGTTAAACTCACACTGCATGTGTTCTTATCTCCGCCCCGAAGGCTCGAGGTGGTCTTACACTCCTGCAGCCATTAACCCTCTCAGTGTTAAACTCACACAGCATGTGTTCTTATCTCCGCCCCGAAGGCTCGAGGTGCTCTTACGCTCCTGCAGCCATTAACCCTCTCAGTGTTAAACTCACACTGCATGTGTTCTTATCTCCGCCCCGAAGGCTCGAGGTGCTCTTACACTCCTGCAGCCATTAACCCTCTCAGTGTTAAACTCACACTGCATGTGTTCTTATCTCCGCCCCGAAGGCTCGAGGTGCTCTTACACTCCTGCAGCCATTAACCCTCTCAGTGTTAAACTCACACTGCATGTGTTCTTATCTCCGCCCCGAAGGCTCGAGGTGCTCTTACGCTCCTGCAGCTATTAACCCTCTCAGTGTTAAACTCACACTGCATGTGTTCTTATCTCCGCCCCGAAGGCTCGAGGTGCTCTTACACTCCTGCAGCCATTAACCCTCTCAGTGTTAAACTCACACTGCATGTGTTCTTATCTCCGCCCCGAAGGCTCGAGGTGCTCTTACGCTCCTGCAGCCATTAACCCTCTCAGTGTTAAACTCACACTGCATGTGTTCTTATCTCCGCCCCGAAGGCTCGAGGTGCTCTTACACTCCTGCAGCCATTAACCCTCTCAGTGTTAAACTCACACTGCATGTGTTCTTATCTCCGCCCCGAAGGCTCGAGGTGCTCTTACGCTCCTGCAGCCATTAACCCTCTCAGTGTTAAACTCACACTGCATGTGTTCTTATCTCCGCCCCGAAGGCTCGAGGTGCTCTTACACTCCTGCAGCTATTAACCCTCTCAGACATGTTCCACTTCCAACTCTTTTTTTATTGAATCATTTATTCATTTCTGGTTTGCCGGAGGTCGGAGTGCTTCAAGAGACGGTCCTGAGAATGGTCTGCGGGGTCCTCCTGGTCCCTGTCTCCGCATGACGCTGCCAACCCCTCTGGCGCTCGATCCCAAAGTAGCTGGCCGCAGAACTGAGTCGCACCAATTCAAAACGTTTGCTGTAGTGGCGCAGACAGAATGTTTTTAGGGTGGGCCTGAACAAATATAGGCGGCCGTTTTTCCCCCAGAGAATGTTGGCTGGGAATGCAGATTAAAATGAAAAATATTATGCTTTCTTTAGGCTTACAAAAACGGTGAAATGGGTACCAAACAAATACAAATATTGGCAGGCAAGATATTATGTTAATCATGTCCCAGAAGCTAAAACCAACAGTCAAATACCTTTATAACACAGGTGTACATACAGCCTATACAACCAGCACACGAGAACATGGTCATGCAAACAAACAAGTAGTAAACTGAAAAATTCCTGAACCCAAATGACCATTTAAAGGCTACAATGTCCTTCACACCTACACTTACACTGTTACTTCAGAACCATCGTTAGCTCATTCGCCTGACAGCTAATGGAAGCATCATTTCATTTGCATCATATTCTCAGCAGTGAAAAAATAAACCAGCAAATAGAAAGTCTAGTATCCATCAGTAAATATTCGCACTAATTGCAAACACTTACACAGATATAGAGGTAGTTCAGTACAGAGGTGACTATGTCTTCATACGTTTTATGACTCAAGAAATTCAAGAAAGTTTTGTATGAAGAAATTTTATTTTTAATAGCTAAGTTGAAGTGAAGGAAAGCTGGCTAACCTTTTCACAAGCATCGGCCCCAGAGCGGGCCGCCTATTTGCGTTTTTAGCCCGCTTGGCCGACAGGCCCAAGGGCCTTATGCGGTACTTGGGGTCATTAGTGGTGGTCTGTTGTGCGAGTGTGCGTGCGTTACGTTTCAGCACGATACAGCTTTCAGTTTTCCACGGAACCTTTTCATATTTTATATGCATGTATATGGCCCCAAGCATCTGGCCGAGTTCGATTATGGGCATGCTGCCATTCTTGTTTTGGCCAACAGATGGCTTTTTCTGCAAAATTCCAAACAGCTCTGTCTCCCTTATCCTATGAGCTAAAATGCTCAAATTTTTACTGAAGGTTGTGCTGCCAAGGCTTCATCATATATATCATGGGTTTTTGATTTGACCTAACTTTCAAAGTTATGTAGGTCAAAGGTCGTAAGATGCACAGATTTTGTTTCACTGCAGTAGTGCCTTCACTTTTCAAAGGATCCGTTTGGTAACACTTTACTTGACGGGTGCATACAGAACACATTCATAACAGCTGTCATGAATTGTTAATAAGTCATTCATGAGGGTTTCATAAAGCATGATTCAACCTTCATACCCATCCTTTCATAAACGTGGTACACAGAATGGCGATAACTTTTCAAAATTAAAGTGCAACGGTCTCAAGGCAGAGTTGGCGCTTTTGTTTTAAGCCTGTTCGGCCTACCTGATCATGTCACTTCTGATTCAAAGGGTAAGTCCAGTGCCAAAGAGACAGAAGGTTTGGCAAGTAGCCTATTTAATTTTAATTCCAAATCAGCTCGAGGTCCATGCACAGCCTGGTCAGGTGAGCGAACCTGAGAGGACGTTAGAGGCAAAGCGCTTTGTTCGCTCTGAATAATAAAAACTGAAGTCAGTGAACAGTGTTGCAGTAGTGTTCTTATGGATTAAATAGTTTGTATGTTCCATAAAATGTGTAATGTTTTCAGCAGCGCCGGAACGAGTTTGAAAGTTGGGGTGGGGTGGGGTGGGGGAGAGAACATGGTTTGGGGCTGGGTTCCTCTGAGATAATTTTGAAAATTCCAGAGGCCAATTAGCATTCACATGCATTTTCATCTGGGATATTATAATAAAAAAAAGTCTAAAAAAAAATTATCTTATGTGTACATTGGTTGTTAGGTGCTCGTGATTTCGGGTTGGTTTCATTAAAGCTTCTGATTGGACTGCATGAAGCGTCTTTTTGCGTACAGACTGATTTGGTCTACAAGTTCTGAATTAACAGCCTGGCAAAATAAACTGCGCCTGATATTGACAAAGACACGCCATCATAACCTGAATTTTCTTTCAAGGACTGGGTAGTCCATAGTACAATAATAATAACGAGGCTTTTGCCGTCGGAGGCGACAGCTTGGGGTATATCCCCGAACGCCCCTAATCCTCCAATTCCCCAATCCTTGAATAGACCCAATACAATATAAAGCCCCTCAGATCATGACCTTTCATTTGAATTAATTTCAGGTCAATTGGGCAAATGGTTCTGAAGATATGGCCAAATGGTAATTTGGTAATATGGTAAATGATAATATGGTAATTTTCCATTACAAAGCTCCACCTGGTGGCAAAATATTGAATCATACAGGTATGATGTCATCATGTGACACGTTGTGAGGTCATGACCTTGCAGTTGCACATAGTTTCATGTCAATTGGACAAATGGTTCCAAAGATATGGCAAAAATGGTGAATTTTATGTGACAAGGCTCCACCTTGCGTCAAAATTTTGAACCAAACAGGTATAATGTCATCGTGGGACACATCCTCAGCTCATGACCTCTCATTTGCACTTGATTTGAGGTCAATCGGTCAAATATTTCCAGAGATATGATAAAAACAATGATTTTTCAGTTTTTGGCCCCTGGTGGCCAATCTAGAAATTGTAAATTGCCCAAAATCGAATCTGTTCTTCCTCTTTATGATACTTACAAATTTGCAAAACATGAAATTTCTAATTGAAATATTACTGAAGTTATCGCGTTAACACGTAGGGTGGTGGCAGCGGTCAGACCAAAAACATAATATCCCCGAAACGCCGTTCGGGGATATAATAATAGGCCTAATAATAATAATCATCATCATCTCCGTTTTCTGTCCTGCGCAGCCAATAAGGTCATTTCCATTCTCAACACAGTGCCAAGACGCACCTGCATATTTTGGCCTGCGAATCACTGACAGATTATAATTTAAGTGCATTTTCGAAGAGCCCTAACATTGAAACGGTCAAAAACACTGAAACAATCTTGAGCTCCACCACGTCCTCAAACAGCAGTAGAGATCTACTCCAAGGTTGCTCATAAATAGAGGAAGGTTTGGGCTCCACTGCACTCATGAACTCTTGAGCGAATAAAAAATTAAGGATTCAAATTCAATCTGTACATGATGCAGCCCACCAGGCTCCGAGATTACGTCATACTGCGAGAATCATTTCTATTGGAATGAAAATAAAAAACCACAAGGTGAGACAACGGTTGAGTTGGGCTAACAAGTGAACAGTTTAATTAGAAAACCCAAAACCAGTGAAGTTGGCACGTTGTTTAAATCGTAATTAAAAACAGAATACAATGATTTGCAAATCCTTTTCAACCTATATTCAATTGAATACACTGCAAAGACAAGTTACTTAATGTTCAAACAGGTAAACTTTGTAATTTTTTGCAAGTATTAGCTCATTTGGAATTTGATGCCTGCAACATGTTTCAAAAAAGCTGGCACAAGTGGCAAAAAAGACTGAGAGAGTTGAGGAATGCTCATCAAACACTTATTTGGTACATCCCACAGGTGAACGGGCTAATTGGGAACAGGTGGGTGCCATGATTGGGTATAAAAGCAGCTTCCCTGAAATGCTCCGTCATTCACAAACAAGGATGGGGCGAGGGTCACCACTTAGTGAACAAATGCGTGAGCTGATTGTCGAACAGTTTAAAAACAACATTCCTCCAAGAGCTATTGCAAGAAATTTAGGGATTTCATCATCTACGGTCCGTAATATCGTCAAACGGTTCAGAGAATCTGGAGAAATCACTGCGCGTAAGCGACAAGGCCCAAAACCAACATTGAATGCCCAAGACCTTCGATCCCTCAGGCGGTACTGCATCAAAAACCGACATCAGTGTGTAAAGGACATCACCACATGGGCTCAGGAACACTTCATAAAACCACTGTCAGTAACTACAGTTCGTCGCTACCTCTGCAAGTGCAAGTTAAAACTCTACAATGCAAAGCGAAAGCCATTTATCAACAGCACCCAGAAACGCCGCCGGCTTCGCTGACCCAAGCTCATCTAAGATGGACTGATGCAAAGTGGAAAAGTTTTCTGTGGTCTGACGAGTCCACATTTCAAATTATTTTTGGAAACTGTGGACGTCGTCCTCCGGACCAAAGAGGAAAAGAACCATCCGGACTGTTATAGGCGCAAAGTTCAAAAGCCAGCATCTGTGATGGTATGGGGGTGTATTAGTGCCCAAGGCATCGGCAACTTACACATATGTGAAGGCACCATTAATGCTGAAAGGTACCTGCAGGTTTTGGAGCAACATATGTTGCCATCCAAGCAAGGCCTAAATTGCTTATTATTTTAGCAAGACAATGCCAAGCCACATTCTACACGTGTTACAACAGCATGGCTCCGTAGTAAAAGAGTGCGGGTACTAGACTGGCCTGACTGTAGTCCAGACCTGTCTCCCATTGAAAATGTGTGGCGCATTATGAAGCGTAAAATACGACAACGGAGACCCCGGACTGTTGAACAACTTAAGCTGAACATCAAGCAAGAATGGGAAAAAGTTCCACCTGAAAAGCTTCAAAAATTGGTCTCCTCAGTTCCGAAACGTTTACTGAGTGTCGTTGAAAGGAAAGGCGATGGTCAAAAGGCCCCTGTGCCAACTTTTTTGCAATGTGTTGCTGCCTTTAAATTCTAAGTTAATGATTATTTGCAAAAAAAAATTACGTTTCTCAGTTTGAACATTAAACATCTTGTCTTTGCAGTGTATTCGATTGAATATACGTTGAAAAGGATTTGCAAATCATTGTATTCTGTTTTTATCTACGATTTACATAGCGTGCCAACTTCACTGTTTTTGGGTTTTGTATTTTCAGTTTAACAGTGGCACAGCGAGCAGGTTGGGGGGTATTCCACAAAGCTGGCTAACTGAGTAAGCCTGGCTTTTTCACAAAGTAAAACCTGGAATGCTGTATTTATTTCAGTCCATGAAAGGATTGGTATGAAGGTTGAATAATGTCTTATGAAACCCTCATAAATGCCTAATGAACAATTGTTACCATCCTTTTCTTATTTCATATGCATGTATATAGGCCCAAGATCTAGCCCCGGTTTGATTTTGGGCATGCTACGATTTTCGGTTTGGCCACGGTTTTCGGTTTTCTGCAAAACTTCAAACAGCTCTAGCTCCCTTATTCTATGAGCTAAGATGCTCAAATCTTGCTCGGCCTAAGGGGCTTATGCTATGCTCAGGGTCTTTAGTGGTGGTATGTCGTGCATCCGTGCATGCGTGCGTAAACTTTCGGATTGTCTGCACTCTAGCGTATTCAGTTTCACCGATCCTTTTCATATTTCATATGTGTATTGTTATGGCCCCAATTTGTTATTACATTTACAACAACAGCAAGGGATGACAGACACAGTTTTTAAAATTTGAACACATTTAATTTTTAACAAAAAAAACAACTAACTAATATACTGACCAAGATTGAATACAAAAACAGAAATATTTACAGTCCCTTTGGTGGGTTGCTTGGTGATGTCCTGGGTGAGGAAAATGCTCCAACACAGGCAAAAATCCACTCAAAGCTTCACAGGTCTTAAACAGAATGAGAGGTCTGGTCACATGTATCCTTCTCCTTGCAATTTCTCCTACTACTTTACTGTGTCAATTCTCCCCCTTATATACTCTTTTGCAGACCCCTCCCACATTTAGACCTCTTTTTTTTTATTTTCTGGGACTTGCCCCAGACATGTCCGAAACATGTCCAAACATAGCTCCAGTCTGGGCTTAAGAAAAAAAAAAAAGGTAAATGCTGCCATCTAGTGGCCTCTATTCACATTACAGTATATATGGTTATAAGGTCCAGACCAAGTTCGATTTTCAGTCCAGTCGGACCGATACTATGGCCAATAGGGGGTGTTCCTTTTGGCCACGTTTGGCCAAGTGGGAGCTGCGGCTTTGCCACTATTTTTGTAGCCTGCAACAGATACTGTGCTACATTGGAGAACTAGCTATAGCTATATACATTGTGTTCGAAAGTTTGTTTGTCAAAATATGTTGAAATTGATGATCTTACCTTGGTAGTCATCCAGAGCTAAAAGCCTGTCAACGTTTTCAATCCGTAGAAAAAACAAGCTTGAACAACCCAATTTATCGGTTTTGAAATTAAGGTAGCTGCTGTGAGTCTTTAAGATTTTCCATTTGATTAGCTTTTTACCCCTGAGCCCACAAAAGTCGTGGAGGGGTATTGTTGTGGTGAGTGGCGTCCGTCCGTTAACTTCTTGTTTCCGGAAGATAGCTGAAAAATGCCTTGGCCAAATGCTCTCACTTTCTGGTGGTATGTTGGGGGTGGTTAGAGGAAGCTCCCTATCGATTTCTGTCCCGCTGCGATAATCCACGGATCGCCAGGCCCTCTGGACAATCCTGTCAAAATGCGGATATCCGAGAAAGTACATTCAGATTTTGAGGCTCCTACTTGAAGGTGTGTCCGCAACATCTCAGTGTCATGACTGCAGAGCCAAAACTTTCTTAGTAGAAACTGGTGTAAAACAAAGATGCATCAGTTTCTTTACCCCATTTAGTCTTTAGTCTCCGAATCGGCCACAGCTTCCTCCCCGGAGTCCGAGTCGTCTACAGAACTGATGGCAGGCTGTTCAACTTCAGCCGTTTCAAGGCTGAGTCCACAATCTTTCAGACATTCCTTGTCGAACTGCAATATACAGATGGCAGCACCATCGTCCCCCACCCAGAAAAAGACGTCCTGTGCATATTTGTCGTTTTTACCGGGGCGTACGCACTCACTGGTTTTGTCATGAACTTAAATGAAGACCAAGGTTCTCCATCAGCCCCCACCAGACTCCGCACCCCTGCTAACAATTACATGTGACAGCATAAGCCTTGATAATGTGGACCAGCACCTCTACCTTGGAGGTTACCTGTGCTCACAGGCTAACAGTGATAGCGAGGTACACGTCACATCTGCTGTGCCAGAGGGCGATGCAAAACTTTGTAAAGTCTTTGAATACTTTGACGTGGCTGCAAAGACTATGATACTGCATCTCGAAAGTCCTATCTCCTGAGATGTCGGCGTAAACTATTTTGGATCAGCTGGAAAGAGAAATGCACTATTATCAGTGTTCCGTGGGAAGCGAATATGACTGCATTTATACCACCATTGTTAAACACCAGTTGAGGTTGACAGGCCATGTAATATAAATGCCTCCCAAGACAGGCCCTCTTCTCAGTGAATCTCAGTGAAGTACCAGCTAAAAAGCTCTTGGGAGCAGAATAATTGGAATGAAACTAAAAAAATTCCACAGAAACGGCTCCATTGGAAGATCTTGCTGAAAACAGCCGAATGGAGAGACCAGGTTTGTGAAGGAGTCACATGTCATTCAGTCCGTCCTGGACAGGCTACCAGTCACACGGCAGTGAAGAGGAGAGGGTCTCCGCCCTGCACCGCACGTCCCGCCCCTCATGCCCACGCCCCCACTGCACCTCCTGCCCACGCCCCCACTGCACCTCCTGCCCACGCCCCCACTGCACCTCCTGCCCACGCCCCCACTGCACCTCCTGCCCACGCCCCCACTGCACCTCATGCCCACGCCCCCACTGCACCTCCTGCCCCCGCCCCCACTGCACCTCCTGCCCACGCCCCCACTGCACCTCCTGCCCACACCCCCACCGCACCTCACGCCCACGCCCCCACTGCACCTCATGCCCACGCCCCCACTGCACCTCATGCCCACGCCCCCACTGCACCTCATGCCCACACCCCCACTGCGGAACGTCTGGGGCTCCAGCGATGGCCCCTTCAGGCATTCCGTAGGGCTGGCAGTAAACAAGCTGATGTGTTTCTCATGGAAACGGGGGTAAATCACCCGACCGAGTGTCTAATGCAGCTCCTAATGCAGGGGTTTCTTCACTCGCTCAGCTGATGTTGGAAAACTTTTTTCCTCAACATGTGAGACCGTAGCACAAATACACAGGTCTGGTATTGAAGTTTTTTGAAGTACTGAACTGATCAGGGGTAGTGAATATGCAGACAAAGCAGAGCTCAGGAAGGAGCGGCTGCTTTTTCTGGCCTCTGCAAACAAGTCTGCAAAATTCACTCAACTTCGAGGTGAACAGATACCAGCACATTATGACAACCTGCACTTCAGCCTCTAATTCACTGTTTATCAGTGCAGAGTGCAGGCCCATGGAGCCTCAACACAGGAATTATCCGTGTCCGACCCGAATGCCAGCGAAGCGACTGCTGTGACTTCAGTGTCAGTGTCCTGACAGATGACAGGTGTGGTTTGCTCTTGCAACATTTCTCCTGTTCTGCAACACTGGTTACGCCACCACATCCAGGAGTTCTTACAGGAGTCATGTCTCCCCACCCTAATCTGTGTGTGTCTCTAACTATGGGTGTGTGCGTGTGTGTGTGTCTGAGAGAAGGGGTGTGTTTGGGTGAGTGTGTGTGTGTGTGAGTGAGTGAGGGAGGGTGTTTGTATGTGTGTGTGATCAGTGGTATGAAGATTAGGTATGAGTCAGTGTTTACACAGTTAAAGCCTCACTGGTAGGAGGAGTTTCGCTCAGCTGGATTCCTGCATGACCTTGAGTGCTGAGTAAAACCCGGGGGAAATGCGGAGCATGGACTGGAGTTTAAAGAGCTGCTCTCTCTCTGCTCACTGCAGGTGGAGTTTGAGCGGCTCTCTCTCTCTCTGCAGGTGGAGTTTAAATATCTGCTCTCTCTCTCTGCTCGCTGCAAGTGGAGTTTAAAGAGCTCCTCTCTCTCTGCTTGTTGCAGGTGGAGTTTAAAGAGCTCCTCTCTCTATGCTCGCTGCAGGTGGAGTTTGAATATCTGCTCTCTCTCTCTCTCTCTGATGACTGCAGGTGGAGTTTAAAGATTTGCTCTCTCTCTCCTCACTGCAGGTGAAGTTTAAAGAGCTGTGCTCTCTCTCTCTGCTCACTACAGGTGGAGCTTAAAGAGCTGCTCTCTCTCTCTCTGCTCACTGCAGGTGGAGTTTAAAGAGCTGCTCTCTCTCTCTGCTCGCTGCAGGTGGAGTTTAAAGAGCTGCCATCTCTCTCTGCTCACTGCAGGTAGAGTTTAAAGAGCTGTGCTCTCTCTCTCTGTGCTCACTACAGGTGGAGTTTAAAGAGCTGCTCTCTCTCTCTGCTCACTGCAGGTGGAGTTTAAAGAGCTGCTCTCTCTCTCTGCTCACTGCAGGTGGAGTTTAAAGAGCTGCTCTCTCTCTCTGCTCACTGCAGGTGGAGTTTAAAGAACTGCTCTCTCTCTCTCTCTGCTCACTGCAGGTGGAGTTTAAAGAGCTGCTCTCTCTCTCTGTTCACTGCAGGTGGAGTTTAAAGAGCTGCTCTCTCTCTCTGCTCACTGCAGGTGGAGTTTAAAGAGCTGCTCTCTCTCTCTGCTCACTGCAGGTGGAGTTTAAAGAGCTGCTCTCTCTCTCTGCTCACTGCAGGTGGAGTTTAAAGAACTGCTCTCTCTCTCTCTCTGCTCACTGCAGGTGGAGTTTAAAGAGCTGCTCTCTCTCTCTGCTCACTGCAGGTGGAGTTTAAAGAACTGCTCTCTCTCTCTCTCTGCTCACTGCAGGTGGAGTTTAAAGAGCTGCTCTCTCTCTCTCTCTCTGCTCACTGCAGGTGGAGTTTAAAGAGCTGCTCTCTCTCTGCTCACTGCAGGTATCCAGCAAATGTAATCCTGAGCCAGAGGCCCCTTATCAGATGCTGCAGTTTCATCTCTGGATAATCAGCCTGAATCTCACTGATTATCAGCCAATAAGAGGCTGACCCTCATACTGGCCATGTCCCGAACCGCACCCTGACCACAAGCACTTCTGTACCGAGTCCCGCAGCCCCTCCATGTGATAGCGCAAGCAGAGCTGGAGTTGGGTCTTTTTTGATTTGCAATTTTCTTATTTGACTTTTGTAGCAATGATCAGTGTTTGGGATCAATGTGTGTTCGTTTGTACATTTTTGGATTTTCTTCATGTGGTGGATTGATGATTTGAGTTCTGTCTATGTGATCATTTTGGATGACATTGCTTAGAATGGCTCACTCTAATTATATAGTCTAGTACAACTTTATTATCATCCCAAAAAGTGTGATGAGGGATACTGGATTGGGGCCCGTCCATCCAGGCAACACTGGGGCCAAGATTTCTCTAAAACTCTCATACCTAGATGCTTCATAAGCTACTCTATGTTGAGTTCGAAAAAGGATGTTGATGCACTTTTTTTAATGGAGTTATGGCCCTTGATCATGACAAGGGAGAGTGATGACACAGTCATCTTATCTAGCTAAAGAGGTTATGTTTTACCATCAGTTTGTGGGTATGTTAGTTTGTTAGCAACATTACAGAAAAAGTTAAGAACAGATTTTTGTGAAATTTACACCAGAGGTGTGTCTTGGCCCAACTGAGAAGTGATCTCATTTTGGGAGCGATCCTCATCAAGCTCTGGGTCCAGGAATCATTTATTTTCTAGTGCTGTGGTACAAAATATCACTTCTCGCATGTGTCCTCGGCCGGGTGCAATATTTGATTCCAGAAGCGAAGAATCGTCCTCTGGCGGTTCGCCTCATCCTCCTCTCTCCTCGGAAGCGCTCCTCACCCTTCCCCTCAGCGAACGGAAACTGGCAGAGGAGGAGGGCCGTCATCTGGGGCAGGACAGCTGTGATAGGCCATCAGGGCCAAAAATTCCTGGGTCTGAGCAGTTTTATCTGTTGGCCGGCGAGCAACAGTTGTTGCCGCATCAGCAACTCACCGTCTGGTTAGGAGAACCACAGACATGTGAAAACAAATATAAATCCTGAACATAAGAAAGTGACAAATTACAGAGAGGCTGTATCCTACACATCAAGATTAGTATGCCCTTTTTTGTAGTTAAAAAAGGCAGTAAGTAAAATAATGTTGTTCACAATGCCATACTTGCGGCTCTAATTAATACTGACATTTCATCCTCAGATTCTTCGCCTTTATCCTCCTCTATCAGTAATAATAACAGGAATCGTCCGCTAACTGGCATCTCTTCCGGTAGTTCAGTTTGTGGGACAGAAGAGATGTCTTCCGGAAGTAAATTCAATTCAATTCAATTCAATTCAAATGCCCCTTCCCAAAGAACTCAAATCACACGAGCCACCGGGTACTGTTGGGTCTCGATGGAGATACGCGCTCTCTCAGTACTCGCATTGTGTCGTACTAAATAAATACAACGACTTTGATCTCCAAAATGGTGCAATTTCGCTGACAGAAGGTAGAAAAAAAATTAAAAGTAAAATAAATTATGCAACGGCTCTATAGAATTAATAAAAAAAGAGGTAGCCTATGTCATCTAAACAATACAACAGAAATCTGGAACTTCACTTAGCCTGTGTAAAAGAAAGAAGAAAACATTCTGAGGAGTCGCCTCATTTGAGGTCAGTTGTGCAAACAATACTACTTAGTATTTGTCAGAACGTGCAAATTATTACATTTTCCGATCGGTGTTTTAATTAGGCTATAAACAATTTCTAACCCATAAAGATGCACATTATTAATGTAAAAAGACTGCTCGCGGACCAGTCCAGTCGCTCGTGAGCTGACAGCAGGTTGTACTCCATTGTTCAAACGGTACAGGTGCCATTGACGTGGCTTGCGAATGACATCCATGCCTTCGATGCATCTGCACCTCCGGCGATCAGCAGAGTTGCAGGTGTTGCTCAATCAATTGGCTTTAAAGGTTAATCATAAATTCCGCCTGACAGAGCGGGGACTAGTGTTGGAACTGATGGAGGGCTCGTCTCGACGCACCGCACCGAGAAGAAACTCGAAGGCTACTGCTTGCCGACTAGAGTGTGTACGCGCGCCGAGCATTGCTCCTCATTCACAAAATCCGCTCGTTTTTCAAGCAGTCGTCCAAATCGCATTTTAAAATCCCACGACCACTGATAAACAGCGGCGTAGATGAAATAAAAACTACTACATGCGAGCGAAATCATAAATTGATAACTGCGCCTATTGCGCAGGGGTTCCTCAACTCGGTCTTGGGGACCAAATTTTTGCCAATTTTCGTTCCAATCACATTCGCAATCCCAGAATTGAGGGTATCGCCGTTACGAAAAAAATGCCTGGATATTGCATTTGCGCCCCGTTTCAGATGCATTATTGGATAGTTCGGTAACCCCAGTCGCTTCCGGTCACGTCAGAGCCCATCAGTTACTGAACTGTAGTCATTCAGGCCAGGGATCGTACTGTGTAACTGCTATGTGTTCGTCGAACCTTGGATGAGAGGCTTATACGCAAATCAGCGTATGTAGGCCTATGTATTGTAAGGAATTCGTGACTGGTTTGGAATTGACCTTAAATGAGGACCCAAAACACCGTTTCTGTTTGCAAATATGTTTTCATCATTTAATCAGAAAGTCAATACATAATCAAGAGAAATCATATGCATGTAATCAAATAAAGGTAATAAACATCAAAGACGATAATAATCAAACCATTTGACGAAACAGAAGGTAAAAACAATACAAGAAGGTAAATTCATGTGCACAGATACAGACAAATGAAAGATAGGCTTCAAACCATCAAATTATACAGAAACCATACACAACTGATGATCTTTAGCAAAGAATTGGAAAGAAGAATTGGTCAGATAAACAGAAGCACTGGTCGTAAAGGGGACCAGAGGGCTGAGAGAGAGAGCAGCAGCCCAGAGCTCTTCCAAGTCCTCATCTTTATAGCTCGTTGTCCCTTTGTTGTCAATCTTATGATTCTTTATGATCTCCAGCTGCAAAATTCCCTCAGTCTAAAAATATTTATGAACTCCACCCAACCAAGGTCTCTCCACCGCTGTCACATCATTTATTGCTTCAGGCATCAAAAGATATCTTAGATATCTAAAACAACTCATTTCTGATCCTTGTGATGTCTGTCCTCCTGTAAGAATTAATACACGGCAGGAGGATTCCCTGTAATCTTTTTTAGACAAGGCCAATAGATTAATGGCGCAACTGGGGTCTTCAGCACGGATAGTCTAAAGTTAAAGAGCGCCCCCCTTTCACTGATTACAGGTGCCTGTATTCTTTCAATATGAGATACAGAACGTCCCTGTAAACGTCCCTGAAAAGTACCATTCACTCAGATTCACATTGCTTTAGATTAATACAGTGTTTCCGTTAATCAGTTAAAGCTTGATTATTAAAATACTCAGATATATAATGAATACAAGAATTCAGAAATAAATCAATATAGTAATGCTTCAATTAATAATAAATTTGATAATAGGCCTACATTTCTGTGCTCATTCATTTGAAGAAACCTAACTATTATGGTTACATAGATTAATATTTTCCCACAGTAGGCCTATACGAGCGTAAATTCTTCAATTTTAGCGAGCTCACGGTAAATGACAAACGTAATTCAACAATATAGCGAGTGAATTCCGGATGAAGCAGGCTATTTTGCCGAAAGCGCTACATCCGCGGGCATTTTTTTCGTATTGGCGATACACTCTATTATCACGATATTGAGTTGTTGTGTGGTGTGTTTTTGATGGGGTTTTTTTTTTTTTTTTTAATTAATTGATTTTCAGGCCATAGAGACTTTTCACCCTCCTTAACTGTTTTGACAAAATGGCTTTGCTATGGGTAGACTGAGTACAGTTGAGACAGTTTTTGCTTTTCCTATTTCCACACAAAAACTAGACACCGAAAAGACACTAAAAAGAAGATTTTTTTTTACAAAATGTATCCTCTATTTGTGCACTAAAATATGACCAAAAAATGATATCTCTAAGTGGTTTATATTTTTCACAATTAATAAAAAACAAAAGGTGCATTTTTGTCTCAACCGTACCCATATAGTACACATATAGAGTACAGTTGAGACAGTACCATAGTACAGTTGAGACACCATTCAAAATTCATCCATTTTGTTTAAATCAACACTAGCATAGGTTAAAAGTAAAAAAAAAAACAAAAAAAAACTTAAAACTATTTAAAATTTCACAGATATTGCAAACAGTACAAATGTAAACATAATAAAAGTGCAATAATAACAGTGAGAATAACAAGGCAAACAGTAACAGAAAACAATAACAATGAAAACTAAAATTTATGAACTCACAGTGGTGGCATGTATAGCAGTGGCCACCAGTGGTACACTCCACGTGAGACCACATTCTACAGACGGAGCACAACAATCTGCTATTTATTTTGTCCCTTTATTATAAAGTGTAATCCAGATGCCTTTTAATGTTCTGACTTCTGAATGAATTCTGTTGCTGCATAATCTACACAAGACCTGTCTCAACTGTACTAGTTTTACCACCTTTCATATTTCAGTACATACTCTATAATCCTTATAATATTCATGCCAGGAAAATATATCCATTAATAGTATAGACAGTTCAAATATCACAAATATCAAAATTAATTTACCTTGGCCTCTAATTTTGTCTAATTGTGACTTAAAACCAGTTATCACAAGTCTGTGCTGCTAAACAGCATGCAAAGCAATGGAGTTCTGCGTCAGGTACAGTTGATACATTGCGTCTCAACTGTACCCCGATGACCACCTCGCACATTTCACTGGATTACGTAATGACCTTGAATGCTACGATGTCACGAAATATATACGTCTTTAGGGCACAGAACAACGTTTGCATATATGCAAGCTACGTTTAGAAGTCACATAAGGGTAATAAGATATTCATTGAAAGGGACATGGTAAAGTCAAAATCTAACCTAGCAAAAAATAGTTTTGTTGATATCTTTGGACCAGAGCTTTGCACGGAGTTAAAATTTCCCAAGATCAAAGAGGATGCTAATACACGTGCACAGCAAAAATCACAGCTGAGGCTTTCTGCGCAGTCAAGATATTGACGTTGTCTCAACTGTACACGTCCCAACTGTACTTTTTTTTTTTCTTTTTTTTCTTCTTTTTATTTGTTATAGAGGGACAGTGTACATTAATTAACATTTTAGAAAGAAAATGTAAATGCACCCAATTTTAGCCAAAAGGCTAGTTTCCATTGGTAGTCCCCCTGCCAGAAGGAGCATGGCAAAGTTACCTATTAATTAAAAAAATAGATTACAAGCAAAAGAGCAAACAAAAAAAAAACAATTACAATTTTGTATAAAACAGATGCGTTACAAATCAATCAGCAACCCCCCCCCCCCCCCCCCCCCCCAACCCCAGACACACACATCCACACACTATAGGTACATACACGCTCACACACACACACATCCCCATACTAGAGGCACAGACACACACAAGTACACACACACACACGCCTGAAGTAGGCATGCTCTCTCTCTCTCCCCCCCACAACACACACACACACACACACACACACACACACACACACACACACACCAGAGGTACGCGCACACACACACCCCAACACTCACACTCTTCTGATCTCATAAATTAATGCTGACATGCTTGGTTGTCTATTAGCCATTTCTTTAGTTTTAGTTTAAATGAGCTATAGGAACTGGACTCTCTTATATTTTGTGGGATTGTATTCCACTCACCAGCTGCTTTATAAGAGAAAACTGACTGACCAAAAGTTGATTTCTTGTAAGACACTGCACAATCACCTCTAGCAGCACCTCTAGTAACACTGGTTACAGATGATCTAAATTGCATGAGGCTGCAAAGTGGTGGTGGGGCTAAGCGGTGTCGGATTTTATACACAAGACAGCAATTTTTAAACAAGATTATTCCAACTTAGAAGCCTATATTTGTTAAGTATTATACAATGATGAAAAGATCTTGGTTTTTTATCTAGAATTTTGACAGCTTGTTTATATAAAGATATTATCGGCTTTAATGTGATGGAGTTTGCAGTGCCCCATGTTGGTAGACAGTAGTTAATATGTGATATTATGAGAGAGAACATGTACATTTTTGCAGCCTCTGTTGACATATAATTTCTGAGGTGCCTAAAATTTGCAAGTGTAAAATTTATGATCCTACTCACCTTTTTAACGTGCTGCTTGAAAGACAAGTTACTATCCAAAATAATGCCTAAATATTTGTATTCATTTACAATTTGAATTTTCTGCCCTGAAAAGAAAACATCAGGCTCTGTGTAAGATTTTTTTGTTTTAGCAAAGAACATGGCAACAGTTTTAGAAGTGTTAAGTTGTAAATGACAATTATTCAACCAATTTGAAACGTCAATCATAACTTTTGTAAGCTGTACCGCAACCTCGGAATGATTATTACCTTTAATAAAAAGGACAGTATCATCTGCATACATAAGGATCTCACTACCTTGGCACACAGATGGAAGATCATTTATATAAAGACTGAAGAGAATTGGACCCAAAATTGAGCCTTGGGGTACCCCTGTTACTAGATCTTTAAAGGACGATCTTGTATTTTGTATTTTAACACATTGAGAGCGGTTAGTGGGATATGATTTAAACCAATTAGATGCATAATGAGAAAAATTAAACTGAACAAATTTTGACTGAAGAATGTTATGATTAACTGTATCAAACGCTTTTCGTAAATCCAAAAATATTGCCCCAACAACACCCCCTCTGTCGATTAAAGACTTAACTCTTTCTATAAAATAAACAGTTGCCGTTTCTGTTGAGTGGTATGCCCTAAATCCATGTTGCATCGGATGGAGGAGTTGGCTTGTATTCAGATGAAGAATTAGTTGGTCAGCCACTAATTTCTCTATAACTTTGGACATGACAGGGAGGATACTTATTGGTCTATAATTTGAAACTATCTGAGGGTCATCATTCTTAAAGATCGGAACAACAACTGCAGGCTTCCAGTATTGGTGGAAGCTCCCTTGACCCTGAGTCAGAGAGATATTTACAATATGAGTGATAGGTTTAATCAATGAGCTGGCACACTCCCTGATCATAGCAGAGTCGATTTCATAAACATCTTTTGAAAATTTAGGTTTGAGTGAATCAATCACGTTTAGTACTTGCTCTTCAGAGACTCTTTCAAAATTAAAAATGGGTCCTGACATTGGTTCCTTTACATCATATTGCTGGTGCAAGGAAAAACTGTTTGCAATGGTAGCTACAGAATCTACAAAATAATGATTTAATGCTTCAGCTACATCAATTGCCTCATTTATTAGCATGTCATTAAGCCTCAGTTCGATCTGTTTTCTAGAATTGTTTTGTCCAGATAGTTTCTTTATTTGCTGCCATGTCATTTTGGAGTTTCCCTTATTATTTACTATTATCTCCAAAAAGTAGTTTGCCTTGGCTTTTCTAAGCTCTTTTGTCACCTTATTCCTAGCTGATGTAAATTCAGTGCCTGTCAGTATTCAATTTGGACTTCAGTGATGCTTTTAGGATCTGATCTCGTTCTTTCATCATTTGAAGTATACTTTCATTTATCCGTGGAAGAGAAACCCTTTTATTTTTATTTCTAAACATTTTTGAAAATTCTTTAATAAGTTTATGCAATTCATCCACAAAATACTGGCTAGTAAAGTCCAGATTATCTGATTTCATTAATTCATCCCACTTTATATTCTGCACAGCATTTTTAAAATCTTCCTTTTTATTCTTTGGTATCTTCATATAATCCATGCTCTGTGCAGAGACAGAGCATTTCTTTCCATTTACTTTTCTAGCCATTAGTATCAAATTATGATCAGAGAGCCCAGTTATAAAATTATAGGATTTAATTATTCTTTCTGACTTATTGCTAAAAATGAGATCAATCAGTGTACTGGAGGAATTGGAAATTCTGGTTGTTCCACTAACTATTTGTGTTAAATTAAAACTGTCCATTACTTGTTTCAGTTGTTTTCTTGAAGACTTATCTTCCCAATTCACATTCATATCTCCTATTACAATCACCTCTCTTTTAAAATCACATTGTTGCAACATTTCTCTAAATTTTTCATAGAAACTAACATTTGATGAGGGCGGACGGTAGATTACAATTAGAGTTAATGACATTTCCGGCGAGAGTACTATGTTTAGACCCAGACATTCTAGTTCACATGCTATGTCTTTGATTACATTACATTTGATTGTGTCTTTCACATAACACATAACTCCCCCACCTTTTCCATGTTTGCGATCATTCCTAAAGATGTTAAAACCAGGCACATTTATAGCCGCATGAGGCGAGTTTTCATTTAACCATGTTTCAGATATTGCTAGAAAATCCAAATTTGATTCTTGTAAAAGATGTCGTACTTGTTCACATTTTGAAAGAATACTTCTTATATTTATGTGACCACCTAAAAGTCCTTTGGGTTTGCTACGTGAGTCCCAGATTAATCAGGGTTCCCACAGCTTAGGGCAAGTTAAATTCAAGACTTTTTAAGACTTTTTTAATGCCATTTGATATTAAATTTAAGACCAACTTCATAATAAACACAAATGGAAAAATAACACCTCATCATAGGATTCGGGACAATTTTGCCCAAATGTTTATTTGAACATGAAATATGACCTTTTGATCAAATGAAAACGTTTTTTTGAAAAACATTAATACTAGGGATGGACGATATTAGATTTTTGGCCGATATCCGATATGCCAATATTTTACAACTCATCTGGCCGATATCCGATACGGATACCGATATTTTTTCCACTAATTGCAGTGATCATCTAGTTTCTGCAGGGGAATTAACAGACAGAATTATTCTGCAGACTCTTCATCATGTCGGCCTGCTGGCAAATGCAGACATAAGACAAAGCTGAAAATGATGTAACATCAGTAATCACTCCTTGTGCAAAATAAGAAAAATACCTCAATTTACGTTATTTAAAACATGTCATATTTATTCATTACAATTGTTTTTAAACAAAACAAAAATAAGATACTTGCAGCCTGTCCTACTTAAAACAGACTTATGACAACACCCACAACCAATTTTACCTCTATTCACAAGGAACATGTATGAAGTGCATTGTACAACTGTACAGCAATGCCCGTGACCTTCGACCCCTCAGGCGGTACTGCATCAAAAACCAACATCAGTGTGAAAAGTACATCGCCACACGGGCTCAGGAACACTTCAGAAAACCACTGTCAGTAACTACAGTTCGTTGCTACATCTGCAAGTGCAAGCTAAAACTCTATAATGCCAAGTGAAAGCCATTTTTCAACAGCACCCAGAAACGCCACCGGCTTTGCTGGGCCCAAGCTCATCTAAGATGGACTGATGCAAAGTGGAAAAGTGTTCTGTGGTCTGACGAGTCCACATTTCAAATTGTTTTTGGAAACTGTGGAGGTCGTGTCCTCCGGAGCGAAGGGGAAAAGAACCATCCGGACTGTTATAGGCGCAAAGTTCAAAAGCCAGCATCTGTGATGGTATGGGGGTGTATTAGTGCCCAAGGCATGGGCAACTTACATATATGTGAAGGCACCATTAATGCTGAAAGGTGCATTCAGGTTTTGGAGCAACATATGTTGCCATCCAAGCAACGTCTTTTTCATGGACGCCCTTGCTTATTCCAGCAAGACAATGCCAAGCCACATTCTGCACGTGTTATAACAGCATGGCTCCGTAGTAAAAGAGTCTGGGTACTAGACTGGCCTGCCTGTAGTCCAGACCTGTCTCCTATTGAAAATGTGTGGTGCATTATATACAACAACAGAGACCCCGGACTGTTGAACAACTTAAGCTGTACATCAAGCAAGAATGGGAAAGAGTTTCACCTGAAAAACTTCAAAATTGGTCTCCTCAGTTCCCAAACATTTACTGAGTGTCGTTAAAAAGAAAGGCGATGTAACACAGTGATAAAAAGGCCCCTGTGCCAACTTTTTTGCAATGTGTTGCTGCCTTTAAATTCTAAGTTAATGATTATTTTCAACAACAAAAAAAGTTTCTCAGTTTGAACATTAAACATCTTGTCTTTGCAGTGTATTCAATTGAATATAAGTTGAAAAGGATTTGTAAATCATTGTATTCTGATTTTATCTACAATTTACACAACGTGCCAACTTCACTGGTTTTGGGTATGTATATCGGCAGATATCAGCAGAATGGCCGATGTCCGATATTTAATTTTAAAGCCGATATCGTTCACTGATATGGCACTGCTTTTTTCAGTTCCTCCTCCACCTCTGCCAATTCTGCCATTTTTTCTTTGTGGCGCTTTCTCAGTGTGTTCACTAATTCATCACGAGTTCACATTTTTAAGACTTTTGAAAGATTTATTTAAGACATTTTAATGCCAATTAAGGCCTTGTTTTTTGATTTGTGAATTTAATGCCTTTTAAGACTTTTTAAGGATCCGTGAGAACCCTGTTAATGTGGAATTGTTCACAGTTTTAAAAACTTTCCATTTACGATGATTAATTATGGCTTTATTTATGCGTCGTTTAGACCTAGTTGCCCGTAGGACTTCAGTTACCACATTCCCACGATTAACAGTATCCTCCGAGCGCTGAGTTGTTTCAGTCGCCGTCTGTCCAATATCGCTCCCCGGACAACCAGTCTCGTCCTTCGCCGCCTCTTCCCCGATACTGATCCCCAGACCCCGGCTGGCAGCCGTGTCTGACTCTACTTCCACGCTTCCCCTCCACGAGCACCCCGGCTCCAGTAGCCAACATTCAGAGGCACGTTAACTCCCGTCTGCTCTCCCGATCTTGACCTCGGCTAATATTTTCACATCTCCCACAGATGTTAAATCAGCAGAAATATCCGCGTTAGTTGAAATGCAAGCAAACCCGACGGAAGAGCCCCATTCCACCGATCTTACCCGAGGGATCACAGCGTTGCTCCTAATGTTATTTTCAGGTAGACCTGTATGTCGTCTGCTTTGCTGGTTTCCATATTGGTCTCTCGTTTCACATGTGGGAGATGGACCAGGACACTGATGTATATCCCCGGACATCAGAAGGCAGATGGTAATTATAACTGCCTCGAAGCTTTGGCATTTAGATACGGTTTTGATAGTTTTCATACCACGACATTTAGAGGCTAACGCTACTTGCCAACCTGGATACACGAAAGTGGACAGTAGCGTAAAACTGCCATAGCCAAAATGTTTGTGATTTGGTTTACCGAATTTACTCCGCTCCTGGGAGAAACATTGCTCAGAATAAGGTCCTGAATCAACTAATTTTGTTCCAGTATCTATAAACCTTGAAAGCAGGCAATATATTAATAGTGTCAGGAGTATTCCTGAGCCACCAGCACCTGAGCTACCTGTCGCGGCCATTTTTTCTCTCTCTACTCAGTCTACCCTACACTCCGCAATGTTTAGAAGCCCAATGTTTGTATTGTGCTGGGTTCTCTGCGACATTCCTGGTTAGGAAGCCAAGCTAAGGTGCAATAAGCTTAAAATGATCAAGAGAAAGACTGGTGAGTCAATAAGCTGCTAATTCGGCTTAATTCCGAACACAGGTGTTCAAGTTCTTACCAAATGGTTTTCCCGAAACCAATCACAAAATTAACACCAAACAGGTAGGGTATGGCTCATAATGAGCTTAGTCTTTGAATTCTTAATGACCCTATAAATGGTTAGTTTTCATGACAAACTCTTTGCAATTTCAACGTTTAGAGGCCAATTGATTCTTCACTTTTAAAAGCAACAATTTCTCTCCCTTCTCGTTCATATAAAAGTTATTTGCAATACAGTTCTGTTTGAAGGGTATTCATGCGTAACTATTCACTGAAATATGTGATTTAAAAGAGTACATAATCCCTGTAATCACGAGTCAGACGATTTAGAAGAATTAACAAATCATCGTAATTTTGTGTTGGAACAGAAACCAGCATACACAGGGACGCCGCGAGACCAAGTCTGGGAACCTCTGGTGTTCAAGCCACAATTGTGATCCCAGAATTTTAAGTGTTTGCCTTTTCTTTTTAAAATGATCGTGTCGAGCTTCATTATCTAAATACGTCTGCCATTAAAAATAAAACTTCCACATTCCCATTGTGCCATATTCCGACCGACCTGCATGAACTGAGAAATGAAAACAAAAATAAATATGACCGTGCTATTTTGAAAATTCCATAGACCCTTAATTGGGATAATTATGGCCACATGGTTGCTAAAATTAACCCATTAAAATGAGTTTAAAGCTGTTTTGTGTTCTAGCCTTTTTTTTTTTTTTTTTTGCGCTAAGTGGAGAAAAGTGACAGAACCTATAGCGCATAGGCCTGTATTGATTCCCCTATCGTTTGTGGACTTCATTTCATCAGTAAATATGTGAGATGACCTTGAGTCATCACTTCACTATAAGCCGGGTGAATGTGGCTTTTATTCTCCAGGGCAGATATAACTATTTCTCCAACAATGTTTCAGAGAACAATTAACCAGTAAACGTGAAATGCGACTTAAGAGAAATGAACAGCTTAATATAATTCTGGTATTGTAATTGTGGTTTCAATGAAAAGCCAGGCCCACTGGAGCGAGTTTAATAACAAAAAAGTTAAATAATTTACCAATAAGAGGCATCATTGTCACTCGTCTCAAACCAACTTGTTGAACTATCCCAACCGGTACTCCAGCTTTCCTCCAGAGAGAGCACTGCATTGCTCAGAAAGTGAAACTTCATGAATGTAGCCAATATGACTAACAATATGAATGGCCCGACCGGTCAGACCTGCAGTGGAGTAGGCGTGCGGCTTCAGGCACGCCGATAAAGGGACGCGCTTACGCGACTCACTTGTCATATTGGCATGTGAAGGGACTTCTTTAACCGAACTCTTTGGGAATAAATGCACTTTTTCAGTCCACGCGTTGTTCTAGAAGACACCATGGAACAGTAGCCGATAGAACAAGTGCATAACATTGAACGCTTTTTTTTCTTTGCCGTGTATGTCATCGTTCTTCACGTTGTTTTTGTTTAACTTTTTACTCTGCGAGGGTGTGCTTGCATCGCTATTCTCAGGCTACTGAAATCGGGAAAGAATACAAAACCGGCGTGGAAGTAGATTCGAAATAGTGATTTATTTGTAAAGTACAGGTGGTAGTGTCTCTTAATTGGCATAAACCCCCTTCGAGCGCAAAAGGCACAAACTTCAGATTGAACAGCCCCTGGCCGACTTGTCAACTTCTGGAGTGTTGCTATGGAGATGCATGAGCGACAAGAGCGGGCGCCGATTTACCCGTACCCGTTTGAGCACGAGCTGAAGCTGACCACCCCACAGAAAGTCCGGGTAAGAAACCTCGCGACAGCGGGTGGTGCTGCATGCATTACTCCCGTGAGTGACTCCACTTCTCCCGGATGCCTGAGGCACACCTGTCAAAGGCACGCCGAGAGGGATTGCGGCTATGTTTCAACCAGGTGAAAACAGTCCTTACTCACTGAGAACGTGAGTTTCATAGAGACCGATTAATTATTTGCCTAGATGGACTTTACATGTTTAATTTCGCATCAGGGTCCGTTAGCCGTCTGTTTACTTAGTAACAGCTGTAAAAGATTTGCCAGTAAAGGCCTTATAAGTTTGGTTTAGTGAAAAAAATTGGTGTAATGTTGTCAGTAGGCTATGTCGGGGAAACCAAGGCACAACTAATCACGAGGCAAGTTTAAACATGGGAATTCTGCCGAACAGCATTGAGCAAGAATGACGTATTGGTTTTCACTTGGATATGTAAGCAATGTCTATTAATGGGCCTGACCTGGAAATGGTATTGGGAGTTCTTTAGAAAGAGATGAAACAATTATCATAGTGACTTTTTCATTAACATTTTAGGGTCATTCCATCTCAACTGGACCAGTGGTCTAAACTTGACACCCTCAAAAATCTGGCAAAAATGTATGTTGTAGTACATAAAATTCATGCATGCCAAAATCTAGACCTCTAGGTCAATTAACCCCTGAGATACGGCCCTTGTAGTGTACAGCAACCTTACATGTTCCCGCATTAAATGAATTTTCAATGGTTTTTGGTGGTCGATTTTGAATCTTTCCTAAAAAGGTTATATACTCCTGAATGGTCATTCTTGCAGAACGTTTTACGTAATTTCAAATCTGGCATCATTTTTGGACTTACCCAGCAGTGGAGCAAAAATTCTGAAACTTGGTCCATTACAATATTTGGACTGTCTACTTCAACATTCCGAGAATGACTGTGTGGATTTCATTCTACGGATTTTAAATTCACTGCTGAATATGGTGCGTTTTGAGGGTTCGTAGGCAGGATATTTGATGAGTCAGGTCTGCGCTGATATTTTGTTACTTATTTCTAAAATTTTAGGGTCTCTGAATGCCTTTTTTCATAAAATATGTTCATATAAGAGGAGGTTGATAATCAAAGTGTTTATTCCATTAAATGAATGTTTAAATATGTATATTTGTCCAGTATAAATGTCATTACCAACATCCAGGGCCCACAGGGGCATCGGGGGGTCTGAAGTCCAGGGTCTGAGAGGATCATTTTGCCCCAAAGTGGTTTTCTGACCCTCAAAGGTCCCCCACCAATGGTACTATTATCCTAAAACTTAGTTTGGTGGTGGGAAAGTTCCCAAATATGAGGGAGAAACACATTTCAAACAGTAACATTCACTGAACCGAATCCTAGGGACCCCCAAAAAGAGAAATCACTTGCCACCCTAAAAAATTTAGGATTTTGGGGGCCCTCCTCTCACCCCTCTGATCTCTCATGGTGATTCTGGCAGCAGAATCCTGATATTTGGGCCAGAATGCACCAGCACATCAAATTTCAGCTTCCTGTCTCTGATACGTGAGAAGTTATGGTCCTTCCGAAATGCCACAAAATAAAATGACTAATTCACATAAGTCAAAAAGAGGTGTGACACCCAACTTTCAAGAAATTTTCTCATGTGAATTGTCAGAGATATTGACACGAAACTTGGAATTCTTTTGTTTGTTACCATAAAGTACTTTTGGACAAGGTTTGACCAAAATTTGAGAGGTGTCATGCACATGGGTGGTGGGGTTGACATGGAATGACCCTGATTCATCAAATATCCTGCCTACGAACCCCCAAAATACACCATATTTAGCAGTGAATTTAAAATCCGTAGAATGAAATCCACACAGTCATTCTTGGAATGTCGACGTAGACAGTCCAAATATTGTAATGGACTAAATTTCAGAATTTTTCTCCACTGCTGGGTAAGAAACCAGGATTTCCATTTGGTTAAATAGTACTGCGGAATGGATTTGAGGGCCCTTTAAAACCACCGCAGTACATGTCATAGTTGTATTTAATGTTTGTGTAGAGTTACACATTTTGTGGTTAAATATGAAGTACAATATTCCACAGTCATTTGGTGTAGTACTAGGGCTGTCCAAAATCCTGAAAAATTTCAGCATCATGAATTTTTTTCTGGATTTGGGATGGCTCTAGTAAATTACAGGTAACCCCAAGCCCAACACTGATGCCAGATTTGATATCTATGTGAAAAGTTCTACTGGAATCACCATTCTGGAGAGTATTATCGTTTTAGGAAAGATTCAAAATCTACCACTGAATACAGTTGAAAATTGGGAACAATTGGGAATGTGGGAACACGTAAGGTTGCTGTACACTGCGAGGGCCGTACCTCAGGGGTTAACTGACCAAACGGTCTAGATTTTGGCATGCATGAATTTTATGTCATGTACTACAACATATATTTTTGCAAGATTTTTTTTGAGTGGGTCAGGGTCAGACCATCTGGAAATTTGGTCCACTTGTTATGGAATGACCCTTGAAGGATAATTGATTTGAGAAAGCCACAGGCAACAAATACACATAATTAAGACACTACCTTGTGGGCTGTAAAATGGTGTGATTTTGATCCATGACACTGGCTGGCTTAGGCAGCGCTAGAGCAGGACCTGCGCGGCCCCGAGCCCATCGCAACTTGCCCCATCTTTTATAAATGCATCTGCCACAGTAACCTCCTGAAATGCTATAGACCAGGGGTCACCAACCCCGTTTTTGCTGAGCTACCATCCTGTAGGTTTCTGCTCTACCTCCAATTCTGCACCTGATTTAAGTAATTAGCTACTTAATTGCCCAGCTCTTGTTAAGTAGCTAATTAGTTGAATCAGTTGTGCTGAATAGGAGGTAGAGCAGAAACCTACAGGATGGTCACCGGTGGCGTAACAATAGGGGGTGCAGGGAGTGCAACGGCACTGGTGCTCGGTGGCAGGGGGGTCCCATCACTGGGCACTCCCGGGCCCTGAAAGATGTCAGCACAGGACACTCTCATACTAACCAAAATGTACGAGTAATGGTACTCAATGATATGCAACTGGATATTAATACCACTGCAACTGCATTCATTTCTCAGTCATGTTGCTGGCAAGTCGATGTCATCATGATACATTATTCATCATTTTTACTGAACAAAAGTCGATTTCTTTTTGGAAAATGCTTACTAAAGCAAACAATGTTAAGTTTATTCTGCTGTTGATATCGTCATTGAGACAGCAAGTGTTTCTGGGTAATGTACAACATTCCATAGACCACCCACGTGACGATGTCACGGTCCGATCGTTTAATCCAAGGACAGTCTATGGTTTAATCTTGCATGTAAGACAGGCTACAAACGAAGTATTTGTGCAGGAAGCGGCAAGAGTGTAAGGAGCAGGAGGGAAGGTTGGCCAAGGTGCCGAAATTAAGCTCATCTGGTTTCATAGCTAAAAGAGTCTTAAAAGCTGCTCTCCCCTATTCTGCCTGAGCGTGAGCACAGATCAGCTGTTTTTATGATGTCCACTCGCTCGCTGATTATTGTTCCCACAATTCCTTGCTGTTCACAAAATTTCAGATCGTCCCAATAAAGTTCTGTTAATGTGTCGTTCATCTGCTCATAATGCCTTATTGTTCTTGATGATGACCATTATTAAGATAATAATTTTAAGATGATAATGTTAAGAAATAAATAAGAAACTTTATATTATAGAATGAAATGGTGTAGTAACCCTTAGTTTGTGTTGTACATAGGCCCTTTAAAACTTGGAGGAGCGTACAGAAGTGCATTACTGCCACATCACATGCATTTTTGCACCATTTGAGTTTGCCACACTATCCGGGTTTACAGTGTTAGGGGTTTGGAATGAAACTAGCATAAAAGCGTAGAGATATGGGACTTAGTCATGAAAGTTCTGTTGAATTAACAATATCGCCTGCCTGCTTCACTTTATTTCTGATGCCTTGTGCTGTGAGACTCAGAAACTACAACTAATTCACCTCCTCTTCATTCAGCTGGACTGTAATCACCTGAAAAGTCCTAGAATTTAATCCTGGCCCTTAAATATAGCTCTGCTTTATGTTGTGTTATATTATTAGATATATTTAAATTGAGAAAATGGCTAAAAGTGGTGTGAGGGGGAATGGGGCAGTGGGGCACACATCTAGCCAAGTGAGATGGGCTACCTGCATCCTAAACAGATAAATGTGATGTATCACATGAGGGTATTGGTGTGCGAGCTCAGTGCCCTCTGCTAATGTTGGTGTCCTGGGGAAAAAAAAGGCATTGAAAAATGCAGTTGCAGTCAAACTTTCCCAAACTTTCACCCAAAATATTTACAGAAATTCAGTTTTAATTGTTTTTTGCTTTCCACCGTTGATATCGACCTTAGCGCCTTAGGCTTGAACACCCCAAGGAATGAGCCGAAAGGTGACCGTGGCGAAAGGTGACCATTGCGAGGGAAAACTCCCTTGAACAACGATACTTTGGGCAGAAAGTGAATTCATAAAAGGGCAAACCCAGCTGCCTGAGGTTTGTGACGGAGAGATGAGGAGAGAAGGGATTGGAGAGGGAGAGAGAGACCAGTGTTGGTGGGAAGCCATGCTCCGAATCATTGGGACAGATGTTTGCTCGGAGGGTCATAAGGAAGACCTCTGGCAGACTAGCCTACATCAGCATGTCTCTGGACTGGAACGACAGACGAGCAGTAGCATCATGTGGGCCGGCTGAGAGGTCGCTGTCGGGAAGAGCTACAGCAAAGATGGTCCAGTTCTCTGAAGAATCTACAATGGTCATCAGACCACTGCACTCCATGGCTCCTCTCACCCTGAAATTATTTTATTTACTCTTGGAGTGACTAGAAAGCCTGCACTTCAACATCAAATTGGGGTCTTTCCATTGGAGCTTTTGGCCACACAGAGCCAAACCACTCCGTGCTGATTTGCATTTCCAATACCACTTAAAGCGGCGAGTCGTGCCGAGCCGCACCAGAGATGGAGCGCCTTCGGGGTAGAGCCAAAGCGCCCTGAACAGGTCCTGTAGCAGGCTGTGGATATGCCAGAGTCGAATCAGGTGATGCTGGGCTAGCACATGCACATGAAAAAAGGCTAGCAAGAACAATTCTTTTGGGGGGGATTATGGGGAGCTATTAGTTCAATTTTGTGTAAGCTTCTCCCTTTAAGGCTGTCACTGTTGGGTTTATCCCTCTGCACATGTGAAAGCCTTCTAGGGCGCTGCTTAAAGAATCTGGGGTTACGATACTTAACCAACGGTCCTCAAGATATGTTGCTCCTATGCTATACAGACAGGTTATAAACAAATGAAAAAATAAAACGCCCTCAAGCTGTCAGATCAGCTTCAGCACACTTTGGAGTAGAGTTTACTAGCGTTAAACTTCATTGGAAGGACAGAGTACCTTTCAGTATTTCCTCATTTAGAGATTTGATGATGGTGATGGATAGCGCTGTCTAACATGTTTTATATGCAGTGATCGATGTTCTCAATACATATTTCAGATGACTCATCAGGATTACATGCCCCTGTGATGAATAGGTGTCTGAAATTTACCGCTCCATTCACTTGCATTGAAAAAACATCTAACTCACATATTTTAAAGGAGCAGTATGTAAGAAATGCATGTTGATTAATCATGAAATGGCCCTGATATATCACCAGACATTAAGGAATGATGTTAATTTCAAATACTTGTATCACTGACTACAGTAGCCCAGCCAGAATATTCTCATTACAAAACCGAAGTTGCAGCCCACATCTTATATTTATGTTTTCATTTTGTGTTTTGGCCTATTGCACCGCCCTCTACCTACAGTATCTCCCAATCACGGAGTCAGTAGCATTTCGGCATCCAGGTTGCCAGTTACCGCTGAGCTGCAGCAACCAGCTTGGGCGCGCAAATGTCTGACGTTACTAAACCTAAAAGAAAAAAACCTCGTCATTATGATTCCGAAACACGTCGTGACAATGTCAGAAACAAAACAAGGATCTGTATAGGACATGTCTTTGAAAGATAGAGACGGCTGAAAGCAGAGAAGAATTTGAAGACCGACGCCGAAGTTTCTAATTTTCTCCTGGGCAGGTAAGATTCAGCTCAGTTTGGCGAACTTAATTCTATTTAATGTAGGCACGGATATTTCAAATATTTTCTGCAGTCGAATAACATTATGTATGTTCGTTCATGGTACGTTAGTGCATTTGCAGGTTGCCGTGGGTCATCGAACTGACTTGGTAACAAATTGTTTGAGAAATAAAAACTGTGGCTCTTCATTGCGGACATTAGCAATGCATTATTAGTCCGTTTCTCTGGCATTATGCTGAGATGCTGTGGAAGCCGTTCCAACATTAGCACAGCCATTATGGCAACATGAAATGTAGCTGAGACGGTACATCTGTCGAATGAGGACTCATTCATTCTTTATGCATTTTACAGTATGGACTTTAGTGGGCCATCTACACAAAAGAATGACGAACAAGTTGACCAATATGACCATTGCTAAAGTTGGTTAGTCATTAGCCTCGATCTTTTCTGAACTGAACTGAACACAACCCCGTCAGAGCAAATCATTGGTGATATTGAAACGTAGCCATAGTAGCTCCGTGTTGTAGACGTTCTTGCTGGATCCGACAACCTAGCTGACAACCTCTCGTCTGGGGGAGAGGAAGAGGGGATACTGCACTCTGCACTATCTTGAATGTGACTGCAGTACCAGTTTTGGCCACAAACTTACATATAGCTCCTTTAACGACACGAGTCAAATCGAAGTATCAAAATACTATGATGTTCACTTGCTCAGTAATAAAAGGGCCTCTCTCTGTTACGCACTTCTTTGCTCGGTTTTTGCGTAATTATCATTTTTATACAGTTTCAAACTGTTTAGATCTGGTGTTTTGGAAGGGAAGACCTCAGTCATGACCTCACTGCGCCATTAGACGCTCTCCCATTGGTCCGACCGCCAAGCTGTGACGGGTCTGTTCCGGGGCAAACCTACTCGGCAGTTCTGGGCTGAGATGATGTAGTTGCAGTTTGTTAGCACATCTATGGGCAGCAGGGCTCAATAAAAATAGGACCGAACCAATTAAACACTTTTCAGTGAAAATTTAATGGACCATTTTGAGGAAGAAAAATCTTCTGCCTCTTTGGATCTCTGTTCATCTTTGTTCTTTTCACGGTTGTGATGATTTTACTGGAAGGTTTACTTGGTGGCAGTGAGTTGTGGTGATTTAAAGTGAATCGGTCACCCATTTCCAAGTGGTCAAATTACTGAATCTTTCAAATGGTTATGCAGAGATATTGTAAAGACAGCAAAAAATATCAAAAAGGTAATTCAGAATGATAGAATTTTCATTTTAAAATTAAGTATCTGAGCTTCAACCACGTAACCGCAGCACAGTGCGACTATTTGCAGCGGCATCACAGCGAGAGCTCCATGGCGACACAAACCACTGGTGACTATGACGTTTAGCTCAAGCGGTTAGGATCTGTCAGTGTCAGGAAGTTCAGATGAAATGGATAATACAGACACCGATGGAAATGCGAGCATGGAGGGAAACTTTCTGTATTTGTACGAGTCATATACGTCAGAGGCTGACGATGAAAACGCCGAGAGTGAGCGTGACCGAGGCGCCGCTGGCCATAGCCAACCTTCTGGTCGACTTGAGACAACTGAACAATTTTGAATGGTATGTTAGCAATTAAGACAACCGAGATGCCATTTTTATCTCTTGCTTTAGAGCTAATGTTAAATATTTTGTGGTTGATTGCGGGCGCGCCGCACGACCACAAAAGCTGCGGTCGAAATGAGCTCCTTTCAAGTCTCGTACCCCCTGTCCCCCGGCAAACAGGTGTAGCTGGGATTTGCGCGTCTAAGGCTTTGGGCTCCAGGGAAAACACTGAACAACTGAATTCAGCTCAGCTAAATGATAGATTTACTGACCTGATTTCTTCTTCATGAGTGAAAATCACGCCTACCAAAGGTATTTCGTACAGGCAAAAAAAATGTTTTTGTTTACAACCACTGAAGTGAAAGGCAAAGGGAGCCGTGCAGGAAACTCTCTCGTACCTCACTTCTGCTTCCTCCTACGGCCAGCACTGTGGACTGAGGAATATCAGGTGCTAATATTTAAAATTGTTACCAGGGCTTTAACTTTGTTTTTTCTGCCATTCTTCTTGCCGTTTGACAATCACGTGAAAAACTGTCATTTTTCTCACAGTTGGAAATAGGATGGCAGATTCGCTTTAAGTGTAATGCTGTGTTTGTCCACAGGTGGTGGTGTTGGGTGTGGTGCTGTTCCCACTGCGCGTAGCACTGGCTGCACTGTGCTTCCTGATCATGTGGCCTCTAGCTTGCCTGCGATTGGTTGGGTTGTCTGAGGAGGAGCGGGCTCAGCCAATCCGGGGCTGGAGACGCTGGCTGCTCCACACTCCGGTCCTCCTGCTGAGCAGAGCGGTGTACTTTGCCCTGGGCTTCCTGTGGGTCAGGGTGAAAGGGCAGCAGGCCACACCAGAGGAGGCCCCCCTACTGGCCGTCGCGCCACACAGCAGCTACCTGGACATCCTGGTGCTGGTGCCCACTGGCCTGCCCACCGTGGTGTCCCGGTCTGAGAACCTCAGTCTGCCTGTCATCGGGGGTAAGGAGAGGGGGAGAGAGGGATGGAGATGGGGAGACAGAGGGAGGGAGATGGGGTGAGTGAAGGAGGGATGGCTGTGAAATAGAGGAAGGGGGTAAAAAATTAAAAGAATGAGCATTGTTTGGTGATGCAGCTCTCTGTCTCTCTCAGCTCTGCTGAAGTTTAACCAGTCGTTGCTCGTAAGCAGAGCAGATCCTGAATCCAGGAAACGGTGTGCGGCACAGCTTCAACAGAGGCTCACATCCAAGGGTTTCTGGCCCCAGGTAAACCTTCCTGATGTAGAGAATTATTAGTCCTTTCACATATTAAAGATTCAGTCACCGTCTCAAATGTAAAGACGCAGTCAACCGTACAGGTGGAAAGGTAGTCATCCTCTCAAATGTAAAGATGCAGTCCTCCTCTGAAATGTAAAGATGCAGTCATCCTTACTGATGAAAAGATAGTCATCCTCTCAAATGTGAAGATGCAGTCATCCTCTCATGTAAAGATATTCATCCCCTCAAATGTAAAGATACAACCATCCTCTCCAATGTAAAGATTCAGTCACCCTCCCAAATGTAAAGACACATTCATCCTCTCATGTAAAGTTAGTCATCCCCTCACATGTATAGCTACAGTCAGCCTCTCAGGTGTTAACAGGGTTCTCACGGATCCTTAAAAAGTCTTAAAAGGCATTAAATTCACAAATCAAAAAACAAGGCCTTAATTGGCATTAAAATGTCTTAAATAAATCTTTCAAAAGTCTTAAAAATGTGAACTCGTGATGAATTAGTGAACACACTGAGAAAGCGCCACAAAGAAAAAATGGCAGAATTGGCAGAGGTGGAGGAGGAACTGAAAAAAGCAGTGCCATATCAGTGAACGATATCGGCTTTAAAATTAAATATCGGACATCGGCCATTCTGCTGATATCTGCCGATATACATACCCAAAACCAGTGAAGTTGGCACGTTGTGTAAATTGTAGATAAAATCAGAATACAATGATTTACAAATCCTTTTCAACTTATATTCAATTGAATACACTGCAAAGACAAGATGTTTAATGTTCAAACTGAGAAACTTTTTTTGTTGTTGAAAATAATCATTAACTTAGAATTTAAAGGCAGCAACACATTGCAAAAAAGTTGGCACAGGGGCCTTTTTATCACTGTGTTACATCGCCTTTCTTTTTAACGACACTCAGTAAATGTTTGGGAACTGAGGAGACCAATTTTGAAGTTTTTCAGGTGAAACTCTTTCCCATTCTTGCTTGATGTACAGCTTAAGTTGTTCAACAGTCCGGGGTCTCTGTTGTTGTATATAATGCACCACACATTTTCAATAGGAGACAGGTCTGGACTACAGGCAGGCCAGTCTAGTACCCAGACTCTTTTACTACGGAGCCATGCTGTTATAACACGTGCAGAATGTGGCTTGGCATTGTCTTGCTGGAATAAGCAAGGGCGTCCATGAAAAAGACGTTGCTTGGATGGCAACATATGTTGCTCCAAAACCTGAATGCACCTTTCAGCATTAATGGTGCCTTCACATATATGTAAGTTGCCCATGCCTTGGGCACTAATACACCCCCATACCATCACAGATGCTGGCTTTTGAACTTTGCGCCTATAACAGTCCGGATGGTTCTTTTCCCCTTCGCTCCGGAGGACACGACCTCCACAGTTTCCAAAAACAATTTGAAATGTGGACTCGTCAGACCACAGAACACTTTTCCACTTTGCATCAGTCCATCTTAGATGAGCTTGGGCCCAGCAAAGCCGGTGGCGTTTCTGGGTGCTGTTGAAAAATGGCTTTCACTTGGCATTATAGAGTTTTAGCTTGCACTTGCAGATGTAGCAACGAACTGTAGTTACTGACAGTGGTTTTCTGAAGTGTTCCTGAGCCCGTGTGGCGATGTACTTTTCACACTGATGTTGGTTTTTGATGCAGTACCGCCTGAGGGGTCGAAGGTCACGGGCATTGCTGTACAGTTGTACAATGCACTTCATACATGTTCCTTGTGAATAGAGGTAAAATTGGTTGTGGGTGTTGTCATAAGTCTGTTTTAAGTAGGACAGGCTGCAAGTATCTTATTTTTGTTTTGTTTAAAAACAATTGTAATGAATAAATATGACATGTTTTAAATAACGTAAATTGAGGTATTTTTCTTATTTTGCACAAGGAGTGATTACTGATGTTACATCATTTTCAGCTTTGTCTTATGTCTGCATTTGCCAGCAGGCCGACATGATGAAGAGTCTGCAGAATAATTCTGTCTGTTAATTCCCCTGCAGAAACTAGATGATCACTGCAATTAGTGGAAAAAATATCGGTATCCGTATCGGATATCGGCCAGATGAGTTGTAAAATATTGGCATATCGGATATCGGCCAAAAATCTAATATCGTCCATCCCTAGTATTAATGTTTTTCAAAAAAACGTTTTCATTTGATCTAAAGGTCATATTTCATGTTCAAATAAACATTTGGGCAAAATTGTCCCGAATCCTATGATGAGGTGTTATTTTTCCATTTGTGTTTATTATGAAGTTGGTCTTAAATTTAATATCAAATGGCATTAAAAAAGTCTTAAAAAGTCTTGAATTTAACTTGCCCTAAGCTGTGGGAACCCTGGTTAAGATGCAGTCATCCTTTCAGATGTTAAGTTGCAGTCATCATCTCACATGTAAAGATGCTGTCATCCCCTCAAATGTAAAGATATAACCATCCTCTCCAATGTAAAGATGCAGTCACCCTCCCAAATGTAAAGATGCAGTCATCCTTTCATGTAAAGATAGTCATCCTCTCAAACCTTTCTGATGTATAGGATTAGTAGTCCTCTCAGATGTAAAGATGCAGTCATCCTCTCAAATGTGCAGATACAGTCATCCTCTCAGATGTAAAGATGCTGCAATCCCCTCATATGTAAAGATACAACCATCCGCTCAAATGGAAAGACGCAGTCAACCGTACAGGTGGAAAGGTGGTCATCCTCTCAGATGTAAAGGTGCAGTCATCCTTACAGATGTAAAGATGCAGTCATTCTTTCAGATCTTAAGATGCAGTCATCATCTCACATGTAAAGATGCTGTCATCCCCCCAAATGTAAAGATACAACTATCCGCTCAAATGTAAAGACGCAGTCAACCGTACAGGTGGAAAGGTGGTCATCCTCTCAGATGTAAAGGTGCAGTCATTCTTTCAGATCTTAAGATGCAGTCATTCTTTCAGATCTTAAGATGCAGTCATCATCTCACATGTAAAGATGCTGTCATCCTCTCAAATGTAAAGAAACAACCATCCTCTCAAATGTAAAGACACAGTCAACCATACAGATGGAGGGTCATTCTCTCAAATGTAAAGATAGTCTTCCCCTCACATGTAAAGCTGCAGTCATCCTCTCAAATGTAAAGATGCAGTTCTCCCCTCAGATGTAAAGATGTAAAGGCTGTATCAGCAATGCTTACACATTTAAAGGACCAGTTGGCCACTTCGGTGTCGGGGTTCTGTCGGCAGCTCTGGTGTCAGGGTTCAGTCAGCGGCTCTGGTATGAGGATGCAGTCGGTCACTCCGGTGTTGGGGTTCAGTCGGTGGCTGTGGTGTTGGGGTGCAGTTGGCGGCTCCGGTGTCGGGGTTCAGTTCGGCCGCTCTGGTGTCGGGGTTCACTAAGCTGCTTGAGCATCGCCGGACAGACGGCTACAGAGGTAAGATTGGCTGAGTCTTGTAAATCCTGTCTTCCTTTCTCTGCAGATACTAATTTTCCCAGAAGGCACCACTACAAATGGAAAAGCTTTATTGCAATACAAACCCGGTGAGTGTTTGTGTGCGTGTGAGAGAATTTTTGTGTGTTTGGGCGTATGCTTGTGTGCTCAGGTGTGTTCATGTGCTTGTGTGTTCGTGTGGTTGTAATATGTGTTATTTAGTGTGTATGATATGAGTGTGTGCGTGTGTGTGTGACGTGTGGGTGTGTGTGTTCGTGAGTGTGTGTGTGTGTGTGTGATGTTTTTAACGGGGTCTGGCTGTTTCAGGGGCGTTCATGGCTGGTGTTCCTGTTCAGCCTGTGCTCCTACGCTACCCAAACAGGCTGGTGAGTTACACACACACACACACTCTGATACACACTAGCATGCATTCAGTAACAGACACTGTATACCCTGACGCTCTTTCTCGCTGCTGCAGGATACTGTGCGCTGGACTTGGAAAGGGAACAGTTGGTATGTATCATAGTGGTTGCTGTGTAATGTAAAACTTGGTAAACTCTAAACTCTGTTTTATGCATTTCTGAAACTGCTTCAGTTCAGTAAAACTATGTAATCCACTCAAATACTGCCCTTTGAAATGCATTACCTTTAAACGTCTTGGAGATAGGATTGAAATTCATTTTGAAAATGACAACCCTTTCGAGCCCCGGCGTATCCACCGGCAGGGGTCGGCAGCTTTTTCAGAGTAGCGCACAATTGGCGATCGCGCTACAGGGTTTCAAATTGGGAAGGGACTGCCGGATTTGGGTTAAGAATATCAGCTTTGTTCGTTGCTCCAGCGCCTCCTGTTGGCCAGACGGGCGCTCGTCAGGAAGACTCTGGGTTTGTTCACGTCTGGGTATCCTCCGCCCTCGTTCGGAACTTACGAGGATTCGACCAATGAGTGAATAAGAATCAGTGGCTGACGGACACGTGCTTCGGAGGAGAGCCGTGAGCTGTCTTCACTATCCTGAGTTGGCAGCAAGGGGTCGCATACGAGCAAGCTTTGTACATAGTTCACTAATTGGGCATTCCAGATCCGGGTGGGATTGGAGATGCCAAATTTATTTTTTAAACAAAAAAAAAAAAAAAAGAAAATGACAACCCTCTACTGGCCTATTTGTCAATACGTTCAGAATCAGTTTTTGTTGCCAAGCGGTAGAATTATTTTCCCAGTATGAGATGGCTGTACTATGGTACCTGGTGTTATGGTAATGGTGGATGTATAAGCTAGCTGTACTGCGGTAGCTGGTGCTATGGTAATGGCTTTGTACAAAACCCAAAACCAGTGAAGTTGGCACGTTGTGTAAATCGTAAATAAAAACAGAATACAATTATTTGCAAATCCTTTTCAACCGATATTCAATTGAATACACAGCAAAGACAAGTTACTTAATGTTCCAACAGGTAAACTTTGTAATTTTTTGCAAATATTAGCTCATTTGGAATTTGATGCCTGCAACATGTTTCAAAAAAGCTGGCACAAGAGGCAAAAAAGACAGAGTTGAGGAATGCTCATCAAACACTTATTTGGAACATCCCACAGGTGAACGGGCTAATTGGGAACAGGTGGGTGCCATGATTGGGTATAAAAGCAGCTTCCCTGAAATGCTCAGTCATTCACAAACAAGGATGGGGCGATGGTCACCACTTAGTGAGCAAATGCGTGAGCTGATTGTCGAACAGTTTAAAACCAACATTCCTCAACGAGCTATTGCAAGAAATTTAGGGATTTCATCATCTACGGTCCGTAATATCGTCAAAAGGTTCCGAGAATCTGGAGAAATCACTGCACGTAAGCGACAAGGCCGAAAACCAACATTGAATGCCCGTGACCTTCGATGCCTCAGGCGGTACTGCATCAAAAACCGACATCAGTGTGTAAGGACATCACCACGTGGGCTCAGCAACACTTCAGAAAACCACTGTCAGTAACTACAGTTCGTCGCTACATCTGCAAGTGCAAGTTAAAACTCTACAATGCAAAGTGAAAGCCATTTATCAACAGCACCCAGAAACGCCGCTGGCTTCGCTGGTCCCAAGCTCATCTAAGATGGACTGATGCAAAGTGGAAAAGTGTTCTGTGGTCTGACGAGTCCACATTTCAAATTGTTTTTGGAAACTGCGGATGTTGTGTCCTCCGGACCAAAGAGGAAAAGAACCATCCGGACTGTTATTGGCGCAAAGTCCAAAAGTCAGCATCTGTGATGGTATGGGGGTGTATTAGTGCCCAAGGCGTGGGCAACTTACACATATGTGAAAGCACCATTAATGCTGAAAGATACATACAGGTTTTGGAGCAACATATGTTGCCATCCAAGCAACGTCTTTTTCATGGACGCCCCTGCTTATTTCAGCAAGACATTGCCAAGCCACATTCTGCACGTGTTACAACAGCATGGCTCCGTAGTAACAGAGTGCGGGTACTAGACTGGCCTGCCTGTAGTCCAGACCTGTCTCCCATTGAAAATGTGTGGTGCATTATGAAGCGTAAAATACGACAAAGGAGACCCCGGACTGTTGAACAACTTAAGCTGTACATCAAGCAAGAATGGGAAAGAGTTCCACCTGAAAAGCTTCAAAAATTGGTCTCCTCAATTCCCAAACGTTTACTGAGTGTCGTTAAAAGGAAAGGCGATGTAACACAGTGGTAAAAAGGCCCCTGTGCCAACTTTTTTGCAATGTGTTGCTGCCTTTAAATTCTAAGTTAATGATTATTTGCAAAAAAAAAAAAAAAAGTTTCTCAGTTTGAACATTAAACATCTTGTCTTTGCAGTGTATTCAATTGAATACAAGTTGAAAAGGATTTGCAAATCATTGTATTCTGTTTTTATCTACGATTTACATAACGTGCCAACTTCACTGGTTTTGGGTTTTTATAAGCTGGCTGTACTGTGGTAGCTGGTGCTATGGTAATGGCTTTGTTTATGCTGGCTGTACTGCAGTAGCTGGTGCTATGGTAATGGTGGATATTGTATATGATGATTGTGCTGTTTGTGCAGGATACAGACGCTGTGGTTCACCACCTCTCAGCTATATACCAACATCACCGTCGAGGTACGGTCACCTCTCTTCTGTGTTCTTTGCTTCAGACTCGTTCCTGCTGCCAAATACTAGCTCTGTATAGAGTAGTGAAGTGATAGCGTCACAGCTATTCTGGTGTCAGAAGTAAAATCCCTATGGGAATTTATAATGGGGTTAGGACACTTTCCAGCATTGCTTGAACTCGTATTAATTTTATGAGGCGCCTCGCTCCGAGATTAGCCTATGGGGTATACAGATACAAATGATCACATCAAATTCATTGTTTATTGCCAAAAATGATATGCTTTTGGACTTGTAGTCTGGTTTGTAGTCCACTTTTGCAAACTACCTATCCTCTACACAAACGGTGAGTGCCCCAGGATTTGTTTTCCGGCCAATGGGGTACCTCAGTTTCAGCAAACAGTCACAATGTAACTTGACGGAAGCCGAGCAGTGACCTAAATTGCCGTTGGCTATCTCCATGCAACCGTTATTACACAACGGGCCACTATCTGCTAGCTACATTCCTAGAAATGAATGGATAACCGTGAATATCAATTATTTTGCCATTTACATAGCTAGCTAAGCGTTTATGTGCAATATGACCTGCTATCCCATTGAACTACAGAGCTAGCCTGCTAGTTAGCAAATTAGCCTACATCTTGTGCACAGCTAAATCGACTGAAAACAGAAAATGGTTAGTTTACTGTCACTAAACAAGCTAGCTAGCATGATTATTCACTAAATATACAACCCCAATTTGAAATAGTTTGGGACAAAGTGTGAATTGTGAATGAAATCAAAATGCAATGACTTTTAGATCACATGAGCCAATATGTTATTTACAATAGAACACTGAATGTTGAAACTGAGACATCTTACATATTTATCCACAAAATGAGCTTATTTTAAATTTTCTGGCTGCTGCAGGTCTCAAAAAAGTTGGGACACAGGCAAAAAAGGGCTGAAAAAGCAATTAATATATAATATATAAGAGAATCCGCTGAAAGAACATTTAGCAAGTAATTAACTGGCATCAGGTGTGTAACATGATTGGCTATAAAAGGGATGTCTTAGAGAGGCTGAGTCTGTCAGAAGTAAAGATGGCCAGAGGCTCTCTAACCTGTGAAGATTTGTCTAAAAAATTGTGGAATACTTTAAAAACAATGTTCCTCAACAAGAAATTGCAAAGGCTTTGAAGGTCTCATTTTTGACAGTGCATGGCATCATCAAAAGATTCAGAGAAACTGGAAAAATCTCTGTGCGTAAGGGACAAGGCTGAAGACCTTTACTGGATGCCCGTGATCTTCGGGCCGTCAGACGCCACTGCATCACTCACCAGCATGATTCTGTCATTGACATTACTAAATGGGCCCAGGAATACTTCAAGAAACCACTGTCTGTAAACACAGTCCGCCATGCTATGCACAGATGCCACCTAAAATTCTATCATGCAAAAAGGAAGTCATTGTTGAGCATGATCTAGAAGCGCCACTGTGTTCTGTAGGCCAAGGCTCATTTAAAATGGACCATAGCAAAGTGTCATGTGGTCAGACGAGTCCAAATTTGACATTATTTTTGGAAATCATGGGCATCGTGTCCTCTGGGCTAAAGAGGAGAAAGACCACCCCTCCTGTTATCAGCGTTGTTTTATGTTTTAAAAAATGTTTTAAAAATCACCATGAATGCTGAAAGGCATATAAAGGTTTTAGAGCAAAATGTTCCCCTCCAGATGACATCTTTTCCAGGGAAGGCCTTGTGTATTTCAGCAGGACAATGCAAAACCACATACTGCAGCTGTTACAACAGCATGGCTTCGTAGTAGAAGAGTCCGTGTGCTGAACTGGCCTGCCTGCAGTCCTGATATTTCACCAATTCAGAACATTTGGCGCATTATTAAAAGAAAAGTCCGTCAAAGGAGACCCAAAACTCTCCAGCAGCTGGAAGCCTGTATGAAACAACAGTGGGATCAAATTCCAACGGCTAAACTCGAGAGAAACTCAATGCCCGGACGCCTCCAGTCTCTGTTAAAAAGAAGAGGGGATGCTACACCATGGTAAACAGGCCCCTGTTCCAACTTTTTTTGAGACTTGTAGCAGCGTTCGAATTTGAAATGAGCTCATTTTGTGGAAAAATTTCTCAGTTTCAACATTTGCTATGTTATCTCTGTTCTATTGAGAAAATACTGGCTGGTGTGATATGAAAGTCATTGCATTTTGATTTTATTCACAATTTACACTTTGTCCCAACTATTTTGGAATTGGGGTTGTAACTAGCTAAGCTTGTGAAATATCTATCCAGCTAGTTTGCTATCCTAGCTAGTGAGGTAGCGAAGTCAATAAAAACAATGAATAGCCATTATTTGGCTACTTAGCAAGCATTGACCTGCGAGCTTTTCACAAGCTGGTAGTTAAATAAATGTACCAGATATGAAGTTAGCCAACTACCGAAGTCTGTAAACTAGCTCGCTGGCTAATGCTGCATTCATGTGCTGTGGGAATTATGGTAAATACCAAAAGCCGACGTGAAAAGTTCACATGAACACCCTCCCATGTGGTATTTTCCACTAGGCAACTCGTAGAAAATTTTGATACGCGAGTTGCTGAGATGAAATAACCTTTCACCTTTTCAACATGGCGGAGAGCGAGCAAGGATTCATCGCCAAAGGTAACGTGTCTGCCATTTTTTATTTCGCTCCAACAACAAAAGCACTTGAACACTACGCACTCGTAATTTCGAATTCACAAATGGAAAGTATCATCTTCCCGATAGCATGTGAATGCAGCAAAGCTGATTAGTTCGTTTACTAGCTAGCGAGTTTTTAAGCAAACAAACCTTGGCCAAAGATGGCTATTAAAGTAAATTTGCACTAATTGCGAAACTTGATATCTAGCAAAGAAAGCATAACCAAATAGAATGTAGAGCGGCTAACTAATTAAGCAGACAAATGGCTATGGCAAGGTGCTGGAAATTTCCAACACGTTAAGTCCTTCAGCCTGGGAATCAGGAGGATCATGGGATGTGTAGTTTTTAGACTACAAAGAGGATTAGCATGGTGGCGAAAAATTAAAATGATTTATAGCTGACTCCGGTCAAGAAAAAATATATTTGTGGTTACTCAGAAATATGACGCAAAATCTTGAAAAAGATTAAGGCTTGAAAACAACGGGAGGTGATTCAAAAGTGCAGATTACAAAAAGACTGTGCGAAAAATGAATGGCAACTTTTACTTCCGACACCAGCGTGACGTCATCACTCTCTATTTTGAAAAAATCCTCATAATGCCCTCTTCCCTGGTTGGCTACAGTACTTGCCAGTCTACACCCCATCTCTAGAGGAAAAAGCTGACCCCGCCCTCTATGCTAACAATGTGCAGAAGCTGATGGCTCAGTAAGTAGTGCTTTCACTGTTCCCAGATCAGTCATATGAATTACTGTTGCCAAATCATGCCAAATCATATTATTCTGTGCCCTGCTGGAAAACGTGCGTGCGTGTGTGTGTGTGCGTGCGTGTGTTTTAGAGCACTGGGGATCCCTGCCACAGATTATGTGATGGAGAGCCTATCGCCAGTGAGGAAACTGGGCCTCCTGTCCATCCCTCCTGAGCTGCCAGCGAGAGGGACTCTGCAACTGCTGCAGAACGCTGGGTAAAAGAGTGTGTGTTTGTGTCTGTGTCTGTGCGTGTATCAGTGTGTATTTTATGTCTGCGTGCATGTTTTGTGTGTGTGAGTGTGTGTGTACCTGCGTGTTTGTTTCAGTGTTTATTTTATGCCTGTCGGTTTTTTATGTGCGTTTACCTGTTTTCTGTGTGTATTTGCAACTTTGCTAATCCCTCTTGCTCCCTCCCTCAGTGTATCAGATATGGCTGCCATTTTGAAAATGATGATTGACAGCTGTCAGTCGCGACAGGAGTGGCAGATAAGTGCAGAGGAGTTGAGCTCATTGCTGGGTCTAAGCGACACACAGACAGCCACCAAGATCTGTGACCTCTACTCCGAGGTGCTTCCCCCCAATCTACTGTAACTGTGTGTGTGCGTGTGTGTGTGTGAGAGAGAGAGAAGTGGTAGCTCACTGCAAATGTTACACACTGAGTGTGACTGTGCAGCAGTTTGTGTGTTGCTGTGCTCTGATGTGCATTAGCCTGTGTTTAACATCACTGCTGAGGGCTGGTGTTTTTAAAACTGCCTCCACAGCCAAAATCTCTTCATTTTTTTGGGGAGACGCACTGCTCATCAATGTCAATTTCACAGCAGGGGACCGAATACACAGGAGAAAGAGGGATCATGTTTATTTCCATTGTCCCGCCTTTATTAACAGTGCAAGTTGTTATGGCCCCAATTTGCTATGACATTAACGACAGCAAAGGATGACAGACCAAAATTTAAAAACTTAAAACACATTTAATTAACCAAACACTTTTAACTAAACTACTATCTACACGACAGACCAAGATTGATTAACAAGAAAAACAGAAATATTTACAGTCCCTTTTGGTGGGGTTGCTTGGTGATGTCCTGGGTGAGGAAAATGCTCCAACACAGGCAAAAATCCACTTTAAGCTTCACAGGTCTTAATCAGAATTACAGGTCTGGTCACATGTATCCTTCTCCTGGCAATTTCTCCTCCTACTTTACAGTCTCAATTCTACTCTTTATATACTCTTTTGCAGACCCCACCCACCTTTTTAGACTTTTTTTTTCCTTTTCTCTGGGACTTGTTTCAGACATGCCCAGAACATGTCCAAACCTTGCTCCAGTCTGGGCTTAACAAAAAAAGGTATATACTGCCATCCAGTGGCCTATATTCACATTACAAAGTGAAAATATCTCACTGTAGACGTAGTCAGCGGAGCTGTCACTTCTCATGAGAAAACTTTAGTGCATCCCCTTTTCTCCTCGCTTTCAAAGATCTGTGTAGTGTTGTGTCGCGCCTTTTGCACACACAAGCAGGTCTCCTGCGTGTTTTCCCCTTGTATGCGTGTGTGTTGCGGGGTGTTTCACTTTGTCTGTGCATCTGTGTGTGTCTGTTTGTGTCTGTCTTTCAGGAGGAGGAACTGGATCTCAGGCGGTTGGTGGTGAGTCTGGCTGCTCTATCAGGAGAGTTAGGAGTGGAGTCTCTGATCGACTTTGCCTTTACCGTGAGTAACTTCTACAGCTGTCTGTGAAAAGTGTGTGTGTGAGCATGAGTGTGTCTCCACGTGATTGTGAGTGATTGGATGCATGTGCGTGCGTGTGCATTCCTGTCTGAGCAGGTGCACATGTGTGTTTGTATGAGCACCCGTGTGCGCGCGCGCGTGTGTGTGTGTGTGCGCAGGCGCGCGCGCGTGTGTGTGTGTGTGCGCGGGCGTGTGTGTGTGCGCGGGTGCATGTCAAAATTTGCTTTTAGTTAGAGAAGTATTCAGTATTTATGTCACATCTAGTGCTTGTGTTTTTATTTCTGACGTATGGACAAAAACATTTTTACTTTTCCTCCGAGCCTGATGACGGTCTCGGGCCGAATCGCTGCCATTCCTCACTATTAAATCATTTTTAAGTGGGGTGGTGCGCTGGAGTTTGTTTCTGAACTGCCCCTCCAAGGAAAAATGGTTTGGCCCATTACGCCAGATAATTGTCAAAATGGCCAGCCGCCAGAAATCAGGAGCAGGGAAAGACAGGAGAAAAGAAAATGAGGTGCAACGATTCATGACCAAATTATGAGAAAGATGGGAGGATTATCTACTGCAAGGTAAGACAGTAAAACACTGCGCAGCCTCTGACGGCCAGATTTTGTCGCAGCTTAACCTGCTCCCCCCAGAGTTCAGCATCAGAGTTATTATAAGCCCTGCTCTCGCCTCGCCTGAAAGCACATTACTCCTCCAAACCCGTTCCCATTTACGTTTCCTGGGGAGCAACGAAATGTTAATTAGTTCAGTTGCAAGGATCAGTCTGTAGAATTACTGTCCATTTCCCGTCAGCTGGCATTATTGTTCATTCCAATAGTTATCAAGCATTTTCCTCTTCATATTAATGGTGACATAAAATGTGAATGTCCTTTGAAACTTCTGAATTCCTGTAGCTCACAAAACGGTACATATATATTTTTTTTGTGAATCAATGTCCGATTGACTTTGACACACCTTCGAAAATGCTTTTAAAATGCGGTTTTGTGGACTCAGGTCCACATGTTAAGTTTGTTCTGAGTAAAAATTAAACACTGTATATAACCAGTAACATTACCATAATGTGGGTTGACTCTAAACCTGTTTCCGATTAAGAATTGGGCAATTAATTGAATTAATTTACTGACCAAATACGCTAACAGTTAGCAGCGTTGCCAGTAATGAGTCTGACATTTAGCCTTGCGTCAGAGAGGTTTCAATATGAGACTGCATTGACGACCAGTTACCGAAATTCCTTGAAATTCCTCCTAGATGCAGAATGTTATGTAGTAAATACTGCTGAAAATGGTATTTAGAAAAGGTTTAGATTTTGTTTTGAATTAATTAATTAGATCATTTCAATCCATACAATTACATATTGTAGCCTTCTGAAAAACTCTAGTTTCAGGGAAAGTTAAGGACCTCATCAATGATAGTGTTAAATGAAAGGCATGTATTTCAAACCTAAACTTCTCAAAACCTGCAAAAGCAAAACATTGGAACTATCAGGACATGGTTCTCATGGCTTCTTGTCACACGAAAATTTTAGGAATGTTCTGACATTTTATGGTGGGCTACATTTGTTAAAAGGCCTCTAAAGTCGATTCCTATTGTTTTTGTTTATCGGCCAATCAGTGAGCCGCACCTGCGCAAACGAACCGAAATAGAAGGATTATCTACGCATGTACACAAAACATTGGTTTATATGAATGAAATTGGTTATGTGACAGTGCAAGATGTCAACAAAAGCAAGTGATTTGTTTGTAAACACTGGACGTTCAAAGTCCCATCTGAAAATCGACTTTAGATGCCCATTAATCACAATAAAATGCCTAATTTGCTCAATACTACCAAGCATGTAAGTCTCTGGGCACGGCATGTGTAGCATAACTAGCCTCTATAAGACTGACTGAAAAAGCCTGGGTTCATTAGTGGTAATTGATATGATGTAAGAGAGTGTCTCTGGTGTCTTTATCAGGGGAATAGAGTGTGTATGTGGGGCCGGGCAAGGTGTGGTGCTAAAGGGGCGGGGTCCCTGGGGGTCGCCTTGTCCTGGGCACAGGCAAAACACAAAGGCCAGCTGACTGTGTGTGTGTGTGTGTGCGTGTGTGTGTGTGTACGCACTAGTGGTATAAAATGTATCTGTGTGAATTTCAGCTCTTCGATGGTGGCAGGAAAGGCAGTCTGACTGCAGTGGAGTTTGGGGACCTGCTGGGGGCGCTGGTGGGCTGGACTCAGCCGCATGCTGCTAAACTGTACACACAGATCACCAGCAGAGGGCAGCCAACTGCAGGTGAGCTCTGCGTGCTCATTATGGGATGTTGTGTGTTAGTGTAACCTGTGCGACAGAAGCAGATGGCAGATTCACACTCAGATCTGACCCCAGGACAGTTCAGCCCTCACTCCCTCCGGTAATTTTGGCACACAAATACGACCACACAGGGCACATATCAGATCAGTGAAGTCACCGCAGCCTGTGGCTCAGAGTGTAAAACACAATCGCTGTGACGGGGGCTTTAAGCACTGAGCGCTCACATGAGGTCTCTGATTGGAGCACACGGGCGCGGATCACGGGCGCGGCCGCTGACAGCAGTACGGTGAAGAGCGAAGCGGCCCAGCCCGGATCCTCCAGCAGGACAGGACTTCTTGAATGGAAGGAATCTAGCTTATCGTTTTGCCCGATTGTCTTCTTGAAATTCAAAAAAAGCATTCGCTTATCCAGTGATGAAAATTAACTCTCTGTACAAATGGATTTAACGTGAAAAAGCACCATTTTGATAAAATGACCTTATTGATGCATTGACTTAAATATTTCCTTGAGTGGCTCGTCGCCGGCAGAACTTATCTTTTTCCAGTAAGAACATTCCAAACCGAGACATTTATTTGGCTCTAGGACTCTCCATCCCCAGATTTTTCGTCACTGCACTCTTCGTGGCTGGATGGTTTATCCCCAATGAAGCTTTGCCCTCTGCCTGCATTACAACACTGTCCCTCACCCTTATGTCACGGTGATCTGTCTGTCGTCTGCTCCTCCATCCGTCTTTCAATAATGGTGGCGCTTTTTTATGATAAGGGGACGAAAAGTCTGGGGACGAAGAATCTTGTGACAACTTATTCCATCCAAAATGTCTCTCTTGAAACAATTCTGCCCAAAAATTAAAAATTGATGGACTGACATTTGTGCCCCTTGTTTGACAGATGATCTGCTGACTTTACTGAAAAAACACCCCATCTATCAGAACCTGCTGTCCCAGTTCCTCCGGCCGCAGGAGGCGGGGCCATCTGAGACCACACTCCTGGCCAATGGGAAATCCAAGAGTTGCAATGGAACTTTTGGAAATGGCACAGCTTTATCCAATAAGAAAGTGGACTGAGGAATGTATCACTGAATGGGTGTTTGTTTGTGAGTGTGTGTGTGTGTGTGTGTGTGTGTGTGTGTGTGTGTACATAAGTGAACTCATGTCTCCATAATGGATGCCTTTGCATATGACCATGTGAATGTTAGTGAAAATATTGTCATGATGTGCAAAATTTGAGGTAAAATCCCCTTTTATAAGCTGTGTTTTTATAGAAGTTTTTTTGTACAACTTTGTCTGAATGTAATGATTGTGAATTTCTTTATTAATAGTTTTATTTGTAAATCATTTTTATGAAAATTTTCTACATGCTTTGCCTCAAAATAAAACTACACAAAATGGTACAAGATGGAAATCTCTCTCGTGCACAACTCTGCACTCAGTCACACACACACACACACACACACACACGCACATGCATAAGAGAAACGTAAAACACAAAAAGGAGAGGGGTGCATTTGTTATGGTTGAGACTCCGTGACTTTGGTCCAATGAGACTGTGGAACCCTTTGGGGGAGGCTTCCCCTTGTGGAGGTGCTCCAGGGGAATTCTGGATGATGTAGTTCTGCACGCGGGGTAAGTGACGGTGCTGTAATCTCTCCCTCTACTGCGGGAGGATCAAAGAGAAATAATCAGTTAAATGCATGAATACACTTAATACATCAGATTGTGATACCATTTTTTACCCCTCGGCCGACTCTGGCTGGAGGGGTATTGTCATCACCTGTGTGTCCGTCTCTCGTCTGGCGTCCGTTGTCCGTCCATGATTTTGTCTGGTCTAGTACACGGCAACTAATGATCACAGCTTCACCAAATTTGGTATAATAACTCAATATGACCCATAGATGTGCAGCATCAGAGTTTTTGCTGGATTTGACCTTTGACCTTTGACCTTAGCGCTGTGCACTTGACCCTGGAAATATTGCCCGGTGTCAGTACTTAGCAATTAATCCTCACAGCTTCACAAAATTTGGTACGGTAACTCATTATAACCCATAGATGTGCAACCTCAGGTTTTTGCTAGATTTCACCTTTGACCTTAGCGCTGTGACCATGACCCTGGAAATATTGTTCGGGCTGAGGGGTATTCAGCAACGCGTTATGTTTTGTCTGATCAGTTTAATACCTGAATACCCAGTGCAGAGCTGGAGTGAGTCAGACAGAGTGCAGACACTGGCAGGCAGGATGCAGTGGGGGGGATGCGGAGTCACTGCTATAGTGTGCAGTTCCCTCAGGCCTGCAGGTGGCCTCCGCTTTAGCTGGCTGTGCAATGGAAAAGCCAAACATGATAAGACTGCAGCAAAACCTTCCAGAAAATTAGACTTTATTCACAAGGAGATAAAATAACTTTTTTTGCGTAAAGGAAAGCTTGGCTTTTTCTTTGTGACTAAAGTCTAATATTCTGGAAGGTTCTGCCTCGCTCTAATCATTTTTGTGACAATTTTTGGATTTTCTACAACAATTGCTGATTGTCAAATAAGCTAATTAAGTGCATATGGAAGTCAGAAGGGCTCTCTCTCGCTCAGAGAGGAGTGTGGAGTCTCCGCCGAGAGGGAGTAGAGGCGAAGAGGCAAAAGTGTGCGGACGGAAGAGCTGTGCTGGTGACCCCCTCATTGCCATGAGGGACTCTGCACTGGAGCTCCCCGGACAGGAAGAGCTTCTGTTATTTCCTGTATGCTCTGCCCCCCCTCTTCCACTTCAGGCAATGAGCCGCTTTTCTGTTGGTCTGACTGCTGTGCCTCGTCTGGCCCATGAAGGGCACGTGCTGCCGAGAAGCTCTCCCAAACCCCAACAAAAATATCTCAGTCTGACGAATGCTCGAAATCGGTCTAACGTGTCAATACACAGACTAAAATTTCTCACAAACTGATGTACAAAGAATCAGTCTAATGCCTGAGTACAGAGACTAAAACCGCTATCGCAGCCCAATGTGCAAACAATCCATTTAACACCTGAATACACTGACTAAAATATCAAACAACTTGATGTACAAATGTAATCACTCATGTCTGAATACACAGAGTAAAACTGATATCACCACCTGATACACAAACATAATCAGTGTAAAGCAGGAATAATCAGTTCAGTGCATGAATATTCAGACGCAGTAAGATATCGGGAGTTTCACAGCTCCTGCTCAGAGCTGTCTGTGAAAGGAGCTGCTGATCAGAGAGCATGATGTCCGTGTCCATCAAGGGTTTATCAATGTGTTCTTGTGTAATTTATGTTTCCATCATACAGTGTGCTTATGACTTCTCTGTGCTGATATGTATGCTCATAACCTCTGTATGTGTTTTAGTGCATAATGTACAACCCCAATTCCAAAATAGTTGGGACAAAGTGTTAATTGTGAATAAAATCAAAATGCAATGACTTTCAGATCACAACAGCCAGTATTTTATTCACAATAGAACAGAGGTAACATAGCAAATGTTGAAACTGAGACATTTTACAATTTTATCCACAAAATGCGCTCATTTCAATTTTGGCTGCTAAAGGTCTCAAAAAATTTGGGACAGGCTTGTTTACCATGGTCTAGCATCCCCTCTTCTTTATAACAGAGTGGAGGCATCTGGGCATTGAGGAGACAAGTTTCTTGAGTTTAGCCATTGGAATTTGATCCCTCTGTTGTTTCATACAGGCTTCTAGCTGTTGGAGAGTTTTGGATCTCCTTTGACAGACTTTTTGTTTAATTTTGCGCCAAATGTTCTCAATCGGTGAAAGATCAGGACTGCAGGCAGGCCAGTTCAGCACATGGACTCTTCTACTAGGAAGCCATGCTGTTGTAATAGCTGCAGTATGTGGTTTTGCATTGTCCTGCTGAAATACACAAGGCCTTCCCTGGAATAGATGTCGTCTGGAGGGGAGCATATGTTGCTCTAAAACCTTTATATACCTTTCAGCATTCATGGTGCTTTTTAAAACATGCAAGTGTCCCACACCATATGCTCTAATGCATCTCCATACCATCAGAGATGTTGGCTTTTGAACTGAACGCTGATAACAGGAGGGGTTGTCTTTCTCCTCTTTAGCCCGGAGGACACGACGCCCATGATTTCCCACAAGAATTTCAAATTTGGACTCGTCTGACCACAGGACACTTTGCTACAGTCCATTTTAAATGAGCCTTGGCCCATAGAACACAGTGGCACTTCTGGATCATGCTCAACAATGGCTTCCTTTTTGCATGATTTTTAGGTGGCATCTGTGGACGGCACGGCGGACTCTGTTTACAGACAGTGGTTTCTTGAAGTATTCCTGGGCCCATTTAGTAATGTCAATGACAGAATCATGCCAGTGAGTGATGCAGTGGCGTCTGAGGGCCCGAAGATCACGGGCATCCAGTAAAGGTTATCGGCCTTGTCCCTTACGCATGGAGATTTTTCCAGTTTCTCTGAATCTTTTGATGACGTTATGCACTGCCGATGATGCGGCTTTCAAAGCCTTTGCAATTTGACGATGAGGAACATGGTTTTGAAGTATTCCACAATTTTTTTACGCAAACCTTCACGGGTTGGAGAGCCTCTGGCCATCTTTACTTCTGAGAGACTCAGCCTCTCTAAGACATCCCTTTTATAGCCAATCATGTTACACGCCTGATGCCAGTTAGCTTAACTACTTGCTTTATGTTCTTTCAGCTGCTTCCCTTGTATATTAATTGCTTTTTCAGCTCTTTTTCGCCTGTGTCCCAACTTTATTGAGACCTGCAGCTGACAGAAAATTTGAAATATGCTCATTTTGTGGATAAAAATGTGAAATGTCGCAGTTTCAACATTTGAAATGTTATCTATGTTCTATTGTAAATAATGTATTGGCTCACGTGATCTGAAAGTCATTGTATTTTGATTTTATTCACAATTTACACTTCGTCTTAGCTATTTCGGGATTAGGGTTGTTTGTGTTTGACCTCTCTGTATGTTGGTGCATAATGTGTGTTTATAACCTCGGTATCAGTGGCGGCTGGTGAACTGGCGGTAGGGGGGGCTCAAACCATCCCTCATTAATAATGATTGGTCACGACCTGTTTTAAATCACACATTAAAATGACCATTACAGAAACTCTGAAAACTCTCAACATTATCAGGTGTGGCCAGTTTTAATTAATAACGCACACCTGTCAACTCTCACGCATTCGGTGTGAGTTTTAGTGGCACATTTATATTCCCCTACTGTAGTCAGCAATTATTCAATCAACTCTTATGCAAGATATTCTCCCTCAGAACTGAAGTCCTTGCGCGTGGAGGTCTATCAGTTTCACCTGCGTTATGACACAGGACTTCTCACACTTTTCTTTACTCAGGGGTTGGAAGCAATGCATGTGTTTCATTATCGTTTAAATTGTTTAAATGAAATAAAATCATTGGAAGCAATGGAATTACATAAAGACATTTCAAATGATCTTATTTCATTTAAACAGTATAAATGATCATGAAACACATGCATTGCTTCCAACTCCAGAGTAAAGAAAAGTGTGAAAAGTCCTGAGTCAAAACGCAGGTGAAACTGATAAATCTCCATCCACAAGGACTTCAGTTTCGCGCAAGAATCTCTTTCATATGCGTTAATTGAATGATTGCTGACTACAGCAGGAGAACGTAAATATGCCACTAAAACTGACGCCGAATCCGAGAGTTGACAGGTATGCGTCATTAATGAAAACTGACCACACCTGATAATGTTGAGAGTTTTCAGTGTTTCCGTAATGGTAATTTAAATGCTAGATTCAAAACAGGTCATGACCAATCATTATTTTAAAGGGATGGGTTTGAGCTTCCCGTAACACCAGTCCACCAGCCATCACTACACTGTATATTGTTGTATAATCACGTATGTTTATAACCTCTGTATTTTGCTGTGTTATGTATGCATATAACCTCTATATGTTGGTCCATAATGTATGCTCATAACCATTGTATGTTATTTTGTAATGTATGATGATCTCTCCATGTGTTGGGGCATTAAGTACGCTTATGATCTCTGCATGTATTGGCGTGTAATGTACGCTTACGACCTCTCCATGTGTTGGGGTGTAAAGTACGCTTATGATCTCTCCATGTGTTGGGGTGTAAAGTACGCTTATGATCTCTCCATGTGTTGGGGTGTAAAGTACGCTTATGATCTCTGCATGTGTTGGGGTGTAAAGTACGCTTATGATCTCTCCATGTGTTGGCGTGTAATGTACGCTTATGATCTCTCCATGTGTTGGGGTGTAAAGTACGCTTATGATCTCTCCATGTGTTGGCGTGTAATGTACGCTTATGATCTCTGCATGTGTTGGCGTGTAATGTACGCTTATGATGTCTGCATGTGTTGGGGTGTAAAGTACGCTTATGATCTCTCCATGTGTTGGGGTGTAATGTACGCTTATGATCTCTGCATGTGTTGGCGTGTAATGTACGCTTATGATCTCTGCATGTGTTGGCGTGTAATGTACGCTTATGATCTCTGCATGTGTTGGGGTGTAAAGTACGCTTATGATCTCTCCATGTGTTGGCGTGTAATGTACGCTTATGATCTCTGCATGTGTTGGGGTGTAAAGTACGCTTATGATCTCTCCATGTGTTGGGGTGTAATGTACGCTTATGATCTCTGCATGTGTTGGGGTGTAAAGTACGCTTATGATCTCTCCATGTGTTGGCGTGTAATGTACGCTTATGATCTCTGCATGTGTTGGCGTGTAATGTACGCTTATGATCTCTGCATGTGTTGGGGTGTAAAGTACGCTAATGATCTCTCCATGTGTTGGCGTGTAATGTACGCTTATGATCTCTGCATGTGTTGGGGTGTAAAGTATGCTTATGATCTCTGCATGTGTTGGCGAGAATGTACGCTTATGATCTCTGCATGTGTTGGTGTGTAAAGTACGCTTATGATCTCTCCATGTGTTGGGGTGTAATGTACGCTTATGATCTCTGCATGTGTTGGTGTGTAATGTACGCTTATGACCTCTCCATGTGCTGGAGTGTAATGTAATGTTTACCAATTTCTTTGTGTTGCTCTTCATCAGAATCAAGGTCAGGAGAGAGCAGAAACCGCACAAGCCGCATGTCAATCAACGCCAACACCTGAAATGGTCAAACAAAGAGAAAATACTGGGTGATACTGAGAGAAAGACGGGGTAAAATGCAGAGAGGCAGAGGTTTAAACTGGGATAAAAGGTCAGGGTCAAACTGAGAGGTGAAGAAGCTTAAGCTGAAAAAAACAAGATCAGGGCAGAACTGAGAAAGCATGAGGTTAAACTGAGAAGCGCAGGGCTAAAGTAAGATGAAGGACATGGTTAAACTGAGAAGCGCAGGGCTAAACTAAGATGAGGGAAATGGTTAAACTGAGAAGCGCAGGGTTAAACTGAGATGAGGGGCATGGACAAACTGAGAAGCACAGGGTTAAACTGAGATAAGGGACATGGTTAAACTGAGAAGCGCAGGGTTAAACTGAGATGAGGGACATGGTAAAACTGAGAAGCGCAGTGTTAAACTGAGATGAGAGACATGGTTAAACTGAGAAGCGCAGGATTAAACTGAGATGAGGGGCATGGTTAAACTGAGAAGCGCAGGATTAAAATGAGATGAAGGACATGGTTAAACTGAGAAGCGCAGGGCTAAACTAAGATGAGGAAAATGGTTAAACTGAGAAGCGCAGGGTTAAACTGAGATGAGGGGCATGGACAAACTGAGAAGCGCAGGGTTAAACTGAGATGAGGGACATGGTTAAACTGAGAAGCGCAGGGTTAAACTGAGATGAGGGACATGGTAAAACTGAGTAGCGCAGGGTTAAACTGAGATGAAGGACATGGTTAAACTGAGAAGTGCGGGGTTGAGCTGAGATGAGGGGCATGGTGAAACTGAGAAGCGCAGGGTTCAACTAAGATGAGAGACATGGTTAAACTGAGAAGCGCAGGATTAAACTGAGATAAGGGCATGGTTAAACTGAGAAGCGCAGGGTTAAAATGAGATGAAGGACATGGTTAAACTGAGAAGCGCAGGGTTAAACTGAGATGAGGCTCATGGTTAAACTGAGAAGTGCAGGGTTAAAATGAGATGAGGGACATGGTTAAACTGAGAAGTGCAGGGTTAAACTGAGATGAGGGACATGGTTAAACTGAGAAGCGCAGGGTTAAAATGAGATGAGGACATGGTTAAACTGAGAAGCGCAGGGTTAAACTGAGATAAGGGGCATGGTTAAACTGAGAAGCGCAGGGTTAAAATGAGATGAAGGACATGGTTAAACTGAGAAGCGCAGGGTTAAACAAAGATAAGAGACATGGTTAAACTGAGAAGCGCAGGATTAAACTGAGATGAGGAACATGGTTAAACTGAGAAGCGCAGGGTTAAACTGAGATGAGGGACATGGTTAAACTGAGAAGCGCATGTTTAAAATGAGATGAAGGACATGGTTAAACTGAGAAGCGCAGGGTTAAACTGAGATGAGGGACATGGTTAAACTGAGAAGTGCGGGGTTAAGCTGAGATGAGGGGCATGGTTAAACTGAGAAGCGCAGGGTTCAACTAAGATGAGAGACATGGTTAAACTGAGAAGCGCAGGTTTAAAATGAGATGAAGGACATGGTTAAACTGAGAAGCGCAGGGTTAAACTGAGATGAGGGACATGGTTAAACTGAGAAGCACAGGGTTAAACTGAGATGAGGGACATGGTTAAACTGAGAAGTGCGGGGTTGAGCTGAGATGAGGGGCATGGTTAAACTGAGAAGCGCAGGGTTCAACTAAGATGAGAGACATGGTTAAACTGAGAAGCGCAGGATTAAATTGAGATGAGGGGCATGGTTAAACTGACAAGCGCAGGGTTAAAATGAGATGAAAAACATGGTTAAACTGAGAAGCGCAGAGTTAAACTGAGATGAGGGACATGGTTAAACTGAGAAGCGCAGGGTTAGAATGAGATGAGGACATGGTTAAACTGAGAAGTGCAGGGTTAAACTGAGATGAGGGAAATGGTTAAACTGAGAAGCGCAGGGTTAAAATGAGATGAGGACATGGTTAAACTGAGAAGTGCAGGGTTAAACTGATATGAAGGACATGGTTAAACCGAGAAGCGCAGGGTTAAACTGAGATGAAGGACATGGTTAAACTGAGAAGCGCAGGGTTAAACTGAGATGAGAGACATGGTTAAACTGAGTAGCGCAGGGTTAAACTGAGATGAGGGACATGGTTAAACTGAGAAGCGCAGGATTAAACTGAGATGAGGGACATGGTTAAACTGAGAAGCGCAGGATTAAACTAAGATGAGAGACATGGTTAAACTGAGAAGCGCAGGGTTAAATTAAGATGAGAGACATGGTTAAACTGAGAAGCGCATGATTAAACTGAGATGAGGAACATGGTTGAACTGAGAAGCGCAGGGTTAAACTGAGAAGTGCGGGGTTAAGCTGAGATGAGGGGCATGGTTAAACTGAGAAGCGCAGGGTTCAACTAAGATGAGAGACATGGTTAAACTGAGAAGCGCAGGTTTAAAATGAGATGAAGGACATGGTTAAACTGAGAAGCGCAGGGTTAAACTGAGATGAAGGACATGGTTAAACTGAGAAGTGCGGGGTTGAGCTGAGATGAGGGGCATGGTGAAACTGAGAAGCGCAGGGTTCAACTAAGATGATAGACATGGTTAAACTGAGAAGCGCAGGATTAAACTGAGATAAGGGGCATGGTTAAACTGAGAAGCGCAGGGTTAAAATGAGATGAAGGACATGGTTAAACTGAGAAGCGCAGGGTTAAACTGAGATGAGGCTCATGGTTAAACTGAGAAGTGCAGGGTTAAAATGAGATGAGGGACATGGTTAAACTGAGAAGTGCAGGGTTAAACTGAGATGAGGGACATGGTTAAACTGAGAAGCGCAGGGTTAAAATGAGATGAGGACATGGTTAAACTGAGAAGCGCAGGGTTAAACTGAGATAAGGGGCATGGTTAAACTGAGAAGCGCAGGGTTAAAATGAGATGAAGGACATGGTTAAACTGAGAAGCGCAGGGTTAAACTGAGATGAGGCTCATGGTTAAACTGAGAAGCGCAGGGTTAAAATGAGATAAGGGACATGGTTAAACTGAGAAGCCCAGGGTTAGAATGAGACGAGGACATGGTTAAACTGAGAAGTGCAGGGTTAAACTGAGATGAGGGAAATGGTTAAACTGAGAAGCGCAGGGTTAAAATGAGATGAGGACATGGTTAAACTGAGAAGTGCAGGGTTAAACTGATATGAAGGACATGGTTAAACCGAGAAGCGCAGGGTTAAACTGAGATGAAGGACATGGTTAAACTGAGAAGCGCAGGGTTAAACTGAGATGAGAGACATGGTTAAACTGAGTAGCGCAGGGTTAAACTGAGATGAGGGACATGGTTAAACTGAGAAGCGCAGGATTAAACTGAGATGAGGGACATGGTTAAACTGAGAAGCGCAGGGTTAAACTGAGATGAGAGACATGGTTAAACTGAGAAGCGCAGGGTTAGAATGAGATGAGGACATGGTTAAACTGAGAAGTGCAGGGTTAAACTGAGATGAGGGAAATGGTTAAACTGAGAAGCGCAGGGTTAAAATGAGATGAGGACATGGTTAAACTGAGAAGTGCAGGGTTAAACTGATATGAAGGACATGGTTAAACCGAGAAGCGCAGGGTTAAACTGAGATGAAGGACATGGTTAAACTGAGAAGCGCAGGGTTAAACTGAGATGAGAGACATGGTTAAACTGAGTAGCGCAGGGTTAAACTGAGATGAGGGACATGGTTAAACTGAGAAGCGCAGGATAAACTGAGATGAGGGACATGGTTAAACTGAGAAGCGCAGGATTAAACTAAGATGAGAGACATGGTTAAACTGAGAAGCGCAGGGTTAAATTAAGATGAGAGACATGGTTAAACTGAGAAGCGCATGATTAAACTGAGATGAGGAACATGGTTGAACTGAGAAGCGCAGGGTTAAACTGAGAAGTGCGGGGTTAAGCTGAGATGAGGGGCATGGTTAAACTGAGAAGCGCAGGGTTCAACTAAGATGAGAGACATGGTTAAACTGAGAAGCGCAGGTTTAAAATGAGATGAAGGACATGGTTAAACTGAGAAGCGCAGGGTTAAACTGAGATGAAGGACATGGTTAAACTGAGAAGTGCGGGGTTGAGCTGAGATAAGGGGCATGGTGAAACTGAGAAGCGCAGGGTTCAACTAAGATGAGAGACATGGTTAAACTGAGAAGCGCAGGATTAAACTGAGATAAGGGGCATGGTTAAACTGAGAAGCGCAGGGTTAAAATGAGATGAGGCTCATGGTTAAACTGAGAAGTGCAGGGTTAAAATGAGATGAGGGACATGGTTAAACTGAGAAGTGCAGGGTTAAACTGAGTTGAGGGACATGGTTAAACTGAGAAGCGCAGGGTTAAAATGAGATGAGGACATGGTTAAACTGAGAAGCGCAGGGTTAAACAGATAAGGGGCATGGTTAAACTGAGAAGCGCAGGGTTAAAATGAGATGAAGGACATGGTTAAACTGAGAAGCGCAGGGTTAAACTGAGATGAGGCTCATGGTTAAACTGAGAAGTGCAGGGTTAAAATGAGATGAGGGACATGGTTAAACTGAGAAGCCCAGGGTTAGAATGAGATGAGGACATGGTTAAACTGAGAAGTGCAGGGTTAAACTGAGATGAGGGAAATGGTTAAACTGAGAAGCGCAGGGTTAAAATGAGATGAGGACATGGTTAAACTGAGAAGTGCAGGGTTAAACTGATATGAAGGACATGGTTAAACCGAGAAGCGCAGGGTTAAACTGAGATGAAGGACATGGTTAAACTGAGAAGCGCAGGGTTAAACTGAGATGAGAGACATGGTTAAACTGAGTAGCGCAGGGTTAAACTGAGATGAGGGACATGGTTAAACTGAGAAGCGCAGGATTAAACTGAGATGAGGGACATGGTTAAACTGAGAAGCGCAGGATTAAACTAAGATGAGAGACATGGTTAAACTGAGAAGCGCAGGGTTAAATTAAGATGAGAGACATGGTCAAACTGAGAAGCGCATGATTAAACTGAGATGAGGAACATGGTTGAACTGAGAAGCGCAGGGTTAAACTGAGAAGTGCGGGGTTAAGCTGAGATGAGGGGCATGGTTAAACTGAGAAGCGCAGGGTTCAACTAAGATGAGAGACATGGTTAAACTGAGAAGCGCAGGTTTAAAATGAGATGAAGGACATGGTTAAACTGAGAAGCGCAGGGTTAAACTGAGATGAAGGACATGGTTAAACTGAGAAGTGCGGGGTTGAGCTGAGATGAGGGGCATGGTGAAACTGAGAAGCGCAGGGTTCAACTAAGATGAGAGACATGGTTAAACTGAGAAGCGCAGGATTAAACTGAGATAAGGGGCATGGTTAAACTGAGAAGCGCAGGGTTAAAATGAGATGAAGGACATGGTTAAACTGAGAAGCGCAGGGTTAAACTGAGATGAGGCTCATGGTTAAACTGAGAAGTGCAGGGTTAAAATGAGATGAGGGACATGGTTAAACTGAGAAGTGCAGGGTTAAACTGAGATGAGGGACATGGTTAAACTGAGAAGCGCAGGGTTAAAATGAGATGAGGACATGGTTAAACTGAGAAGCGCAGGGTTAAACTGAGATAAGGGGCATGGTTTAACTGAGCAGCGCAGGGTTAAAATGAGATGAAGGACATGGTTAAACTGAGAAGCGCAGGGTTAAACTGAGATGAGGCTCATGGTTAAACTGAGAAGTGCAGGGTTAAAATGAGATGAGGGACATGGTTAAACTGAGAAGTGCAGGGTTAAACTGAGATGAGGGACATGGTGAAACTGAGAAGCGCAGGGTTAAAATGAGATGAGGACATGGTTAAACTGAGAAGTGCAGGGTTAAAATGAGATGAAGGACATGGTTAAACCGAGAAGCGCAGGGTTAAACTGAGAAGAAGGACATGGTTAAACTGAGAAGCGCAGGGTTAAACTGAGATGAGAGACATGGTTAAACTGAGTAGCGCAGGATTAAACTGAGATGAGAGACATGGTGAAACTGCGAAGCGCAGGATTAAACTAAGATGAGAGACATGGTTAAACTGAGAAGCGCAGGGTTAAATTAAGATGAGAGACATGGTTAAACTGAGAAGCGCAGGATTAAACTGAGATAAGGGGCATGGTTAAACTGAGAAGCGCAGGGTTAAAATGAGATGAAGGACATGGTTAAACTGAGAAGCGCAGGGTTAAACTGAGATGAGGCTCATGGTTAAACTGAGAAGTGCAGGGTTAAAATGAGATGAGGGACATGGTTAAACTGAGAAGTGCAGGGTTAAACTGAGATGAGGGACATGGTTAAACTGAGAAGCGCAGGGTTAAAATGAGATGAGGACATGGTTAAACTGAGAAGCGCAGGGTTAAACTGAGATAAGGGGCATGGTTAAACTGAGAAGCGCTGGGTTAAAATGAGATTAAGGACATGGTTAAACTGAGAAGCGCAGGGTTAAACTGAGATGAGGCTCATGGTTAAACTGAGAAGTGCAGGGTTAAAATGAGATGAGGGACATGGTTAAACTGAGAAGTGCAGGGTTAAACTGAGATGAGGGACATGGTGAAACTGAGAAGCGCAGGGTTAAAATGAGATGAGGACATGGTTAAACTGAGAAGTGCAGGGTTAAAATGAGATGAAGGACATGGTTAAACCGAGAAGCGCAGGGTTAAACTGAGAAGAAGGACATGGTTAAACTGAGAAGCGCAGGGTTAAACTGAGATGAGAGACATGGTTAAACTGAGTAGCGCAGGATTAAACTGAGATGAGGGACATGGTGAAACTGCGAAGCGCAGGATTAAACTAAGATGAGAGACATGGTTAAACTGAGAAGCGCAGGGTAAAATTAAGATGAGAGACATGGTTAAACTGAGAAGCGCAGGATTAAACTGAGATGAGGAACATGGCTAAACTGAGAAGCGCAGGGTTAAACTAAGATGAGAGACATGGTTAAACTTAGAAGCGCAGGATTAAACTGAGATGAGGGGCATGGTAAAACTGAGAAGTGCAGGTTTAAAATGAGATGAAGGACATGGTTAAACTGAGAAGCGCAGGGTTAAACTGAGATGAGGGACATGGTTAAACTGAGAAGTGCGGGGTTAAGCTGAGATGAGGGACATGGTTAAACTGAGAAGCGCAGGGTTCAACTAAGATGAGAGACATGGTTAAACTGAGAAGCGCAGGTTTAAAATGAGATGAAGGACATGGTTAAACAGAGAAGCGCAGGGTTAAACTGAGATGAGGGACATGGTTAAACTGAGAAGTGCGGGGTTGAGCTGAGATGAGGGGCATGGTTAAACTGAGAAGCGCAGGGTTCAACTAAGATGAGAGACATGGTTAAACTGAGAAGCGCAGGGTTAAACTGAGATGAGGGGCATGGTTAAACTGAGAAGCGCAGGGTTAAAATGAGATGAAGGACATGGTTAAACTGAGAAGCGCAGGGTTGAGCTGAGATAAGGGACATGGTTGATCTGAGAAGCGCAGGGTTAAAATGAGATGAGGACATGGTTAAACTGAGAAGTGCAGGGTTAAACTGAGATGAGGGACATGGTTAAACTGAGAAGCGCAGGGTTAAACTGAGATGAGGACATGGTTAAACTGAGAAGTGCAGGGTTAAACTGAGATGAAGGACATGGTTAAACCGAGAAGCGCAGGGTTAAACTGAGATGAAGGACATGGTTAAACTGAGAAGCGCAGGGTTAAACTGAGATGAGAGACATGGTTAAACTGAGTAGCGCAGGGCTAAACTGAGATGAAGGCCATGGTTAAACTGAGAAGCGCAGGGTTAAACTAAGATGAGAGACATGGTTAAACTGAGAAGCGCAGGATTAAACTGAGATGAGGGACATGGTTAAACTGAGAAGTGCAGGGTTAAACTGAGAAGCGCAGGGTTAAATTAAGATGAGAGACATGGTAGAACTGAGATGAGGGGCATGGTTAAAATGAGACGCGCAGGGTTAAACTGAGATGAGGGACATGGTTAAACTGAGAAGCGCAGGGTTAAACTGACTTGAGGGACATGGTTAAACCGAGAAGCGCAAGGTTAAAATGAGATGAAGAACATGGTTAAACTGAGAAGCGCAGGGTTAAACTAAGATGAGGTACATGGTTAAACTGAGAAGCGCAGGTTTAAACTGAGATGAGGGCCATGGGTAAACTGAGAAGCGCTGGGTAAAACTAAGATGAGGGACATGGCTAAACTGAGAAGTGCAGGGTTAAACTAAGATGAGGCACATGGTTAAACTGAGACCCGCAGGGTTAAACAGAGATGTGAGACATGGTTAAACTGAGAAGTGCAGGGTTAAACTGAGATGAGGGACATGCTTAAACTGAGAAGTGCAGGGTTAAACTGAGATGAGGGACATGGTTAAATTGAGAAGCGCAAGGTTAAACTGAGATGAGGGACATGGTTAAACTGAGATGAGGGACATGGTAAAACGGAAGAGCGCAGTGTTTAACTGAGATGAGAGACATGGTTAAACTGAGACCCGCAGGGTTAAACAGAGATGTGAGACATGGTTAAACTGAGAAGTGCAGGGTTAAACTGAGATGAGGGACATGCTTAAACTGAGAAGTGCAGGGTTAAACTGAGATGAGGGACATGGTTAAATTGAGAAGCGCAGGGTTAAACTGAGATGAGGGACATGGTTAAACTGAGATGAGGGACATGGTAAAACGGAAGAGCGCAGTGTTTAACTGAGATGAGAGACATGGTTAAACTGAGTACCGCAGGGTTAAACTGAGATGAGGGACATGGTTAAACTGAGAAGCGCAGGGTTAAACAAAGATGAGAGACATGGTTAAACTGAGAAGCGCAGGATTAAACTGAGATGAGGAACATGGTTAAACTGAGAAGCGCAGGGTTAAACTAAGATGAGACACATAGTAAAACTGAGAAGCGAAGGATTAAACTGAGATGAGGGGCTTGGTTAAACTGAGAAGCGCAGGTTTAAAATGAGATGAAGGACATGGTTAAACTGAGAAGCGCAGGGTTAAACTGAGATGAAGGACATGGTTAAACTGAGAAGTGCGGGGTTAAGCTGAGATGAGGGGCATGGTTAAACTGAGAAGCGCAGGGTTCAACTAAGATGAGAGACATGGTTAAACAGAGGAGCGCAGGATTAAACTGAGATGAGGGGCATGGTTAAACTGAGAAGCGCAGGGTTAAAATGAGATGAAGCACATGGTTAAACTGAGAAGCGCAGGATTAAACTGAGATGAGGGGCATGGTTAAACTGAGAAGCGCAGGGTAAAAATGAGATGAAGGACATGGTTAAACTGAGAAGTGCAGGGTTAAACTGAGATGAGGGACATGGTTAAACTGAGAAGCGCAGGGTTAAACTGAGATGAGGACATGGTTAAACTGAGAAGTGCAGGGTTAAACTGAGATGAAGGACATGGTTAAACCGAGAAGCGCAGGGTTAAACTGAGATGAAGGACATGGTTAAACTGAGAAGCGCAGGGTTAAACTGAGATGAGAGACATGGTTAAACTGAGTAGCGCAGGGCTAAACTGAGATGAGGGCCATGGTTAAACTGAGAAGCGCAGGGTTAAACTAAGATGAGAGACATGGTTAAACTGAGAAGCGCAGGATTAAACTGAGATGAGGGGCATGGTTAAACTGAGAAGCGCAGGGTAAAAATGAGATGAAGGACATGGTTAAACTGAGAAGTGCAGGGTTAAACTGAGATGAGGGACATGGTTAAACTGAGAAGCGCAGGGTTAAACTGAGATGAGGACATGGTTAAACTGAGAAGTGCAGGGTTAAACTGAGATGAAGGACATGGTTAAACCGAGAAGCGCAGGGTTAAACTGAGATGAAGGACATGGTTAAACTGAGAAGCGCAGGGTTAAACTGAGATGAGAGACATGGTTAAACTGAGTAGCGCAGGGCTAAACTGAGATGAGGGCCATGGTTAAACTGAGAAGCGCAGGGTTAAACTAAGATGAGAGACATGGTTAAACTGAGAAGCGCAGGATTAAACTGAGATGAGGGACATGGTTAAACTGAGAAGTGCAGGGTTAAACTGAGAAGCGCAGGGTTAAATTAAGATGAGAGACATGGTAGAACTGAGATGAGGGGCATGGTTAAAATGAGACGCGCAGGGTTAAACTGAGATGAGGGACATGGTTAAACTGAGAAGCGCAGGGTTAAACTGACTTGAGGGACATGGTTAAACCGAGAAGCGCAGGGTTACACTGACTTGAGGGACATGGTTAAACCGAGAAGCGCAAGGTTAAAATGAGATGAAGGACATGGTTAAACTGAGAAGCGCAGGGTTAAACTAAGATGAGGTACATGGTTAAACTGAGAAGCGCAGGTTTAAACTGAGATGAGGGCCATGGGTAAACTGAGAAGCGCTGGGTAAAACAAAGATGAGGGACATGGTTAAACTGAGAAGTGCTGGGTTAAACTAAGATGAGGCACATGGTTAAACTGAGACCCGCAGGGTTAAACAGAGATGTGAGACATGGTTAAACTGAGAAGTGCAGGGTTAAACTGAGATGAGGGACATGCTTAAACTGAGAAGTGCAGGGTTAAACTGAGATGAGGGACATGGTTAAATTGAGAAGCGCAGGGTTAAACTGAGATGGGGGACATGGTTAAACTGAGATGAGGGACATGGTAAAATGGAAGAGCGCAGTGTTTAACTGAGATGAGAGACATGGTTAAACTGAGTACCGCAGGGTTAAACTGAGATGAGGGACATGGTTAAACTGAGAAGCGCAGGGTTAAAAAAAGATGAGAGACATGGTTAAACTCAGAAGCGCAGGATTAAACTGAGATGAGGAACATGGTTAAACTGAGAAGCGCAGGGTTAAACTAAGATGAGACACATAGTAAAACTGAGAAGCGAAGGATTAAACTGAGATGAGGGGCATGGTTAAACTGAGAAGCGCAGGTTTAAAAGGAGATGAAGGACATGGTTAAACTGAGAAGCGCAGAGTTAAACTGAGATGAGGGACATGGTTAAACTGAGAAGCTCAGGGTTAAAATGAGATGAGGACATGGTTAAACTGAGAAGTGCAGGGTTAAACTGAGATGAGAGAAATGGTTAAACTGAGTACCGCAGGGTTAAACTGAGATGAGGGACATGGTTAAACTGAGAAGCGCAGGGTTAAACAAAGATGAGAGACATGGTAAAACTGAGAAGCGCAGGGTTAAACTGAGATGAGGGACATGGTTAAATTGAGAAGCGCAAGGTTAAACTGAGATGAGGGACATGGTTAAACTGAGATGAGGGACATGGTAAAACGGAAGAGCGCAGTGTTTAACTGAGATGAGAGACATGGTTAAACTGAGACCCGCAGGGTTAAACAGAGATGTGAGACATGGTTAAACTGAGAAGTGCAGGGTTAAACTGAGATGAGGGACATGCTTAAACTGAGAAGTGCAGCGTTAAACTGAGATGAGGGACATGGTTAAATTGAGAAGCGCAGGGTTAAACTGAGATGAGGGACATGGTTAAACTGAGATGAGGGACATGGTAAAACGGAAGAGCGCAGTGTTTAACTGAGATGAGAGACATGGTTAAACTGAGTACCGCAGGGTTAAACTGAGATGAGAGACATGGTTAAACTGAGAAGCGCAGGGTTAAACAAAGATGAGAGACATGGTTAAACTGAGAAGCGCAGGATTAAACTGAGATGAGGAACATGGTTAAACTGAGAAGCGCAGGGTTAAACTAAGATGAGACACATAGTAAAACTGAGAAGCGAAGGATTAAACTGAGATGAGGGGCTTGGTTAAACTGAGAAGCGCAGGTTTAAAATGAGATGAAGGACATGGTTAAACTGAGAAGCGCAGGGTTAAACTGAGATGAAGGACATGGTTAAACTGAGAAGTGCGGGGTTGAGCTGAGATAAGGGGCATGGTGAAACTGAGAAGCGCAGGGTTCAACTAAGATGAGAGACATGGTTAAACTGAGAAGCGCAGGATTAAACTGAGATAAGGGGCATGGTTAAACTGAGAAGCGCAGGGTTAAAATGAGATGAGGCTCATGGTTAAACTGAGAAGTGCAGGGTTAAAATGAGATGAGGGACATGGTTAAACTGAGAAGTGCAGGGTTAAACTGAGTTGAGGGACATGGTTAAACTGAGAAGCGCAGGGTTAAAATGAGATGAGGACATGGTTAAACTGAGAAGCGCAGGGTTAAACAGATAAGGGGCATGGTTAAACTGAGAAGCGCAGGGTTAAAATGAGATGAAGGACATGGTTAAACTGAGAAGCGCAGGGTTAAACTGAGATGAGGCTCATGGTTAAACTGAGAAGTGCAGGGTTAAAATGAGATGAGGGACATGGTTAAACTGAGAAGCCCAGGGTTAGAATGAGATGAGGACATGGTTAAACTGAGAAGTGCAGGGTTAAACTGAGATGAGGGAAATGGTTAAACTGAGAAGCGCAGGGTTAAAATGAGATGAGGACATGGTTAAACTGAGAAGTGCAGGGTTAAACTGATATGAAGGACATGGTTAAACCGAGAAGCGCAGGGTTAAACTGAGATGAAGGACATGGTTAAACTGAGAAGCGCAGGGTTAAACTGAGATGAGAGACATGGTTAAACTGAGTAGCGCAGGGTTAAACTGAGATGAGGGACATGGTTAAACTGAGAAGCGCAGGATTAAACTGAGATGAGGGACATGGTTAAACTGAGAAGCGCAGGATTAAACTAAGATGAGAGACATGGTTAAACTGAGAAGCGCAGGGTTAAATTAAGATGAGAGACATGGTCAAACTGAGAAGCGCATGATTAAACTGAGATGAGGAACATGGTTGAACTGAGAAGCGCAGGGTTAAACTGAGAAGTGCGGGGTTAAGCTGAGATGAGGGGCATGGTTAAACTGAGAAGCGCAGGGTTCAACTAAGATGAGAGACATGGTTAAACTGAGAAGCGCAGGTTTAAAATGAGATGAAGGACATGGTTAAACTGAGAAGCGCAGGGTTAAACTGAGATGAAGGACATGGTTAAACTGAGAAGTGCGGGGTTGAGCTGAGATGAGGGGCATGGTGAAACTGAGAAGCGCAGGGTTCAACTAAGATGAGAGACATGGTTAAACTGAGAAGCGCAGGATTAAACTGAGATAAGGGGCATGGTTAAACTGAGAAGCGCAGGGTTAAAATGAGATGAAGGACATGGTTAAACTGAGAAGCGCAGGGTTAAACTGAGATGAGGCTCATGGTTAAACTGAGAAGTGCAGGGTTAAAATGAGATGAGGGACATGGTTAAACTGAGAAGTGCAGGGTTAAACTGAGATGAGGGACATGGTTAAACTGAGAAGCGCAGGGTTAAAATGAGATGAGGACATGGTTAAACTGAGAAGCGCAGGGTTAAACTGAGATAAGGGGCATGGTTTAACTGAGCAGCGCAGGGTTAAAATGAGATGAAGGACATGGTTAAACTGAGAAGCGCAGGGTTAAACTGAGATGAGGCTCATGGTTAAACTGAGAAGTGCAGGGTTAAAATGAGATGAGGGACATGGTTAAACTGAGAAGTGCAGGGTTAAACTGAGATGAGGGACATGGTGAAACTGAGAAGCGCAGGGTTAAAATGAGATGAGGACATGGTTAAACTGAGAAGTGCAGGGTTAAAATGAGATGAAGGACATGGTTAAACCGAGAAGCGCAGGGTTAAACTGAGAAGAAGGACATGGTTAAACTGAGAAGCGCAGGGTTAAACTGAGATGAGAGACATGGTTAAACTGAGTAGCGCAGGATTAAACTGAGATGAGAGACATGGTGAAACTGCGAAGCGCAGGATTAAACTAAGATGAGAGACATGGTTAAACTGAGAAGCGCAGGGTTAAATTAAGATGAGAGACATGGTTAAACTGAGAAGCGCAGGATTAAACTGAGATAAGGGGCATGGTTAAACTGAGAAGCGCAGGGTTAAAATGAGATGAAGGACATGGTTAAACTGAGAAGCGCAGGGTTAAACTGAGATGAGGCTCATGGTTAAACTGAGAAGTGCAGGGTTAAAATGAGATGAGGGACATGGTTAAACTGAGAAGTGCAGGGTTAAACTGAGATGAGGGACATGGTTAAACTGAGAAGCGCAGGGTTAAAATGAGATGAGGACATGGTTAAACTGAGAAGCGCAGGGTTAAACTGAGATAAGGGGCATGGTTAAACTGAGAAGCGCTGGGTTAAAATGAGATTAAGGACATGGTTAAACTGAGAAGCGCAGGGTTAAACTGAGATGAGGCTCATGGTTAAACTGAGAAGTGCAGGGTTAAAATGAGATGAGGGACATGGTTAAACTGAGAAGTGCAGGGTTAAACTGAGATGAGGGACATGGTGAAACTGAGAAGCGCAGGGTTAAAATGAGATGAGGACATGGTTAAACTGAGAAGTGCAGGGTTAAAATGAGATGAAGGACATGGTTAAACCGAGAAGCGCAGGGTTAAACTGAGAAGAAGGACATGGTTAAACTGAGAAGCGCAGGGTTAAACTGAGATGAGAGACATGGTTAAACTGAGTAGCGCAGGATTAAACTGAGATGAGGGACATGGTGAAACTGCGAAGCGCAGGATTAAACTAAGATGAGAGACATGGTTAAACTGAGAAGCGCAGGGTAAAATTAAGATGAGAGACATGGTTAAACTGAGAAGCGCAGGATTAAACTGAGATGAGGAACATGGCTAAACTGAGAAGCGCAGGGTTAAACTAAGATGAGAGACATGGTTAAACTTAGAAGCGCAGGATTAAACTGAGATGAGGGGCATGGTAAAACTGAGAAGTGCAGGTTTAAAATGAGATGAAGGACATGGTTAAACTGAGAAGCGCAGGGTTAAACTGAGATGAGGGACATGGTTAAACTGAGAAGTGCGGGGTTAAGCTGAGATGAGGGACATGGTTAAACTGAGAAGCGCAGGGTTCAACTAAGATGAGAGACATGGTTAAACTGAGAAGCGCAGGTTTAAAATGAGATGAAGGACATGGTTAAACAGAGAAGCGCAGGGTTAAACTGAGATGAGGGACATGGTTAAACTGAGAAGTGCGGGGTTGAGCTGAGATGAGGGGCATGGTTAAACTGAGAAGCGCAGGGTTCAACTAAGATGAGAGACATGGTTAAACTGAGAAGCGCAGGGTTAAACTGAGATGAGGGGCATGGTTAAACTGAGAAGCGCAGGGTTAAAATGAGATGAAGGACATGGTTAAACTGAGAAGCGCAGGGTTGAGCTGAGATAAGGGACATGGTTGATCTGAGAAGCGCAGGGTTAAAATGAGATGAGGACATGGTTAAACTGAGAAGTGCAGGGTTAAACTGAGATGAGGGACATGGTTAAACTGAGAAGCGCAGGGTTAAACTGAGATGAGGACATGGTTAAACTGAGAAGTGCAGGGTTAAACTGAGATGAAGGACATGGTTAAACCGAGAAGCGCAGGGTTAAACTGAGATGAAGGACATGGTTAAACTGAGAAGCGCAGGGTTAAACTGAGATGAGAGACATGGTTAAACTGAGTAGCGCAGGGCTAAACTGAGATGAAGGCCATGGTTAAACTGAGAAGCGCAGGGTTAAACTAAGATGAGAGACATGGTTAAACTGAGAAGCGCAGGATTAAACTGAGATGAGGGACATGGTTAAACTGAGAAGTGCAGGGTTAAACTGAGAAGCGCAGGGTTAAATTAAGATGAGAGACATGGTAGAACTGAGATGAGGGGCATGGTTAAAATGAGACGCGCAGGGTTAAACTGAGATGAGGGACATGGTTAAACTGAGAAGCGCAGGGTTAAACTGACTTGAGGGACATGGTTAAACCGAGAAGCGCAAGGTTAAAATGAGATGAAGAACATGGTTAAACTGAGAAGCGCAGGGTTAAACTAAGATGAGGTACATGGTTAAACTGAGAAGCGCAGGTTTAAACTGAGATGAGGGCCATGGGTAAACTGAGAAGCGCTGGGTAAAACTAAGATGAGGGACATGGCTAAACTGAGAAGTGCAGGGTTAAACTAAGATGAGGCACATGGTTAAACTGAGACCCGCAGGGTTAAACAGAGATGTGAGACATGGTTAAACTGAGAAGTGCAGGGTTAAACTGAGATGAGGGACATGCTTAAACTGAGAAGTGCAGGGTTAAACTGAGATGAGGGACATGGTTAAATTGAGAAGCGCAAGGTTAAACTGAGATGAGGGACATGGTTAAACTGAGATGAGGGACATGGTAAAACGGAAGAGCGCAGTGTTTAACTGAGATGAGAGACATGGTTAAACTGAGACCCGCAGGGTTAAACAGAGATGTGAGACATGGTTAAACTGAGAAGTGCAGGGTTAAACTGAGATGAGGGACATGCTTAAACTGAGAAGTGCAGGGTTAAACTGAGATGAGGGACATGGTTAAATTGAGAAGCGCAGGGTTAAACTGAGATGAGGGACATGGTTAAACTGAGATGAGGGACATGGTAAAACGGAAGAGCGCAGTGTTTAACTGAGATGAGAGACATGGTTAAACTGAGTACCGCAGGGTTAAACTGAGATGAGGGACATGGTTAAACTGAGAAGCGCAGGGTTAAACAAAGATGAGAGACATGGTTAAACTGAGAAGCGCAGGATTAAACTGAGATGAGGAACATGGTTAAACTGAGAAGCGCAGGGTTAAACTAAGATGAGACACATAGTAAAACTGAGAAGCGAAGGATTAAACTGAGATGAGGGGCTTGGTTAAACTGAGAAGCGCAGGTTTAAAATGAGATGAAGGACATGGTTAAACTGAGAAGCGCAGGGTTAAACTGAGATGAAGGACATGGTTAAACTGAGAAGTGCGGGGTTAAGCTGAGATGAGGGGCATGGTTAAACTGAGAAGCGCAGGGTTCAACTAAGATGAGAGACATGGTTAAACAGAGGAGCGCAGGATTAAACTGAGATGAGGGGCATGGTTAAACTGAGAAGCGCAGGGTTAAAATGAGATGAAGCACATGGTTAAACTGAGAAGCGCAGGATTAAACTGAGATGAGGGGCATGGTTAAACTGAGAAGCGCAGGGTAAAAATGAGATGAAGGACATGGTTAAACTGAGAAGTGCAGGGTTAAACTGAGATGAGGGACATGGTTAAACTGAGAAGCGCAGGGTTAAACTGAGATGAGGACATGGTTAAACTGAGAAGTGCAGGGTTAAACTGAGATGAAGGACATGGTTAAACCGAGAAGCGCAGGGTTAAACTGAGATGAAGGACATGGTTAAACTGAGAAGCGCAGGGTTAAACTGAGATGAGAGACATGGTTAAACTGAGTAGCGCAGGGCTAAACTGAGATGAGGGCCATGGTTAAACTGAGAAGCGCAGGGTTAAACTAAGATGAGAGACATGGTTAAACTGAGAAGCGCAGGATTAAACTGAGATGAGGGGCATGGTTAAACTGAGAAGCGCAGGGTAAAAATGAGATGAAGGACATGGTTAAACTGAGAAGTGCAGGGTTAAACTGAGATGAGGGACATGGTTAAACTGAGAAGCGCAGGGTTAAACTGAGATGAGGACATGGTTAAACTGAGAAGTGCAGGGTTAAACTGAGATGAAGGACATGGTTAAACCGAGAAGCGCAGGGTTAAACTGAGATGAAGGACATGGTTAAACTGAGAAGCGCAGGGTTAAACTGAGATGAGAGACATGGTTAAACTGAGTAGCGCAGGGCTAAACTGAGATGAGGGCCATGGTTAAACTGAGAAGCGCAGGGTTAAACTAAGATGAGAGACATGGTTAAACTGAGAAGCGCAGGATTAAACTGAGATGAGGGACATGGTTAAACTGAGAAGTGCAGGGTTAAACTGAGAAGCGCAGGGTTAAATTAAGATGAGAGACATGGTAGAACTGAGATGAGGGGCATGGTTAAAATGAGACGCGCAGGGTTAAACTGAGATGAGGGACATGGTTAAACTGAGAAGCGCAGGGTTAAACTGACTTGAGGGACATGGTTAAACCGAGAAGCGCAGGGTTACACTGACTTGAGGGACATGGTTAAACCGAGAAGCGCAAGGTTAAAATGAGATGAAGGACATGGTTAAACTGAGAAGCGCAGGGTTAAACTAAGATGAGGTACATGGTTAAACTGAGAAGCGCAGGTTTAAACTGAGATGAGGGCCATGGGTAAACTGAGAAGCGCTGGGTAAAACAAAGATGAGGGACATGGTTAAACTGAGAAGTGCTGGGTTAAACTAAGATGAGGCACATGGTTAAACTGAGACCCGCAGGGTTAAACAGAGATGTGAGACATGGTTAAACTGAGAAGTGCAGGGTTAAACTGAGATGAGGGACATGCTTAAACTGAGAAGTGCAGGGTTAAACTGAGATGAGGGACATGGTTAAATTGAGAAGCGCAGGGTTAAACTGAGATGGGGGACATGGTTAAACTGAGATGAGGGACATGGTAAAATGGAAGAGCGCAGTGTTTAACTGAGATGAGAGACATGGTTAAACTGAGTACCGCAGGGTTAAACTGAGATGAGGGACATGGTTAAACTGAGAAGCGCAGGGTTAAAAAAAGATGAGAGACATGGTTAAACTCAGAAGCGCAGGATTAAACTGAGATGAGGAACATGGTTAAACTGAGAAGCGCAGGGTTAAACTAAGATGAGACACATAGTAAAACTGAGAAGCGAAGGATTAAACTGAGATGAGGGGCATGGTTAAACTGAGAAGCGCAGGTTTAAAATGAGATGAAGGACATGGTTAAACTGAGAAGCGCAGAGTTAAACTGAGATGAGGGACATGGTTAAACTGAGAAGCTCAGGGTTAAAATGAGATGAGGACATGGTTAAACTGAGAAGTGCAGGGTTAAACTGAGATGAGAGAAATGGTTAAACTGAGTACCGCAGGGTTAAACTGAGATGAGGGACATGGTTAAACTGAGAAGCGCAGGGTTAAACAAAGATGAGAGACATGGTAAAACTGAGAAGCGCAGGGTTAAACTGAGATGAGGGACATGGTTAAATTGAGAAGCGCAAGGTTAAACTGAGATGAGGGACATGGTTAAACTGAGATGAGGGACATGGTAAAACGGAAGAGCGCAGTGTTTAACTGAGATGAGAGACATGGTTAAACTGAGACCCGCAGGGTTAAACAGAGATGTGAGACATGGTTAAACTGAGAAGTGCAGGGTTAAACTGAGATGAGGGACATGCTTAAACTGAGAAGTGCAGGGTTAAACTGAGATGAGGGACATGGTTAAATTGAGAAGCGCAGGGTTAAACTGAGATGAGGGACATGGTTAAACTGAGATGAGGGACATGGTAAAACGGAAGAGCGCAGTGTTTAACTGAGATGAGAGACATGGTTAAACTGAGTACCGCAGGGTTAAACTGAGATGAGAGACATGGTTAAACTGAGAAGCGCAGGGTTAAACAAAGATGAGAGACATGGTTAAACTGAGAAGCGCAGGATTAAACTGAGATGAGGAACATGGTTAAACTGAGAAGCGCAGGGTTAAACTAAGATGAGACACATAGTAAAACTGAGAAGCGAAGGATTAAACTGAGATGAGGGGCTTGGTTAAACTGAGAAGCGCAGGTTTAAAATGAGATGAAGGACATGGTTAAACTGAGAAGCGCAGGGTTAAACTGAGATGAAGGACATGGTTAAACTGAGAAGTGCGGGGTTAAGCTGAGATGAGGGGCATGGTTAAACTGAGAAGCGCAGGGTTCAACTAAGATGAGAGACATGGTTAAACAGAGAAGCGCAGGATTAAACTGAGATGAGGGGCATGGTTAAACTGAGAAGCGCAGGGTTAAAATGAGATGAAGCACATGGTTAAACTGAGAAGTGCAGGATTAAACTGAGATGAGGGACATGGTTAAACTGAGAAGCGCAGGGTTAAACTAAGATGAGGCACATGATTAAACTGAGAAGCGCAGGGTTAAACTAAGATGAGGTACATGGTTAAACTGAGAAGCGCAGGTTTAAACTGAGATGAGGGCCATGGGTAAACTGAGAAGCGCTGGGTAAAACTAAGATGAGGGACATGGTTAAACTGAGAAGTGCAGGGTTAAACTAAGATGAGGCACATGGTTAAACTGAGACCCGCAGGGTTAAACAGAGATGTGAGACATGGTTAAACTGAGAAGTGCAGGGTTAAACTGAGATGAGGGACATGCTTAAACTGAGAAGTGCAGGGTTAAACTGAGATGAGGGACATGGTTAAATTGAGAAGCGCAGGGTTAAACTGAGATGGGGGACATGGTTAAACTGAGATGAGGGACATGGTAAAACGGAAGAGCGCAGTGTTTAACTGAGATGAGAGACATGGTTAAACTGAGTACCGCAGGGTTAAACTGAGATGAGGGACATGGTTAAACTGAGAAGCGCAGGGTTAAAAAAAGATGAGAGACATGGTTAAACTGAGAAGCGCAGGATTAAACTGAGATGAGGAACATGGTTAAACTGAGAAGCGCAGGGTTAAACTAAGATGAGACACATAGTAAAACTGAGAAGCGAAGGATTAAACTGAGATGAGGGGCATGGTTAAACTGAGAAGCGCAGGTTTAAAATGAGATGAAGGACATGGTTAAACTGAGAAGCGCAGAGTTAAACTGAGATGAGGGACATGGTTAAACTGAGAAGCTCAGGGTTAAAATGAGATGAGGACATGGTTAAACTGAGAAGTGCAGGGTTAAACTGAGATGAGAGAAATGGTTAAACTGAGTACCGCAGGGTTAAACTGAGATGAGGGACATGGTTAAACTGAGAAGCGCAGGGTTAAACAAAGATGAGAGACATGGTAAAACTGAGAAGCGCAGGATTAAACTGAGATGAGGAACATGGTTAAACTGAGAAGCGCAGGGTTAAACTAAGATGAGACACATAGTAAAACTGAGAAGCGAAGGATTAAACTGAGATGAGGGGCATGGTTAAACTGAGAAGCGCAGGGTTAAAATGAGATGAAAAACATGGTTAAACTGAGAAGCGCAGAGTTAAACTGAGATGAGGGACATGGTTAAACTGAGAAGCGCAGGGTTAAAATGAGATGAGGACATGGTTAAACTGAGAAGTGCAGGGTTAAATTGAGATGAGGGAAATGGTTAAACTGAGAAGCGCAGGGTTAAAATGAGATGAGGACATGGTTAAACTGAGAAGTGCAGGGTTAAACTGATATGAAGGACATGGTTAAACCGAGAAGCGCAGGGTTAAACTGAGATGAAGGACATGGTTAAACTGAGAAGCGCAGGGTTAAACTGAGATGAGAGACATGGTTAAACTGAGTAGCGCAGGGTTAAACTGAGATGAGGGACATGGTTAAACTGAGAAGTGCGGGGTTGAGCTGAGATGAGGGGCATGGTGAAACTGAGAAGCGCAGGGTTCAACTAAGATGAGAGACATGGTGAAACTGCGAAGCGCAGGATTAAACTAAGATGAGAGACATGGTTAAACTGAGAAGCGCAGGATTAAACTGAGATGAGGAACATGGCTAAACTGAGAAGCGCAGGGTTAAACTAAGATGAGAGACATGGTTAAACTTAGAAGCGCAGGATTAAACTGAGATGAGGGGCATGGTAAAACTGAGAAGTGCAGGTTTAAAATGAGATGAAGGACATGGTTAAACTGAGAAGCGCAGGGTTAAACTGAGATGAGGGACATGGTTAAACTGAGAAGTGCGGGGTTAAGCTGAGATGAGGGGCATGGTTAAACTGAGAAGCGCAGGGTTCAACTAAGATGAGAGACATGGTTAAACTGAGAAGCGCAGGTTTAAAATGAGATGAAGGACATGGTTAAACAGAGAAGCGCAGGGTTAAACTGAGATGAGGGACATGGTTAAACTGAGAAGTGCGGGGTTGAGCTGAGATGAGGGGCATGGTTAAACTGAGAAGCGCAGGGTTCAACTAAGATGAGAGACATGGTTAAACTGAGAAGAGCAGGGTTAAACTGAGATGAGGGGCATGGTTTAACTGAGAAGCGCAGGGTTAAAATGAGATGAAGGACATGGTTAAACTGAGAAGCGCAGGGTTGAGCTGAGATAAGGGACATGGTTGAACTGAGAAGCGCAGGGTTAAAATGAGATGAGGACATGGTTAAACTGAGAAGTGCAGGGTTAAACTGAGATGAGGGACATGGTTAAACTGAGAAGCGCAGGGTTAAACTGAGATGAGGACATGGTTAAACTGAGAAGTGCAGGGTTAAACTGAGATGAAGGACATGGTTAAACCGAGAAGCGCAGGGTTAAACTGAGATGAAGGACATGGTTAAACTGAGAAGCGCAGGGTTAAACTGAGATGAGAGACATCGTTAAACTGAGAAGCGCAGGATTAAACTGAGATGAGGGACATGGTTAAACTGAGAAGTGCAGGGTTAAACTGAGAAGCGCAGGGTTAAATTAAGATGAGAGACATGGTAGAACTGAGATGAGGGGCATGGTTAAAATGAGACGCGCAGGGTTAAACTGAGATGAGGGACATGGTTAAACTGAGAAGCGCAGGGTTAAACTGACTTGAGGGACATGGTTAAACCGAGAAGCGCAGGGTTACACTGACTTGAGGGACATGGTTAAACCGAGAAGCGCAAGGTTAAAATGAGATGAAGAACATGGTTAAACTGAGAAGCGCAGGGTTAAACTAAGATGAGGTACATGGTTAAACTGAGAAGCGCAGGTTTAAACTGAGATGAGGGCCATGGGTAAACTGAGAAGCGCTGGGTAAAACTAAGATGAGGGACATGGTTAAACTGAGAAGTGCAGGGTTAAACTAAGATGAGGTACATGGTTAAACTGAGACCCGCAGGGTTAAACAGAGATGTGAGACATGGTTAAACTGAGAAGTGCAGGGTTAAACTGAGATGAGGGACATGCTTAAACTGAGAAGTGCAGGGTTAAACTGAGATGAGGGACATGGTTAAATTGAGAAGCGCAAGGTTAAACTGAGATGAGGGACATGGTTAAACTGAGATGAGGGACATGGTAAAACGGAAGAGCGCAGTGTTTAACTGAGATGAGAGACATGGTTAAACTGAGACCCGCAGGGTTAAACAGAGATGTGAGACATGGTTAAACTGAGAAGTGCAGGGTTAAACTGAGATGAGGGACATGCTTAAACTGAGAAGTGCAGGGTTAAACTGAGATGAGGGACATGGTTAAATTGAGAAGCGCAGGGTTAAACTGAGATGAGGGACATGGTTAAACTGAGATGAGGGACATGGTAAAACGGAAGAGCGCAGTGTTTAACTGAGATGAGAGACATGGTTAAACTGAGTACCGCAGGGTTAAACTGAGATGAGGGACATGGTTAAACTGAGAAGCGCAGGGTTAAACAAAGATGAGAGACATGGTTAAACTGAGAAGCGCAGGATTAAACTGAGATGAGGAACATGGTTAAACTGAGAAGCGCAGGGTTAAACTAAGATGAGACACATAGTAAAACTGAGAAGCGAAGGATTAAACTGAGATGAGGGGCTTGGTTAAACTGAGAAGCGCAGGTTTAAAATGAGATGAAGGACATGGTTAAACTGAGAAGCGCAGGGTTAAACTGAGATGAAGGACATGGTTAAACTGAGAAGTGCGGGGTTAAGCTGAGATGAGGGGCATGGTTAAACTGAGAAGCGCAGGGTTCAACTAAGATGAGAGACATGGTTAAACAGAGAAGCGCAGGATTAAACTGAGATGAGGGGCATGGTTAAACTGAGAAGCGCAGGGTTAAAATGAGATGAAGCACATGGTTAAACTGAGAAGTGCAGGATTAAACTGAGATGAGGGACATGGTTAAACTGAGAAGCGCAGGGTTAAACTAAGATGAGGCACATGGTTAAACTGAGACCCGCAGGGTTAAACAGAGATGTGAGACATGGTTAAATTGAGAAGTGCAGGGTTAAACTGAGATGAGGGAAATGCTTAAACTGAGAAGCGCAAGATTAAAGTAAGATGAGGGACATGGTTAAACTGAGAAGTGCAGGGTCAAACTGAGATGAGGGACATGCTTAAACTGAGAAGCGCAAGGTTAAACTGAGATGAGACATGATTAAACTGAGAAGTGCAGGGTTAAACTAAGATGAGGGACCTGGTTAAACTGAGAAGCGCAGTGTTAAACTAAGATGAGGGAAATGGTTAAACTGAGAAGTGCAGGGTTAAACTGAGATGAGGCACATGGTTAAACTGAGAAGCGCAGGGTTAAACTGAGATGAGGGACATGGTTAAACTGAGAAGCGCAGGGTTAAACTAAGAGGAGGGACATGGTGAAACTGAGATAGCAGGGTTAAACTGAGATGAGTCACATGGTTAAAGTGAGAAGCGCAGGGTTAAACTGAGATGAAAGACATGGTTAAACTGAGAGGCTCAGGATTAAACTGAGATGAGTCACATGGTTAAACTGAGAAGCACAGGGTTAAACTGAGATGAGGGACAAAGTTAAACTGAGAAGCGCAGGGTTAAACAGATGAGGGACATGGTTAAACTGAGTAGCGCAGGGTTAAATTGAGATGAGACATGATTAAACTGAGAAGCGCAGGGTTAATTTAAGATGAGAGACATGGTTGAACTGAGATGAGGGGCATGGTTAAAATGAGACGCGCAGGGTTAAACTGAGATGAGGGACATGGTTAAACTGAGAAGCGCAGGGTTAAACTGACTTGAGGGACATGGTTAAACCGAGAAGCGCAGGGTTAAAATGAGATGAAGAACATGGTTAAACTGAGAAGCGCAGGGTTAAACTAAGATGAGGTACATGGTTGAACTGAGAAGCGCAGGGTTAAACTGAGATGAGGGCCATGGGTAAACTGAGAAGCGCAGGGTTAAACTGAGATGAGGGCCATGGGTAAACTGAGAAGCACTGGGTTAAACTAAGATGAGGGACATGGTTACACTGAGAAGTGCAGGGTTAAACTAAAATGAGGCACATGGTTAAACTGAGACCCGCAGGGTTAAACAGAGATGTGAGACATGGTTAAACTGAGACGTGCAGGGTTAAACTGAGATGAGGGAAATGCTTAAACTGAGAAGCGCAAGATTAAAGTAAGATGAGGGACATGGTTAAACTGAGAAGTGCAGGGTCAAACTGAGATGAGGGACATGCTTAAACTGAGAAGCGCAAGGTAAAACTAAGATGAGGGACATGGTTAAACTGAGAAGTGCAGGGTCAAACTGAGATGAGGCACATGGTTAAACTGAGAAGTGCAGGGTTAAACTGAGATGAGGCATATGGTTAAACTGAGAAGCGCAGGGTTAAACTGAGATGAGGACATGGTTAAACTGAGAAGTGCAGGGTTAAACTGAGATGAGGGACATGCTTAAACTGAGAAGTGCAGGGTTAAACTGAGATGAGGGACATGGTTAAATTGAGAAGCGCAGGGTTAAACTGAGATGAGGGACATGGTTAAACTGAGATGAGGGACATGGTAAAACGGAAGAGCGCAGTGTTTAACTGAGATGAGAGACATGGTTAAACTGAGTACCGCAGGGTTAAACTGAGATGAGGGACATGGTTAAACTGAGAAGCGCAGGGTTAAACAAAGATGAGAGACATGGTTAAACTGAGAAGCGCAGGATTAAACTGAGATGAGGAACATGGTTAAACTGAGAAGCGCAGGGTTAAACTAAGATGAGACACATAGTAAAACTGAGAAGCGAAGGATTAAACTGAGATGAGGGGCTTGGTTAAACTGAGAAGCGCAGGTTTAAAATGAGATGAAGGACATGGTTAAACTGAGAAGCGCAGGGTTAAACTGAGATGAAGGACATGGTTAAACTGAGAAGTGCGGGGTTAAGCTGAGATGAGGGGCATGGTTAAACTGAGAAGCGCAGGGTTCAACTAAGATGAGAGACATGGTTAAACAGAGAAGCGCAGGATTAAACTGAGATGAGGGGCATGGTTAAACTGAGAAGCGCAGGGTTAAAATGAGATGAAGCACATGGTTAAACTGAGAAGTGCAGGATTAAACTGAGATGAGGGACATGGTTAAACTGAGAAGCGCAGGGTTAAACTAAGATGAGGCACATGGTTAAACTGAGACCCGCAGGGTTAAACAGAGATGTGAGACATGGTTAAATTGAGAAGTGCAGGGTTAAACTGAGATGAGGGAAATGCTTAAACTGAGAAGCGCAAGATTAAAGTAAGATGAGGGACATGGTTAAACTGAGAAGTGCAGGGTCAAACTGAGATGAGGGACATGCTTAAACTGAGAAGCGCAAGGTTAAACTGAGATGAGACATGATTAAACTGAGAAGTGCAGGGTTAAACTAAGATGAGGGACCTGGTTAAACTGAGAAGCGCAGTGTTAAACTAAGATGAGGGAAATGGTTAAACTGAGAAGTGCAGGGTTAAACTGAGATGAGGCACATGGTTAAACTGAGAAGCGCAGGGTTAAACTGAGATGAGGGACATGGTTAAACTGAGAAGCGCAGGGTTAAACTAAGAGGAGGGACATGGTGAAACTGAGATAGCAGGGTTAAACTGAGATGAGTCACATGGTTAAAGTGAGAAGCGCAGGGTTAAACTGAGATGAAAGACATGGTTAAACTGAGAGGCTCAGGATTAAACTGAGATGAGTCACATGGTTAAACTGAGAAGCACAGGGTTAAACTGAGATGAGGGACAAAGTTAAACTGAGAAGCGCAGGGTTAAACAGATGAGGGACATGGTCAAACTTAGTAGCGCAGGGTTAAATTGAGATGAGACATGATTAAACTGAGAAGCGCAGGGTTAATTTAAGATGAGAGACATGGTTGAACTGAGATGAGGGGCATGGTTAAAATGAGACGCGCAGGGTTAAACTGAGATGAGGGACATGGTTAAACTGAGAAGCGCAGGGTTAAACTGACTTGAGGGACATGGTTAAACCGAGAAGCGCAGGGTTAAAATGAGATGAAGAACATGGTTAAACTGAGAAGCGCAGGGTTAAACTAAGATGAGGTACATGGTTGAACTGAGAAGCGCAGGGTTAAACTGAGATGAGGGCCATGGGTAAACTGAGAAGCGCAGGGTTAAACTGAGATGAGGGCCATGGGTAAACTGAGAAGCACTGGGTTAAACTAAGATGAGGGACATGGTTACACTGAGAAGTGCAGGGTTAAACTAAAATGAGGCACATGGTTAAACTGAGACCCGCAGGGTTAAACAGAGATGTGAGACATGGTTAAACTGAGACGTGCAGGGTTAAACTGAGATGAGGGAAATGCTTAAACTGAGAAGCGCAAGATTAAAGTAAGATGAGGGACATGGTTAAACTGAGAAGTGCAGGGTCAAACTGAGATGAGGGACATGCTTAAACTGAGAAGCGCAAGGTAAAACTAAGATGAGGGACATGGTTAAACTGAGAAGTGCAGGGTCAAACTGAGATGAGGCACATGGTTAAACTGAGAAGTGCAGGGTTAAACTGAGATGAGGCATATGGTTAAACTGAGAAGCGCAGGGTTAAACTGAGATGAGGACATGGTTAAACTGAGAAGTGCAGGGTTAAACTGAGATGAAGGACATGGTTAAACCGAGAAGCGCAGAGTTAAACTGAGATGAGGGACATGGTTAAACTGAGAAGCTCAGGGTTAAAATGAGATGAGGACATGGTTAAACTGAGAAGTGCAGGGTTAAACTGAGATGAGAGAAATGGTTAAACTGAGTACCGCAGGGTTAAACTGAGATGAGGGACATGGTTAAACTGAGAAGCGCAGGGTTAAACAAAGATGAGAGACATGGTAAAACTGAGAAGCGCAGGGTTAAACTGAGATGAGGGACATGGTTAAATTGAGAAGCGCAAGGTTAAACTGAGATGAGGGACATGGTTAAACTGAGATGAGGGACATGGTAAAACGGAAGAGCGCAGTGTTTAACTGAGATGAGAGACATGGTTAAACTGAGACCCGCAGGGTTAAACAGAGATGTGAGACATGGTTAAACTGAGAAGTGCAGGGTTAAACTGAGATGAGGGACATGCTTAAACTGAGAAGTGCAGCGTTAAACTGAGATGAGGGACATGGTTAAATTGAGAAGCGCAGGGTTAAACTGAGATGAGGGACATGGTTAAACTGAGATGAGGGACATGGTAAAACGGAAGAGCGCAGTGTTTAACTGAGATGAGAGACATGGTTAAACTGAGTACCGCAGGGTTAAACTGAGATGAGAGACATGGTTAAACTGAGAAGCGCAGGGTTAAACAAAGATGAGAGACATGGTTAAACTGAGAAGCGCAGGATTAAACTGAGATGAGGAACATGGTTAAACTGAGAAGCGCAGGGTTAAACTAAGATGAGACACATAGTAAAACTGAGAAGCGAAGGATTAAACTGAGATGAGGGGCTTGGTTAAACTGAGAAGCGCAGGTTTAAAATGAGATGAAGGACATGGTTAAACTGAGAAGCGCAGGGTTAAACTGAGATGAAGGACATGGTTAAACTGAGAAGTGCGGGGTTAAGCTGAGATGAGGGGCATGGTTAAACTGAGAAGCGCAGGGTTCAACTAAGATGAGAGACATGGTTAAACAGAGAAGCGCAGGATTAAACTGAGATGAGGGGCATGGTTAAACTGAGAAGCGCAGGGCTAAAATGAGATGAAGCACATGGTTAAACTGAGAAGTGCAGGATTAAACTGAGATGAGGGACATGGTTAAACTGAGAAGCGCAGGGTTAAACTAAGATGAGGCACATGATTAAACTGAGAAGCGCAGGGTTAAACTAAGATGAGGCACATGATTAAACTGAGAAGCGCAGGGTTAAACTAAGATGAGGTACATGGTTAAACTGAGAAGCGCAGGTTTAAACTGAGATGAGGGCCATGGGTAAACTGAGAAGCGCTGGGTAAAACTAAGATGAGGGACATGGTTAAACTGAGAAGTGCAGGGTTAAACTAAGATGAGGCACATGGTTAAACTGAGACCCGCAGGGTTAAACAGAGATGTGAGACATGGTTAAACTGAGAAGTGCAGGGTTAAACTGAGATGAGGGACATGCTTAAACTGAGAAGTGCAGGGTTAAACTGAGATGAGGGACATGGTTAAATTGAGAAGCGCAGGGTTAAACTGAGATGGGGGACATGGTTAAACTGAGATGAGGGACATGGTAAAACGGAAGAGCGCAGTGTTTAACTGAGATGAGAGACATGGTTAAACTGAGTACCGCAGGGTTAAACTGAGATGAGGGACATGGTTAAACTGAGAAGCGCAGGGTTAAAAAAAGATGAGAGACATGGTTAAACTGAGAAGCGCAGGATTAAACTGAGATGAGGAACATGGTTAAACTGAGAAGCGCAGGGTTAAACTAAGATGAGACACATAGTAAAACTGAGAAGCGAAGGATTAAACTGAGATGAGGGGCATGGTTAAACTGAGAAGCGCAGGTTTAAAATGAGATGAAGGACATGGTTAAACTGAGAAGCGCAGAGTTAAACTGAGATGAGGGACATGGTTAAACTGAGAAGCTCAGGGTTAAAATGAGATGAGGACATGGTTAAACTGAGAAGTGCAGGGTTAAACTGAGATGAGAGAAATGGTTAAACTGAGTACCGCAGGGTTAAACTGAGATGAGGGACATGGTTAAACTGAGAAGCGCAGGGTTAAACAAAGATGAGAGACATGGTAAAACTGAGAAGCGCAGGATTAAACTGAGATGAGGAACATGGTTAAACTGAGAAGCGCAGGGTTAAACTAAGATGAGACACATAGTAAAACTGAGAAGCGAAGGATTAAACTGAGATGAGGGGCATGGTTAAACTGAGAAGCGCAGGGTTAAAATGAGATGAAAAACATGGTTAAACTGAGAAGCGCAGAGTTAAACTGAGATGAGGGACATGGTTAAACTGAGAAGCGCAGGGTTAAAATGAGATGAGGACATGGTTAAACTGAGAAGTGCAGGGTTAAATTGAGATGAGGGAAATGGTTAAACTGAGAAGCGCAGGGTTAAAATGAGATGAGGACATGGTTAAACTGAGAAGTGCAGGGTTAAACTGATATGAAGGACATGGTTAAACCGAGAAGCGCAGGGTTAAACTGAGATGAAGGACATGGTTAAACTGAGAAGCGCAGGGTTAAACTGAGATGAGAGACATGGTTAAACTGAGTAGCGCAGGGTTAAACTGAGATGAGGGACATGGTTAAACTGAGAAGTGCGGGGTTGAGCTGAGATGAGGGGCATGGTGAAACTGAGAAGCGCAGGATTAAACTAAGATGAGAGACATGGTTAAACTGAGAAGCGCAGGGTAAAATTAAGATGAGAGACATGGTTAAACTGAGAAGCGCAGGATTAAACTGAGATGAGGAACATGGCTAAACTGAGAAGCGCAGGGTTAAACTAAGATGAGAGACATGGTTAAACTTAGAAGCGCAGGATTAAACTGAGATGAGGGGCATGGTAAAACTGAGAAGTGCAGGTTTAAAATGAGATGAAGGACATGGTTAAACTGAGAAGCGCAGGGTTAAACTGAGATGAGGGACATGGTTAAACTGAGAAGTGCGGGGTTAAGCTGAGATGAGGGGCATGGTTAAACTGAGAAGCGCAGGGTTCAACTAAGATGAGAGACATGGTTAAACTGAGAAGCGCAGGTTTAAAATGAGATGAAGGACATGGTTAAACAGAGAAGCGCAGGGTTAAACTGAGATGAGGGACATGGTTAAACTGAGAAGTGCGGGGTTGAGCTGAGATGAGGGGCATGGTTAAACTGAGAAGCGCAGGGTTCAACTAAGATGAGAGACATGGTTAAACTGAGAAGAGCAGGGTTAAACTGAGATGAGGGGCATGGTTTAACTGAGAAGCGCAGGGTTAAAATGAGATGAAGGACATGGTTAAACTGAGAAGCGCAGGGTTGAGCTGAGATAAGGGACATGGTTGAACTGAGAAGCGCAGGGTTAAAATGAGATGAGGACATGGTTAAACTGAGAAGTGCAGGGTTAAACTGAGATGAGGGACATGGTTAAACTGAGAAGCGCAGGGTTAAACTGAGATGAGGACATGGTTAAACTGAGAAGTGCAGGGTTAAACTGAGATGAAGGACATGGTTAAACCGAGAAGCGCAGGGTTAAACTGAGATGAAGGACATGGTTAAACTGAGAAGCGCAGGGTTAAACTGAGATGAGAGACATCGTTAAACTGAGAAGCGCAGGATTAAACTGAGATGAGGGACATGGTTAAACTGAGAAGTGCAGGGTTAAACTGAGAAGCGCAGGGTTAAATTAAGATGAGAGACATGGTAGAACTGAGATGAGGGGCATGGTTAAAATGAGACGCGCAGGGTTAAACTGAGATGAGGGACATGGTTAAACTGAGAAGCGCAGGGTTAAACTGACTTGAGGGACATGGTTAAACCGAGAAGCGCAGGGTTACACTGACTTGAGGGACATGGTTAAACCGAGAAGCGCAAGGTTAAAATGAGATGAAGAACATGGTTAAACTGAGAAGCGCAGGGTTAAACTAAGATGAGGTACATGGTTAAACTGAGAAGCGCAGGTTTAAACTGAGATGAGGGCCATGGGTAAACTGAGAAGCGCTGGGTAAAACTAAGATGAGGGACATGGTTAAACTGAGAAGTGCAGGGTTAAACTAAGATGAGGTACATGGTTAAACTGAGACCCGCAGGGCTAAACAGAGATGTGAGACATGGTTAAACTGAGAAGTGCAGGGTTAAACTGAGATGAGGGACATGCTTAAACTGAGAAGTGCAGGGTTAAACTGAGATGAGGGACATGGTTAAATTGAGAAGCGCAAGGTTAAACTGAGATGAGGGACATGGTTAAACTGAGATGAGGGACATGGTAAAACGGAAGAGCGCAGTGTTTAACTGAGATGAGAGACATGGTTAAACTGAGACCCGCAGGGTTAAACAGAGATGTGAGACATGGTTAAACTGAGAAGTGCAGGGTTAAACTGAGATGAGGGACATGCTTAAACTGAGAAGTGCAGGGTTAAACTGAGATGAGGGACATGGTTAAATTGAGAAGCGCAGGGTTAAACTGAGATGAGGGACATGGTTAAACTGAGATGAGGGACATGGTAAAACGGAAGAGCGCAGTGTTTAACTGAGATGAGAGACATGGTTAAACTGAGTACCGCAGGGTTAAACTGAGATGAGGGACATGGTTAAACTGAGAAGCGCAGGGTTAAACAAAGATGAGAGACATGGTTAAACTGAGAAGCGCAGGATTAAACTGAGATGAGGAACATGGTTAAACTGAGAAGCGCAGGGTTAAACTAAGATGAGACACATAGTAAAACTGAGAAGCGAAGGATTAAACTGAGATGAGGGGCTTGGTTAAACTGAGAAGCGCAGGTTTAAAATGAGATGAAGGACATGGTTAAACTGAGAAGCGCAGGGTTAAACTGAGATGAAGGACATGGTTAAACTGAGAAGTGCGGGGTTAAGCTGAGATGAGGGGCATGGTTAAACTGAGAAGCGCAGGGTTCAACTAAGATGAGAGACATGGTTAAACAGAGAAGCGCAGGATTAAACTGAGATGAGGGGCATGGTTAAACTGAGAAGCGCAGGGTTAAAATGAGATGAAGCACATGGTTAAACTGAGAAGTGCAGGATTAAACTGAGATGAGGGACATGGTTAAACTGAGAAGCGCAGGGTTAAACTAAGATGAGGCACATGGTTAAACTGAGACCCGCAGGGTTAAACAGAGATGTGAGACATGGTTAAATTGAGAAGTGCAGGGTTAAACTGAGATGAGGGAAATGCTTAAACTGAGAAGCGCAAGATTAAAGTAAGATGAGGGACATGGTTAAACTGAGAAGTGCAGGGTCAAACTGAGATGAGGGACATGCTTAAACTGAGAAGCGCAAGGTTAAACTGAGATGAGACATGATTAAACTGAGAAGTGCAGGGTTAAACTAAGATGAGGGACCTGGTTAAACTGAGAAGCGCAGTGTTAAACTAAGATGAGGGAAATGGTTAAACTGAGAAGTGCAGGGTTAAACTGAGATGAGGCACATGGTTAAACTGAGAAGCGCAGGGTTAAACTGAGATGAGGGACATGGTTAAACTGAGAAGCGCAGGGTTAAACTAAGAGGAGGGACATGGTGAAACTGAGATAGCAGGGTTAAACTGAGATGAGTCACATGGTTAAAGTGAGAAGCGCAGGGTTAAACTGAGATGAAAGACATGGTTAAACTGAGAGGCTCAGGATTAAACTGAGATGAGTCACATGGTTAAACTGAGAAGCACAGGGTTAAACTGAGATGAGGGACAAAGTTAAACTGAGAAGCGCAGGGTTAAACAGATGAGGGACATGGTTAAACTGAGTAGCGCAGGGTTAAATTGAGATGAGACATGATTAAACTGAGAAGCGCAGGGTTAATTTAAGATGAGAGACATGGTTGAACTGAGATGAGGGGCATGGTTAAAATGAGACGCGCAGGGTTAAACTGAGATGAGGGACATGGTTAAACTGAGAAGCGCAGGGTTAAACTGACTTGAGGGACATGGTTAAACCGAGAAGCGCAGGGTTAAAATGAGATGAAGAACATGGTTAAACTGAGAAGCGCAGGATTAAACTAAGATGAGAGACATGGTTAAACTGAGAAGCGCAGGGTAAAATTAAGATGAGAGACATGGTTAAACTGAGAAGCGCAGGATTAAACTGAGATGAGGAACATGGCTAAACTGAGAAGCGCAGGGTTAAACTAAGATGAGAGACATGGTTAAACTTAGAAGCGCAGGATTAAACTGAGATGAGGGGCATGGTAAAACTGAGAAGTGCAGGTTTAAAATGAGATGAAGGACATGGTTAAACTGAGAAGCGCAGGGTTAAACTGAGATGAGGGACATGGTTAAACTGAGAAGTGCGGGGTTAAGCTGAGATGAGGGGCATGGTTAAACTGAGAAGCGCAGGGTTCAACTAAGATGAGAGACATGGTTAAACTGAGAAGCGCAGGTTTAAAATGAGATGAAGGACATGGTTAAACAGAGAAGCGCAGGGTTAAACTGAGATGAGGGACATGGTTAAACTGAGAAGTGCGGGGTTGAGCTGAGATGAGGGGCATGGTTAAACTGAGAAGCGCAGGGTTCAACTAAGATGAGAGACATGGTTAAACTGAGAAGAGCAGGGTTAAACTGAGATGAGGGGCATGGTTTAACTGAGAAGCGCAGGGTTAAAATGAGATGAAGGACATGGTTAAACTGAGAAGCGCAGGGTTGAGCTGAGATAAGGGACATGGTTGAACTGAGAAGCGCAGGGTTAAAATGAGATGAGGACATGGTTAAACTGAGAAGTGCAGGGTTAAACTGAGATGAGGGACATGGTTAAACTGAGAAGCGCAGGGTTAAACTGAGATGAGGACATGGTTAAACTGAGAAGTGCAGGGTTAAACTGAGATGAAGGACATGGTTAAACCGAGAAGCGCAGGGTTAAACTGAGATGAAGGACATGGTTAAACTGAGAAGTGCGGGGTTGAGCTGAGATGAGGGGCATGGTGAAACTGAGAAGCGCAGGATTAAACTAAGATGAGAGACATGGTTAAACTGAGAAGCGCAGGGTAAAATTAAGATGAGAGACATGGTTAAACTGAGAAGCGCAGGATTAAACTGAGATGAGGAACATGGCTAAACTGAGAAGCGCAGGGTTAAACTAAGATGAGAGACATGGTTAAACTTAGAAGCGCAGGATTAAACTGAGATGAGGGGCATGGTAAAACTGAGAAGTGCAGGTTTAAAATGAGATGAAGGACATGGTTAAACTGAGAAGCGCAGGGTTAAACTGAGATGAGGGACATGGTTAAACTGAGAAGTGCGGGGTTAAGCTGAGATGAGGGGCATGGTTAAACTGAGAAGCGCAGGGTTCAACTAAGATGAGAGACATGGTTAAACTGAGAAGCGCAGGTTTAAAATGAGATGAAGGACATGGTTAAACAGAGAAGCGCAGGGTTAAACTGAGATGAGGGACATGGTTAAACTGAGAAGTGCGGGGTTGAGCTGAGATGAGGGGCATGGTTAAACTGAGAAGCGCAGGGTTCAACTAAGATGAGAGACATGGTTAAACTGAGAAGAGCAGGGTTAAACTGAGATGAGGGGCATGGTTTAACTGAGAAGCGCAGGGTTAAAATGAGATGAAGGACATGGTTAAACTGAGAAGCGCAGGGTAAAATTAAGATGAGAGACATGGTTAAACTGAGAAGCGCAGGATTAAACTGAGATGAGGGACATGGTTAAACTGAGAAGTGCGGGGTTGAGCTGAGATGAGGGGCATGGTGAAACTGAGAAGCGCAGGATTAAACTAAGATGAGAGACATGGTTAAACTGAGAAGCGCAGGGTAAAATTAAGATGAGAGACATGGTTAAACTGAGAAGCGCAGGATTAAACTGAGATGAGGAACATGGCTAAACTGAGAAGCGCAGGGTTAAACTAAGATGAGAGACATGGTTAAACTTAGAAGCGCAGGATTAAACTGAGATGAGGGGCATGGTAAAACTGAGAAGTGCAGGTTTAAAATGAGATGAAGGACATGGTTAAACTGAGAAGCGCAGGGTTAAACTGAGATGAGGGACATGGTTAAACTGAGAAGTGCGGGGTTAAGCTGAGATGAGGGGCATGGTTAAACTGAGAAGCGCAGGGTTCAACTAAGATGAGAGACATGGTTAAACTGAGAAGCGCAGGTTTAAAATGAGATGAAGGACATGGTTAAACAGAGAAGCGCAGGGTTAAACTGAGATGAGGGACATGGTTAAACTGAGAAGTGCGGGGTTGAGCTGAGATGAGGGGCATGGTTAAACTGAGAAGCGCAGGGTTCAACTAAGATGAGAGACATGGTTAAACTGAGAAGAGCAGGGTTAAACTGAGATGAGGGGCATGGTTTAACTGAGAAGCGCAGGGTTAAAATGAGATGAAGGACATGGTTAAACTGAGAAGCGCAGGGTTGAGCTGAGATAAGGGACATGGTTGAACTGAGAAGCGCAGGGTTAAAATGAGATGAGGACATGGTTAAACTGAGAAGTGCAGGGTTAAACTGAGATGAGGGACATGGTTAAACTGAGAAGCGCAGGGTTAAACTGAGATGAGGACATGGTTAAACTGAGAAGTGCAGGGTTAAACTGAGATGAAGGACATGGTTAAACCGAGAAGCGCAGGGTTAAACTGAGATGAAGGACATGGTTAAACTGAGAAGCGCAGGGTTAAACTGAGATGAGAGACATCGTTAAACTGAGAAGCGCAGGATTAAACTGAGATGAGGGACATGGTTAAACTGAGAAGTGCAGGGTTAAACTGAGAAGCGCAGGGTTAAATTAAGATGAGAGACATGGTAGAACTGAGATGAGGGGCATGGTTAAAATGAGACGCGCAGGGTTAAACTGAGATGAGGGACATGGTTAAACTGAGAAGCGCAGGGTTAAACTGACTTGAGGGACATGGTTAAACCGAGAAGCGCAGGGTTACACTGACTTGAGGGACATGGTTAAACCGAGAAGCGCAAGGTTAAAATGAGATGAAGAACATGGTTAAACTGAGAAGCGCAGGGTTAAACTAAGATGAGGTACATGGTTAAACTGAGAAGCGCAGGTTTAAACTGAGATGAGGGCCATGGGTAAACTGAGAAGCGCTGGGTAAAACTAAGATGAGGGACATGGTTAAACTGAGAAGTGCAGGGTTAAACTAAGATGAGGTACATGGTTAAACTGAGACCCGCAGGGCTAAACAGAGATGTGAGACATGGTTAAACTGAGAAGTGCAGGGTTAAACTGAGATGAGGGACATGCTTAAACTGAGAAGTGCAGGGTTAAACTGAGATGAGGGACATGGTTAAATTGAGAAGCGCAAGGTTAAACTGAGATGAGGGACATGGTTAAACTGAGATGAGGGACATGGTAAAACGGAAGAGCGCAGTGTTTAACTGAGATGAGAGACATGGTTAAACTGAGACCCGCAGGGTTAAACAGAGATGTGAGACATGGTTAAACTGAGAAGTGCAGGGTTAAACTGAGATGAGGGACATGCTTAAACTGAGAAGTGCAGGGTTAAACTGAGATGAGGGACATGGTTAAATTGAGAAGCGCAGGGTTAAACTGAGATGAGGGACATGGTTAAACTGAGATGAGGGACATGGTAAAACGGAAGAGCGCAGTGTTTAACTGAGATGAGAGACATGGTTAAACTGAGTACCGCAGGGTTAAACTGAGATGAGGGACATGGTTAAACTGAGAAGCGCAGGGTTAAACAAAGATGAGAGACATGGTTAAACTGAGAAGCGCAGGATTAAACTGAGATGAGGAACATGGTTAAACTGAGAAGCGCAGGGTTAAACTAAGATGAGACACATAGTAAAACTGAGAAGCGAAGGATTAAACTGAGATGAGGGGCTTGGTTAAACTGAGAAGCGCAGGTTTAAAATGAGATGAAGGACATGGTTAAACTGAGAAGCGCAGGGTTAAACTGAGATGAAGGACATGGTTAAACTGAGAAGTGCGGGGTTAAGCTGAGATGAGGGGCATGGTTAAACTGAGAAGCGCAGGGTTCAACTAAGATGAGAGACATGGTTAAACAGAGAAGCGCAGGATTAAACTGAGATGAGGGGCATGGTTAAACTGAGAAGCGCAGGGTTAAAATGAGATGAAGCACATGGTTAAACTGAGAAGTGCAGGATTAAACTGAGATGAGGGACATGGTTAAACTGAGAAGCGCAGGGTTAAACTAAGATGAGGCACATGGTTAAACTGAGACCCGCAGGGTTAAACAGAGATGTGAGACATGGTTAAATTGAGAAGTGCAGGGTTAAACTGAGATGAGGGAAATGCTTAAACTGAGAAGCGCAAGATTAAAGTAAGATGAGGGACATGGTTAAACTGAGAAGTGCAGGGTCAAACTGAGATGAGGGACATGCTTAAACTGAGAAGCGCAAGGTTAAACTGAGATGAGACATGATTAAACTGAGAAGTGCAGGGTTAAACTAAGATGAGGGACCTGGTTAAACTGAGAAGCGCAGTGTTAAACTAAGATGAGGGAAATGGTTAAACTGAGAAGTGCAGGGTTAAACTGAGATGAGGCACATGGTTAAACTGAGAAGCGCAGGGTTAAACTGAGATGAGGGACATGGTTAAACTGAGAAGCGCAGGGTTAAACTAAGAGGAGGGACATGGTGAAACTGAGATAGCAGGGTTAAACTGAGATGAGTCACATGGTTAAAGTGAGAAGCGCAGGGTTAAACTGAGATGAAAGACATGGTTAAACTGAGAGGCTCAGGATTAAACTGAGATGAGTCACATGGTTAAACTGAGAAGCACAGGGTTAAACTGAGATGAGGGACAAAGTTAAACTGAGAAGCGCAGGGTTAAACAGATGAGGGACATGGTTAAACTGAGTAGCGCAGGGTTAAATTGAGATGAGACATGATTAAACTGAGAAGCGCAGGGTTAATTTAAGATGAGAGACATGGTTGAACTGAGATGAGGGGCATGGTTAAAATGAGACGCGCAGGGTTAAACTGAGATGAGGGACATGGTTAAACTGAGAAGCGCAGGGTTAAACTGACTTGAGGGACATGGTTAAACCGAGAAGCGCAGGGTTAAAATGAGATGAAGAACATGGTTAAACTGAGAAGCGCAGGGTTAAACTAAGATGAGGTACATGGTTGAACTGAGAAGCGCAGGGTTAAACTGAGATGAGGGCCATGGGTAAACTGAGAAGCGCAGGGTTAAACTGAGATGAGGGCCATGGGTAAACTGAGAAGCACTGGGTTAAACTAAGATGAGGGACATGGTTACACTGAGAAGTGCAGGGTTAAACTAAAATGAGGCACATGGTTAAACTGAGACCCGCAGGGTTAAACAGAGATGTGAGACATGGTTAAACTGAGACGTGCAGGGTTAAACTGAGATGAGGGAAATGCTTAAACTGAGAAGCGCAAGATTAAAGTAAGATGAGGGACATGGTTAAACTGAGAAGTGCAGGGTCAAACTGAGATGAGGGACATGCTTAAACTGAGAAGCGCAAGGTAAAACTAAGATGAGGGACATGGTTAAACTGAGAAGTGCAGGGTCAAACTGAGATGAGGCACATGGTTAAACTGAGAAGTGCAGGGTTAAACTGAGATGAGGCATATGGTTAAACTGAGAAGCGCAGGGTTAAACTGAGATGAGGACATGGTTAAACTGAGAAGTGCAGGGTTAAACTGAGATGAAGGACATGGTTAAACCGAGAAGCGCAGGGTTAAACTGAGATGAAGGACATGGTTAAACTGAGAAGCGCAGGGTTAAACTGAGATGAGAGACATGGTTAAACTGAGTAGCGCAGGGCTAAACTGAGATGAGGGCCATGGTTAAACTGAGAAGCGCAGGGTTAAACTAAGATGAGAGACATGGTTAAACTGAGAAGCGCAGGATTAAACTGAGATGAGGGACATGGTTAAACTGAGAAGTGCAGGGTTAAACTGAGAAGTGCAGGGTTAAATTAAGATGAGAGACATGGTAGAACTGAGATGAGGGGCATGGTTAAAATGAGACGCGCAGGGTTAAACTGAGATGAGGGACATGGTTAAACTGAGAAGCGCAGGGTTAAACTGACTTGAGGGACATGGTTAAACCGAGAAGCGCAGGGTTACACTGACTTGAGGGACATGGTTAAACCGAGAAGCGCAAGGTTAAAATGAGATGAAGAACATGGTTAAACTGAGAAGCGCAGGGTTAAACTAAGATGAGGTACATGGTTAAACTGAGAAGCGCAGGTTTAAACTGAGATGAGGGCCATGGGTAAACTGAGAAGCGCTGGGTAAAACTAAGATGAGGGACATGGTTAAACTGAGAAGTGCAGGGTTTAACTAAGATGAGGCACATGGTTAAACTGAGACCCGCAGGGTTAAACAGAGATGTGAGACATGGTTAAACTGAGAAGTGCAGGGTTAAACTGAGATGAGGGACATGCTTAAACTGAGAAGTGCAGGGTTAAACTGAGATGAGGGACATGGTTAAATTGAGAAGCGCAAGGTTAAACTGAGATGAGGGACATGGTTAAACTGAGATGAGGGACATGGTAAAACGGAAGAGCGCAGTGTTTAACTGAGATGAGAGACATGGTTAAACTGAGACCCGCAGGGTTAAACAGAGATGTGAGACATGGTTAAACTGAGAAGTGCAGGGTTAAACTGAGATGAGGGACATGCTTAAACTGAGAAGTGCAGGGTTAAACTGAGATGAGGGACATGGTTAAACTGAGAAGCGCAGGGTTAAACAAAGATGAGAGACATGGTTAAACTGAGAAGCGCAGGATTAAACTGAGATGAGGAACATGGTTAAACTGAGAAGCGCAGGGTTAAACTAAGATGAGACACATAGTAAAACTGAGAAGCGAAGGATTAAACTGAGATGAGGGGCTTGGTTAAACTGAGAAGCGCAGGTTTAAAATGAGATGAAGGACATGGTTAAACTGAGAAGCGCAGGGTTAAACTGAGATGAAGGACATGGTTAAACTGAGAAGTGCGGGGTTAAGCTGAGATGAGGGGCATGGTTAAACTGAGAAGCGCAGGGTTCAACTAAGATGAGAGACATGGTTAAACAGAGAAGCGCAGGATTAAACTGAGATGAGGGGCATGGTTAAACTGAGAAGCGCAGGGTTAAAATGAGATGAAGCACATGGTTAAACTGAGAAGTGCAGGATTAAACTGAGATGAGGGACATGGTTAAACTGAGAAGCGCAGGGTTAAACTAAGATGAGGCACATGGTTAAACTGAGACCCGCAGGGTTAAACAGAGATGTGAGACATGGTTAAATTGAGAAGTGCAGGGTTAAACTGAGATGAGGGAAATGCTTAAACTGAGAAGCGCAAGATTAAAGTAAGATGAGGGACATGGTTAAACTGAGAAGTGCAGGGTCAAACTGAGATGAGGGACATGCTTAAACTGAGAAGCGCAAGGTTAAACTGAGATGAGACATGATTAAACTGAGAAGTGCAGGGTTAAACTAAGATGAGGGACCTGGTTAAACTGAGAAGCGCAGTGTTAAACTAAGATGAGGGAAATGGTTAAACTGAGAAGTGCAGGGTTAAACTGAGATGAGGCACATGGTTAAACTGAGAAGCGCAGGGTTAAACTGAGATGAGGGACATGGTTAAACTGAGAAGCGCAGGGTTAAACTAAGAGGAGGGACATGGTGAAACTGAGATAGCAGGGTTAAACTGAGATGAGTCACATGGTTAAAGTGAGAAGCGCAGGGTTAAACTGAGATGAAAGACATGGTTAAACTGAGAGGCTCAGGATTAAACTGAGATGAGTCACATGGTTAAACTGAGAAGCACAGGGTTAAACTGAGATGAGGGACAAAGTTAAACTGAGAAGCGCAGGGTTAAACAGATGAGGGACATGGTTAAACTGAGTAGCGCAGGGTTAAATTGAGATGAGACATGATTAAACTGAGAAGCGCAGGGTTAATTTAAGATGAGAGACATGGTTGAACTGAGATGAGGGGCATGGTTAAAATGAGACGCGCAGGGTTAAACTGAGATGAGGGACATGGTTAAACTGAGAAGCGCAGGGTTAAACTGACTTGAGGGACATGGTTAAACCGAGAAGCGCAGGGTTAAAATGAGATGAAGAACATGGTTAAACTGAGAAGCGCAGGGTTAAACTAAGATGAGGTACATGGTTGAACTGAGAAGCGCAGGGTTAAACTGAGATGAGGGCCATGGGTAAACTGAGAAGCGCAGGGTTAAACTGAGATGAGGGCCATGGGTAAACTGAGAAGCACTGGGTTAAACTAAGATGAGGGACATGGTTAAACTGAGAAGTGCAGGGTTAAACTAAAATGAGGCACATGGTTAAACTGAGACCCGCAGGGTTAAACAGAGATGTGAGACATGGTTAAACTGAGACGTGCAGGGTTAAACTGAGATGAGGCACATGGTTAAACTGAGAAGTGCAGGGTTAAACTGAGATGAGGCATATGGTTAAACTGAGAAGCGCAGGGTTAAACTGAGATGAGGACATGGTTAAACTGAGAAGTGCAGGGTTAAACTGAGATGAAGGACATGGTTAAACCGAGAAGCGCAGGGTTAAACTGAGATGAAGGACATGGTTAAACTGAGAAGCGCAGGGTTAAACTGAGATGAGAGACATGGTTAAACTGAGTAGCGCAGGGCTAAACTGAGATGAGGGCCATGGTTAAACTGAGAAGCGCAGGGTTAAACTAAGATGAGAGACATGGTTAAACTGAGAAGCGCAGGATTAAACTGAGATGAGGGACATGGTTAAACTGAGAAGTGCAGGGTTAAACTGAGAAGCGCAGGGTTAAATTAAGATGAGAGACATGGTAGAACTGAGATGAGGGGCATGGTTAAAATGAGACGCGCAGGGTTAAACTGAGATGAGGGACATGGTTAAACTGAGAAGCGCAGGGTTAAACTGACTTGAGGGACATGGTTAAACCGAGAAGCGCAGGGTTACACTGACTTGAGGGACATGGTTAAACCGAGAAGCGCAAGGTTAAAATGAGATGAAGAACATGGTTAAACTGAGAAGCGCAGGGTTAAACTAAGATGAGGTACATGGTTAAACTGAGAAGCGCAGGTTTAAACTGAGATGAGGGCCATGGGTAAACTGAGAAGCGCTGGGTAAAACTAAGATGAGGGACATGGTTAAACTGAGAAGTGCAGGGTTAAACTAAGATGAGGCACATGGTTAAACTGAGACCCGCAGGGTTAAACAGAGATGTGAGACATGGTTAAACTGAGAAGTGCAGGGTTAAACTGAGATGAGGGACATGCTTAAACTGAGAAGTGCAGGGTTAAACTGAGATGAGGGACATGGTTAAATTGAGAAGCGCAAGGTTAAACTGAGATGAGGGACATGGTTAAACTGAGATGAGGGACATGGTAAAACGGAAGAGCGCAGTGTTTAACTGAGATGAGAGACATGGTTAAACTGAGACCCGCAGGGTTAAACAGAGATGTGAGACATGGTTAAACTGAGAAGTGCAGGGTTAAACTGAGATGAGGGACATGCTTAAACTGAGAAGTGCAGGGTTAAACTGAGATGAGGGACATGGTTAAATTGAGAAGCGCAGGGTTAAACTAAGAGGAGGGACATGGTGAAACTGAGATAGCAGGGTTAAACTGAGATGAGTCACATGGTTAAAGTGAGAAGCGCAGGGTTAAACTGAGATGAAAGACATGGTTAAACTGAGAGGCTCAGGATTAAACTGAGATGAGTCACATGGTTAAACTGAGAAGCACAGGGTTAAACTGAGATGAGGGACAAAGTTAAACTGAGAAGCGCAGGGTTAAACAGATGAGGGACATGGTTAAACTGAGTAGCGCAGGGTTAAATTGAGATGAGACATGATTAAACTGAGAAGCGCAGGGTTAATTTAAGATGAGAGACATGGTTGAACTGAGATGAGGGGCATGGTTAAAATGAGATGCGCAGGGTTAAACTGAGATGAGGGACATGGTTAAACTGAGAAGCGCAGGGTTAAACTGACTTGAGGGACATGGTTAAACCGAGAAGCGCAGGGTTAAAATGAGATGAAGAACATGGTTAAACTGAGAAGCGCAGGGTTAAACTAAGATGAGGTACATGGTTAAACTGAGAAGCGCAGGGTTAAACTGAGATGAGGGCCATGGGTAAACTGAGAAGCGCAGGGTTAAACTGAGATGAGGGCCATGGGTAAACTGAGAAGCACTGGGTTAAACTAAGATGAGGGACATGGTTAAACTGAGAAGTGCAGGGTTAAACTAAAATGAGGCACATGGTTAAACTGAGATGAGGGACATGGTAAAACGGAAGAGCGCAGTGTTTAACTGAGATGAGAGACATGGCTAAACTGAGTACCGCAGGGTTAAACTGAGATGAGGGACATGGTTAAACTGAGAAGCGCAGGGTTAAACAAAGATGAGAGACATGGTTAAACTGAGAAGCGCAGGATTAAACTGAGATGAGGAACATGGTTAAACTGAGAAGCGCAGGGTTAAACTAAGATGAGACACATAGTAAAACTGAGAAGCGAAGGATTAAACTGAGATGAGGGGCTTGGTTAAACTGAGAAGCGCAGGTTTAAAATGAGATGAAGGACATGGTTAAACTGAGAAGCGCAGGGTTAAACTGAGATGAAGGACATGGTTAAACTGAGAAGTGCGGGGTTAAGCTGAGATGAGGGGCATGGTTAAACTGAGAAGCGCAGGGTTCAACTAAGATGAGAGACATGGTTAAACAGAGAAGCGCAGGATTAAACTGAGATGAGGGGCATGGTTAAACTGAGAAGCGCAGGGTTAAAATGAGATGAAGCACATGGTTAAACTGAGAAGTGCAGGATTAAACTGAGATGAGGGACATGGTTAAACTGAGAAGCGCAGGGTTAAACTAAGATGAGGCACATGGTTAAACTGAGACCCGCAGGGTTAAACAGAGATGTGAGACATGGTTAAATTGAGAAGTGCAGGGTTAAACTGAGATGAGGGAAATGCTTAAACTGAGAAGCGCAAGATTAAAGTAAGATGAGGGACATGGTTAAACTGAGAAGTGCAGGGTCAAACTGAGATGAGGGACATGCTTAAACTGAGAAGCGCAAGGGTAAACTGAGATGAGACATGATTAAACTGAGAAGTGCAGGGTTAAACTAAGATGAGGGACCTGGTTAAACTGAGAAGCGCAGTGTGAAACTAAGATGAGGGAAATGGTTAAACTGAGAAGTGCAGGGTTAAACTGAGATGAGGCACATGGTTAAACTGAGAAGCGCAGGGTTAAACTGAGATGAGGGACATGGTTAAACTGAGAAGCGCAGGGTTAAACTAAGAGGAGGGACATGGTGAAACTGAGATAGCAGGGTTAAACTGAGATGAGTCACATGGTTAAAGTGAGAAGCGCAGGGTTAAACTGAGATGAAAGACATGGTTAAACTGAGAGGCTCAGGATTAAACTGAGATGAGTCACATGGTTAAACTGAGAAGCACAGGGTTAAACTGAGATGAGGGACAAAGTTAAACTGAGAAGCGCAGGGTTAAACAGATGAGGGACATGGTTAAACTGAGTAGCGCAGGGTTAAATTGAGATGAGACATGATTAAACTGAGAAGCGCAGGGTTAATTTAAGATGAGAGACATGGTTGAACTGAGATGAGGGGCATGGTTAAAATGAGACGCGCAGGGTTAAACTGAGATGAGGGACATGGTTAAACTGAGAAGCGCAGGGTTAAACTGACTTGAGGGACATGGTTAAACCGAGAAGCGCAGGGTTAAAATGAGATGAAGAACATGGTTAAACTGAGAAGCGCAGGGTTAAACTAAGATGAGGTGCATGGTTAAACTGAGAAGCGCAGGGTTAAACTGAGATGAGGGCCATGGGTAAACTGAGAAGCGCAGGGTTAAACTGAGATGAGGGCCATGGGTAAACTGAGAAGCACTGGGTTAAACTAAGATGAGGGACATGGTTAAACTGAGAAGTGCAGGGTTAAACTAAAATGAGGCACATGGTTAAACTGAGACCCGCAGGGTTAAACAGAGATGTGAGACATGGTTAAACTGAGACGTGCAGGGTTAAACTGAGATGAGGGAAATGCTTCAACTGAGAAGCGCAAGATTAAAGTAAGATGAGGGACATGGTTAAACTGAGAAGTGCAAGGTCAAACTGAGATGAGGGACATGCTTAAACTGAGAAGCGCAAGGTAAAACTAAGATGAGGGACATGGTTAAACTGAGAAGTGCAGGGTCAAACTGAGATGAGGCACATGGTTAAACTGAGAAGTGCAGGGTTAAACTGAGATGAGGCATATGGTTAAACTGAGAAGCGCAGGGTTAAACTAAGATGAGGGACCTGGTTAAACTGAGAAGCGCAGTGTTAAACTAAGATGAGGGACATGGTTAAACTGAGAAGTGCAGGGTTAAACTGAGATGAGGCACATGGTTAAACTGAGAAGCGCAGGGTTAAACTAAGATGAGGGACATGGTTAAACTGAGAAGCACAGGGTTAAACTAAGAGGAGGGACATGGTGAAACTGAGAAGCGCAGGGTTAAACTGAGATGAGTCACATGGTTAAAGTGAGAAGCGCAGGGTTAAACTGAGATGAAAGACATGGTTAAACTGAGAAGCTCAGGATTAAACTGAGATGAGTCACATGGTTAAACTGAGAAGCGCAGGGTTAAACTGAGATGAGGGACAAAGTTAAACTGAGAAGCGCAGGGTTAAACAGATGAGGGACATGGTTAGACTGAGTAGCGCAGGGTTAAATTGAGATGAGGGACATAGTTAAACTGAGAAGCGCAGGGTTAAACTGAGATGAGACATGATTAAACTGAGAAGCGCCGATTTAAACTAAGATGAGAGACATGGTTAAACTGAGAAGCGCGGGGTTACACTAAGATGAGGGACATGGTTGATCTGCGAGGCGCAGGTTTAAACTAAGATGAGGTACATGGTTAAACTGAGAGATGCGCAGGGTCAAACTAAGATGAGGGACATGGTTAAACTGAGAAGCGCAGGGTTAAAATAAGGTGAGGGACATGGTTAAACTGAGAGATGCGCAGGGTCAAACTAAGATGAGGGACATGGTTAAACTGAGAAGCGCAGGGTTAAAATAAGGTGAGGAACATGGTTAAACTGAGAAGCGCAGGGTCAAACTGAGATGAGGGCCATGGTTAAACTTAGAAGCGCAGGGTTAAACTGAGATGAGGAACATGGTTAAACTGAGAAGTGCAGGGTTAAGCTGAGATGAGGCACATGGTTAAACTGAGAAGCGCGGGGTTAAACTGAGATGAGGGACATGGTTAAACTGAGAAGCGCGGGGTTAAACTTAGATGAGACATGGTTAAACTGAGAAGCACAGGGATAAACTAAGATGAGAGACATGGTTAAACTGAGAAGCGCAGGGTTAAACTGAGATGAGGGACATGGTTAAACCGAGAAGCGCAGGGTTAAACTGAGATGAAGGACATGGTTAAACTGAGAAGCGCAGGGTTAAACTGAGATGAGAGACATGGTTAAACTGAGTAGCGCAGGGCTAAACTGAGATGAGGGCCATGGTTAAACTGAGAAGCGCAGGGTTAAACTAAGATGAGAGACATGGTTAAACTGAGAAGCGCAGGATTAAACTGAGATGAGGGACATGGTTAAACTGAGAAGTGCAGGGTTAAACTGAGAAGCGCAGGGTTAAATTAAGATGAGAGACATGGTAGAACTGAGATGAGGGGCATGGTTAAAATGAGACGCGCAGGGTTAAACTGAGATGAGGGACATGGTTAAACTGAGAAGCGCAGGGTTAAACTGACTTGAGGGACATGGTTAAACCGAGAAGCGCAGGGTTACACTGACTTGAGGGACATGGTTAAACCGAGAAGCGCAAGGTTAAAATGAGATGAAGAACATGGTTAAACTGAGAAGCGCAGGGTTAAACTAAGATGAGGTACATGGTTAAACTGAGAAGCGCAGGTTTAAACTGAGATGAGGGCCATGGGTAAACTGAGAAGCGCTGGGTAAAACTAAGATGAGGGACATGGTTAAACTGAGAAGTGCAGGGTTAAACTAAGATGAGGCACATGGTTAAACTGAGACCCGCAGGGTTAAACAGAGATGTGAGACATGGTTAAACTGAGAAGTGCAGGGTTAAACTGAGATGAGGGACATGCTTAAACTGAGAAGTGCAGGGTTAAACTGAGATGAGGGACATGGTTAAATTGAGAAGCGCAAGGTTAAACTGAGATGAGGGACATGGTTAAACTGAGATGAGGGACATGGTAAAACGGAAGAGCGCAGTGTTTAACTGAGATGAGAGACATGGTTAAACTGAGACCCGCAGGGTTAAACAGAGATGTGAGACATGGTTAAACTGAGAAGTGCAGGGTTAAACTGAGATGAGGGACATGCTTAAACTGAGAAGTGCAGGGTTAAACTGAGATGAGGGACATGGTTAAATTGAGAAGCGCAGGGTTAAACTGAGATGAGGGACATGGTTAAACTGAGATGAGGGACATGGTAAAACGGAAGAGCGCAGTGTTTAACTGAGATGAGAGACATGGTTAAACTGAGTACCGCAGGGTTAAACTGAGATGAGGGACATGGTTAAACTGAGAAGCGCAGGGTTAAACAAAGATGAGAGACATGGTTAAACTGAGAAGCGCAGGATTAAACTGAGATGAGGAACATGGTTAAACTGAGAAGCGCAGGGATAAACTAAGATGAGGGACATGGTTAAACTGAGAAGCGAAGGATTAAACTGAGATGAGGGGCTTGGTTAAACTGAGAAGCGCAGGTTTAAAATGAGATGAAGGACATGGTTAAACTGAGAAGCGCAGGGTTAAACTGAGATGAAGGACATGGTTAAACTGAGAAGTGCGGGGTTAAGCTGAGATGAGGGGCATGGTTAAACTGAGAAGCGCAGGGTTCAACTAAGATGAGAGACATGGTTAAACAGAGAAGCGCAGGATTAAACTGAGATGAGGGGCATGGTTAAACTGAGAAGCGCAGGGTTAAAATGAGATGAAGCACATGGTTAAACTGAGAAGTGCAGGATTAAACTGAGATGAGGGACATGGTTAAACTGAGAAGCGCAGGGTTAAACTAAGATGAGGCACATGGTTAAACTGAGACCCGCAGGGTTAAACAGAGATGTGAGACATGGTTAAATTGAGAAGTGCAGGGTTAAACTGAGATGAGGGAAATGCTTAAACTGAGAAGCGCAAGATTAAAGTAAGATGAGGGACATGGTTAAACTGAGAAGTGCAGGGTCAAACTGAGATGAGGGACATGCTTAAACTGAGAAGCGCAAGGTTAAACTGAGATGAGACATGATTAAACTGAGAAGTGCAGGGTTAAACTAAGATGAGGGACCTGGTTAAACTGAGAAGCGCAGTGTTAAACTAAGATGAGGGAAATGGTTAAACTGAGAAGTGCAGGGTTAAACTGAGATGAGGCACATGGTTAAACTGAGAAGCGCAGGGTTAAACTGAGATGAGGGACATGGTTAAACTGAGAAGCGCAGGGTTAAACTAAGAGGAGGGACATGGTGAAACTGAGATAGCAGGGTTAAACTGAGATGAGTCACATGGTTAAAGTGAGAAGCGCAGGGTTAAACTGAGATGAAAGACATGGTTAAACTGAGAGGCTCAGGATTAAACTGAGATGAGTCACATGGTTAAACTGAGAAGCACAGGGTTAAACTGAGATGAGGGACAAAGTTAAACTGAGAAGCGCAGGGTTAAACAGATGAGGGACATGGTTAAACTGAGTAGCGCAGGGTTAAATTGAGATGAGACATGATTAAACTGAGAAGCGCAGGGTTAATTTAAGATGAGAGACATGGTTGAACTGAGATGAGGGGCATGGTTAAAATGAGACGCGCAGGGTTAAACTGAGATGAGGGACATGGTTAAACTGAGAAGCGCAGGGTTAAACTGACTTGAGGGACATGGTTAAACCGAGAAGCGCAGGGTTAAAATGAGATGAAGAACATGGTTAAACTGAGAAGCGCAGGGTTAAACTAAGATGAGGTACATGGTTAAACTGAGAAGCGCAGGGTTAAACTGAGATGAGGGCCATGGGTAAACTGAGAAGCGCAGGGTTAAACTGAGATGAGGGCCATGGGTAAACTGAGAAGCACTGGGTTAAACTAAGATGAGGGACATGGTTAAACTGAGAAGTGCAGGGTTAAACTAAAATGAGGCACATGGTTAAACTGAGACCCGCAGGGTTAAACAGAGATGTGAGACATGGTTAAACTGAGACGTGCAGGGTTAAACTGAGATGAGGGAAATGCTTAAACTGAGAAGCGCAAGATTAAAGTAAGATGAGGGACATGGTTAAACTGAGAAGTGCAGGGTCAAACTGAGATGAGGGACATGCTTAAACTGAGAAGCGCAAGGTAAAACTAAGATGAGGGACATGGTTAAACTGAGAAGTGCAGGGTCAAACTGAGATGAGGCACATGGTTAAACTGAGAAGTGCAGGGTTAAACTGAGATGAGGCATATGGTTAAACTGAGAAGCGCAGGGTTAAACTAAGATGAGGGACCTGGTTAAACTGAGAAGCGCAGTGTTAAACTAAGATGAGGGACATGGTTAAACTGAGAAGTGCAGGGTTAAACTGAGATGAGGCACATGGTTAAACTGAGAAGCGCAGGGTTAAACTAAGATGAGGGACATGGTTAAACTGAGAAGCGCAGGGTTAAACTAAGAGGAGGGACATGGTGAAACTGAGAAGCGCAGGGTTAAACTGAGATGAGTCACATGGTTAAAGTGAGAAGCGCAGGGTTAAACTGAGATGAAAGACATGGTTAAACTGAGAAGCTCAGGATTAAACTGAGATGAGTCACATGGTTAAACTGAGAAGCGCAGGGTTAAACTGAGATGAGGGACAAAGTTAAACTGAGAAGCGCAGGGTTAAACAGATGAGGGACATGGTTAAACTGAGTAGCGCAGGGTTAAATTGAGATGAGGGACATAGTTAAACTGAGAAGCGCAGGGTTAAACTGAGATGAGACATGATTAAACTGAGAAGCGCAGGGATAAACTAAGATGAGGGACATGGTTAAACTGAGAAGCGAAGGATTAAACTGAGATGAGGGGCTTGGTTAAACTGAGAAGCGCAGGTTTAAAATGAGATGAAGGACATGGTTAAACTGAGAAGCGCAGGGTTAAACTGAGATGAAGGACATGGTTAAACTGAGAAGTGCGGGGTTAAGCTGAGATGAGGGGCATGGTTAAACTGAGAAGCGCAGGGTTCAACTAAGATGAGAGACATGGTTAAACAGAGAAGCGCAGGATTAAACTGAGATGAGGGGCATGGTTAAACTGAGAAGCGCAGGGTTAAAATGAGATGAAGCACATGGCTAAACTGAGAAGTGCAGGATTAAACTGAGATGAGGGACATGGTTAAACTGAGAAGCGCAGGGTTAAACTAAGATGAGGCACATGGTTAAACTGAGACCCGCAGGGTTAAACAGAGATGTGAGACATGGTTAAATTGAGAAGTGCAGGGTTAAACTGAGATGAGGGAAATGCTTAAACTGAGAAGCGCAAGATTAAAGTAAGATGAGGGACATGGTTAAACTGAGAAGTGCAGGGTCAAACTGAGATGAGGGACATGCTTAAACTGAGAAGCGCAAGGTTAAACTGAGATGAGACATGATTAAACTGAGAAGTGCAGGGTTAAACTAAGATGAGGGACCTGGTTAAACTGAGAAGCGCAGTGTTAAACTAAGATGAGGGAAATGGTTAAACTGAGAAGTGCAGGGTTAAACTGAGATGAGGCACATGGTTAAACTGAGAAGCGCAGGGTTAAACTGAGATGAGGGACATGGTTAAACTGAGAAGCGCAGGGTTAAACTAAGAGGAGGGACATGGTGAAACTGAGATAGCAGGGTTAAACTGAGATGAGTCACATGGTTAAAGTGAGAAGCGCAGGGTTAAACTGAGATGAAAGACATGGTTAAACTGAGAGGCTCAGGATTAAACTGAGATGAGTCACATGGTTAAACTGAGAAGCACAGGGTTAAACTGAGATGAGGGACAAAGTTAAACTGAGAAGCGCAGGGTTAAACAGATGAGGGACATGGTTAAACTGAGTAGCGCAGGGTTAAATTGAGATGAGACATGATTAAACTGAGAAGCGCAGGGTTAATTTAAGATGAGAGACATGGTTGAACTGAGATGAGGGGCATGGTTAAAATGAGACGCGCAGGGTTAAACTGAGATGAGGGACATGGTTAAACTGAGAAGCGCAGGGTTAAACTGACTTGAGGGACATGGTTAAACCGAGAAGCGCAGGGTTAAAATGAGATGAAGAACATGGTTAAACTGAGAAGCGCAGGGTTAAACTAAGATGAGGTACATGGTTAAACTGAGAAGCGCAGGGTTAAACTGAGATGAGGGCCATGGGTAAACTGAGAAGCGCAGGGTTAAACTGAGATGAGGGCCATGGGTAAACTGAGAAGCACTGGGTTAAACTAAGATGAGGGACATGGTTAAACTGAGAAGTGCAGGGTTAAACTAAAATGAGGCACATGGTTAAACTGAGACCCGCAGGGTTAAACAGAGATGTGAGACATGGTTAAACTGAGACGTGCAGGGTTAAACTGAGATGAGGGAAATGCTTAAACTGAGAAGCGCAAGATTAAAGTAAGATGAGGGACATGGTTAAACTGAGAAGTGCAGGGTCAAACTGAGATGAGGGACATGCTTAAACTGAGAAGCGCAAGGTAAAACTAAGATGAGGGACATGGTTAAACTGAGAAGTGCAGGGTCAAACTGAGATGAGGCACATGGTTAAACTGAGAAGTGCAGGGTTAAACTGAGATGAGGCATATGGTTAAACTGAGAAGCGCAGGGTTAAACTAAGATGAGGGACCTGGTTAAACTGAGAAGCGCAGTGTTAAACTAAGATGAGGGACATGGTTAAACTGAGAAGTGCAGGGTTAAACTGAGATGAGGCACATGGTTAAACTGAGAAGCGCAGGGTTAAACTAAGATGAGGGACATGGTTAAACTGAGAAGCGCAGGGTTAAACTAAGAGGAGGGACATGGTGAAACTGAGAAGCGCAGGGTTAAACTGAGATGAGTCACATGGTTAAAGTGAGAAGCGCAGGGTTAAACTGAGATGAAAGACATGGTTAAACTGAGAAGCTCAGGATTAAACTGAGATGAGTCACATGGTTAAACTGAGAAGCGCAGGGTTAAACTGAGATGAGGGACAAAGTTAAACTGAGAAGCGCAGGGTTAAACAGATGAGGGACATGGTTAAACTGAGTAGCGCAGGGTTAAATTGAGATGAGGGACATAGTTAAACTGAGAAGCGCAGGGTTAAACTGAGATGAGACATGATTAAACTGAGAAGCGCCGATTTAAACTAAGATGAGAGACATGGTTAAACTGAGAAGCGCGGGGTTACACTAAGATGAGGGACATGGTTGATCTGCGAGGCGCAGGTTTAAACTAAGATGAGGTACATGGTTAAACTGAGAGATGCGCAGGGTCAAACTAAGATGAGGGACATGGTTAAACTGAGAAGCGCAGGGTTAAAATAAGGTGAGGGACATGGTTAAACTGAGAGATGCGCAGGGTCAAACTAAGATGAGGGACATGGATAAACTGAGAAGCGCAGGGTTAAAATAAGGTGAGGAACATGGTTAAACTGAGAAGTGCAGGGTTAAGCTGAGATGAGGCACATGGTTAAACTGAGAAGCGCGGGGTTAAACTGAGATGAGGGACATGGTTAAACTGAGAAGCGCGGGGTTAAACTTAGATGAGACATGGTTAAACTGAGAAGCGCAGGGATAAACTAAGATGAGAGACATGGTTAAACTGAGAAGCGCAGGGTTAAACTGAGATGAGGGACATGGTTAAACTGAGAAGCGCGGGGTTAAACTGAGATGAGACATGGTTAAACTGAGAAGCGCAGGGTTAAACTGAGATGAGGAACATGGTTTAACTGAGAAGTGCAGGGTTAAGCTGAGATGAGGCACATGGTTAAACTGAGAAGCGTGGGGTTAAACTGAGATGAGGGACATGGTTAAACTCAGAAGCGCGGGGTTAAACTGAGATGAGACATGGTTAAACTGAGAAGCGCGGGGTAACACTAGGATGAAGGACATGGTTGATCTGAGAGGCGCAGGTTTAAACTAAGATGAGAGACATGGTTAAACTGAGAAGCGCAGGGTTAAACTAAGATGAAGGACATAGTTAAACTGAGATGAAGCACTGGGTTAAACTAAGATGAGTGACATGGTTAAACTGAGATGAAGCACTTATTTACATTGAAATGAGGGACATGGTGAAACTGAGAAGACGTACAGAGTTAAACCAAGATGAGGGACATGGATAAACTGCATGTGGAGTAGAGGGCACAGTGTGTGAGATGCTTGTGGTGTAAAGGCAGAGTGTGTGAGATGCTGTGGTTTAATGGCAGAGTGTGTGAGATGCTGTGGTGTAAAGGCAGAGTGTGTGAGATGCTTATCGTGCTGAGGGTAGAGTGTGTGAGATACTTGTGGTGTTGAAGGCAGAGTGTGTGAGATGCATGTCGTGCTGAGGGTAGAGTGTGTGAGATACTTGTGGTGTTGAAGGCAGAGTGTGTGAGATGCTTATCGTGCTGAGGGTAGAGTGTGTGAGATACTTGTGGTGTTGAAGGCAGAGTGTGTGAGATGCTTATCGTGCTGAGGGTAGAGTGTGTGAGATACTTGTGGTGTTGAAGGCAGAGTGTGTGAGATGCATGTCGTGCTGAGGGTAGAGTGTGTGAGATACTTGTGGTGTTGAAGGCAGAGTGTGTGAGATGCATGTCGTGCTGAGGGTAGAGTGTGTGAGATGCATGTCGTGCGGAGGGTAGAGTGTGTGAGACACTTGTGGTGTAGAAGGCAGAGTGTGTGAGATGCATGTCGTGCTGAGGGTAGAGTGTGTGAGACACTTGTGGTGTAGAAGGCAGAGTGTGTGAGATGCTTGTGGTGTAAAGGCAGAGTGTGTGAGATGCTGTGGTGTAATGGCAGAGTGTGTGAGATGCTTGTGGTGTAAAGGCAGAGTGTGTGAGATGCATGTCGTGCTGAGGGTAGAGTGTGTGAGACACTTGTGGTGTAGAAGGCAGAGTGTGTGAGATGCTTGTGGTGTAAAGGCAGAGTGTGTGAGATGCATGTCGTGCTGAGGGTAGAGTGTGTGAGACACTTGTGGTGTAGAAGGCAGAGTGTGTGAGATGGTTAAACTGAGTTGCGCAGGATTAAACTGAGATGAGTGACATGGTGAAACTGCGAAGCGCAGGATTAAACTAAGATGAGAGACATGGTTAAACTGAGAAGCGCAGGGTAAAATTAAGATGAGAGACATGGTTAAACTGAGAAGCGCAGGATTAAACTGAGATGAGGAACATGGCTAAACTGAGAAGCGCAGGGTTAAACTAAGATGAGAGACATGGTTAAACTTAGAAGCGCAGGATTAAACTGAGATGAGGGGCATGGTAAAACTGAGAAGTGCAGGTTTAAAATGAGATGAAGGACATGGTTAAACTGAGAAGCGCAGGGTTAAACTGAGATGAGGGACATGGTTAAACTGAGAAGTGCGGGGTTAAGCTGAGATGAGGGGCATGGTTAAACTGAGAAGCGCAGGGTTCAACTAAGATGAGAGACATGGTTAAACTGAGAAGCGCAGGTTTAAAATGAGATGAAGGACATGGTTAAACAGAGAAGCGCAGGGTTAAACTGAGATGAGGGACATGGTTAAACTGAGAAGTGCGGGGTTGAGCTAAGATGAGGGGCATGGTTAAACTGAGAAGCGCAGGGTTCAACTAAGATGAGAGACATGGTTAAACTGAGAAGCGCAGGGTTAAACTGAGATGAGGGGCATGGTTAAACTGAGAAGCGCAGGGTTAAAATGAGATGAAGGACATGGTTAAACTGAGAAGCGCAGGGTTGAGCTGAGATAAGGGACATGGTTGAACTGAGAAGCGCAGGGTTAAAATGAGATGAGGACATGGTTAAACTGAGAAGTGCAGGGTTAAACTGAGATGAGGGACATGGTTAAACTGAGAAGCGCAGGGTTAAACTGAGATGAGGACATGGTTAAACTGAGATGAAGGACATGGTTAAACCGAGAAGCGCAGGGTTAAACTGAGATGAAGGACATGGTTAAACTGAGAAGCGCAGGGTTAAACTGAGATGAGAGACATGGTTAAACTGAGTAGCGCAGAGCTAAACTGAGATGAGGGCCATGGTTAAACTGAGAAGCGCAGGGTTAAACTAAGATGAGAGACATGGTTAAACTGAGAAGCGCAGGATTAAACTGAGATGAGGGACATGGTTAAACTGAGAAGTGCAGGGTTAAACTGAGAAGCGCAGGGTTAAATTAAGATGAGAGACATGGTAGAACTGAGATGAGGGGCATGGTTAAAATGAGACGCGCAGGGTTAAACTGAGATGAGGGACATGGTTAAACTGAGAAGCGCAGGGTTAAACTGACTTGAGGGACATGGTTAAACCGAGAAGCGCAGGGTTACACTGACTTGAGGGACATGGTTAAACCGAGAAGAGCAAGGATAAAATGAGATGAAGAACATGGTTAAACTGAGAAGCGCAGGGTTAAACTAAGATGAGGTACATGGTTAAACTGAAGCGCAGGTTTAAACTGAGATGAGGGCCATGGGTAAACTGAGAAGCGCTGGGTAAAACTAAGATGAGGGACATGGTTAAACTGAGAAGTGCAGGGTTAAACTAAGATGAGGCACATGGTTAAACTGAGACCCGCAGGGTTAAACAGAGATGTGAGACATGGTTAAACTGAGAAGTGCAGGGTTAAACTGAGATGAGGGACATGCTTAAACTGAGAAGTGCAGGGTTAAACTGAGATGAGGGACATGGTTAAATTGAGAAGCGCAAGGTTAAACTGAGATGAGGGACATGGTTAAACTGAGATGAGGGACATGGTAAAACGGAAGAGCGCAGTGTTTAACTGAGATGAGAGACATGGTTAAACTGAGACCCGCAGGGTTAAACAGAGATGTGAGACATGGTTAAACTGAGAAGTGCAGGGTTAAACTGAGATGAGGGACATGCTTAAACTGAGAAGTGCAGGGTTAAACTGAGATGAGGGACATGGTTAAATTGAGAAGCGCAGGGTTAAACTGAGATGAGGGACATGGTAAAACGGAAGAGCGCAGTGTTTAACTGAGATGAGAGACATGGTTAAACTGAGTACCGCAGGGTTAAACTGAGATGAGGGACATGGTTAAACTGAGAAGCGCAGGGTTAAACAAAGATGAGAGACATGGTTAAACTGAGAAGCGCAGGATTAAACTGAGATGAGGAACATGGTTAAACTGAGAAGCGCAGGGTTAAACTAAGATGAGACACATAGTAAAACTGAGAAGCGAAGGATTAAACTGAGATGAGGGGCTTGGTTAAACTGAGAAGCGCAGGTTTAAAATGAGATGAAGGACATGGTTAAACTGAGAAGCGCAGGGTTAAACTGAGATGAAGGACATGGTTAAACTGAGAAGTGCGGGGTTAAGCTGAGATGAGGGGCATGGTTAAACTGAGAAGCGCAGGGTTCAACTAAGATGAGAGACATGGTTAAACAGAGAAGCGCAGGATTAAACTGAGATGAGGGGCATGGTTAAACTGAGAAGCGCAGGGTTAAAATGAGATGAAGCACATGGTTAAACTGAGAAGTGCAGGATTAAACTGAGATGAGGGACATGGTTAAACTGAGAAGCGCAGGGTTAAACTAAGATGAGGTACATGGTTAAACTGAGACCCGCAGGGTTAAACAGAGATGTGAGACATGGTTAAATTGAGAAGTGCAGGGTTAAACTGAGATGAGGGAAATGCTTAAACTGAGAAGCGCAAGATTAAAGTAAGATGAGGGACATGGTTAAACTGAGAAGTGCAGGGTCAAACTGAGATGAGGGACATGCTTAAACTGAGAAGCGCAAGGTTAAACTGAGATGAGACATGATTAAACTGAGAAGTGCAGGGTTAAACTAAGATGAGGGACCTGGTTAAACTGAGAAGCGCAGTGTTAAACTAAGATGAGGGAAATGGTTAAACTGAGAAGTGCAGGGTTAAACTGAGATGAGGCACATGGTTAAACTGAGAAGCGCAGGGTTAAACTGAGATGAGGGACATGGTTAAACTGAGAAGCGCAGGGTTAAACTAAGAGGAGGGACATGGTGAAACTGAGATAGCAGGGTTAAACTGAGATGAGTCACATGGTTAAAGTGAGAAGCGCAGGGTTAAACTGAGATGAAAGACATGGTTAAACTGAGAGGCTCAGGATTAAACTGAGATGAGTCACATGGTTAAACTGAGAAGCACAGGGTTAAACTGAGATGAGGGACAAAGTTAAACTGAGAAGCGCAGGGTTAAACAGATGAGGGACATGGTTAAACTGAGTAGCGCAGGGTTAAATTGAGATGAGACATGATTAAACTGAGAAGCGCAGGGTTAATTTAAGATGAGAGACATGGTTGAACTGAGATGAGGGGCATGGTTAAAATGAGACGCGCAGGGTTAAACTGAGATGAGGGACATGGTTAAACTGAGAAGCGCAGGGTTAAACTGACTTGAGGGACATGGTTAAACCGAGAAGCGCAGGGTTAAAATGAGATGAAGAACATGGTTAAACTGAGAAGCGCAGGGTTAAACTAAGATGAGGTACATGGTTAAACTGAGAAGCGCAGGGTTAAACTGAGATGAGGGCCATGGGTAAACTGAGAAGCGCAGGGTTAAACTGAGATGAGGGCCATGGGTAAACTGAGAAGCACTGGGTTAAACTAAGATGAGGGACATGGTTAAACTGAGAAGTGCAGGGTTAAACTAAAATGAGGCACATGGTTAAACTGAGACCCGCAGGGTTAAACAGAGATGTGAGACATGGTTAAACTGAGACGTGCAGGGTTAAACTGAGATGAGGGAAATGCTTAAACTGAGAAGCGCAAGATTAAAGTAAGATGAGGGACATGGTTAAACTGAGAAGTGCAGGGTCAAACTGAGATGAGGGACATGCTTAAACTGAGAAGCGCAAGGTAAAACTAAGATGAGGGACATGGTTAAACTGAGAAGTGCAGGGTCAAACTGAGATGAGGCACATGGTTAAACTGAGAAGTGCAGGGTTAAACTGAGATGAGGCATATGGTTAAACTGAGAAGCGCAGGGTTAAACTAAGATGAGGGACCTGGTTAAACTGAGAAGCGCAGTGTTAAACTAAGATGAGGGACATGGTTAAACTGAGAAGCGCGGGGTTAAACTGAGATGAGTCACATGGTTAAAGTGAGAAGCGCAGGGTTAAACTGAGATGAAAGACATGGTTAAACTGAGAAGCTCAGGATTAAACTGAGATGAGTCACATGGTTAAACTGAGAAGCGCAGGGTTAAACTGAGATGAGGGACAAAGTTAAACTGAGAAGCGCAGGGTTAAACAGATGAGGGACATGGTTAAACTGAGTAGCGCAGGGTTAAATTGAGATGAGGGACATAGTTAAACTGAGAAGCGCAGGGTTAAACTGAGATGAGACATGATTAAACTGAGAAGCGCAGGGATAAACTAAGATGAGGGACATGGTTAAACTGAGAAGCGCAGGGTTAAACTGAGATGAGGGACATGGTTAAACTGACAAGCGCAGGGTTAAACAGATGAGACATGGTTAAACTGAGAAGCGGAGGGATAAACTGAGATGACGCACATGGTTAAACTGAGAAGCTCGGGGTTAAACTGAGATGAGACATGGTTAAACTGAGAAGCGCAGGGATAAACTAAGATGAGGGACATGGTTAAACTGAGAAGCGCCGGTTTAAACTAAGATGAGAGACATGGTTAAACTGAGAATCGCGGGGTTACACTAAGATGAGGGACATGGTTGATCTGCGAGGCGCAGGTTTAAACTAAGATGAGAGACATGGTTTAACTGAGAAGCACAAGGTTACACTAAGATGAGGGACATGGTTGATCTGAGAGGCACAGGGTTAAACAAAGATGAGGGACATGGTTAAACTGAGAGATGCGCAGGGTCAAACTCAGATGAGGGACATGGTTAAACTGAGAAGCACAGGGTTAAAATAAGATGAGGAACATGGTTAAACTGAGAAGCACGGGGTTAAACTGAGATGTAGGACATGGTTAAACTGAGAAGCGCAGGGTTAAACTGAGATGAGAAACATGGTTAAACTGAGAAGTGCAGGGTTAAGCTGAGATGAGGCACATGGTTAAACTGAGAAGCGCGGGGTTAAACTGAGATGAGGGACATGGTTAAACTGAGAAGCGCGGGGTTAAACTGAGATGAGACATGGTTAAACTGAGAAGCGCAGGTTTAAACTAAGATGAGGCACATGGTTACACTGAGAAGCGCGGGGTTACACTAAGATGAAGCACATGGTTAAACTGAGAAGCGCGGGGTTAAACTGAGATGAGACATGGTTAAACTGAGAAGCGCAGGGATAAACTAAGATGAGGGTCATGGTTAAACTGAGAAGCGCAGGGTTAAACTAAGATGAGGGACATGGTTACACTGAGAAGCGCGGGGTTACACTAAGATGAGGCACATAGGTAAACTGAGAAGCGCGGGGTTAAACTGAGATGAGGAACATGGTTAAACTGAGAAGCGCAGGGATAAACTAAGATGAGGGACATGGTTAAACTGAGAAGCGCAGGGTTAAACTGAGATGAGTGACATGGTTAAACTGACAAGCGCAGGGTAAAACAGATGAGACATGGTTAAACTGAGAAGCGCAGGGATTAACTAAGATGAGGGACATGGTTAAACTGAGAAGCGCCGATTTAAACTAAGATGAGAGACATGGTTAAACTGAGAAGCGCGGGGTTACACTAAGATGAGGGACATGGTTGATCTGCGAGGCGCAGGTTTAAACTAAGATGAGGTACATGGTTAAACTGAGAGATGCGCAGGGTCAAACTAAGATGAGGGACATGGTTAAACTGAGAAGCGCAGGGTTAAAATAAGGTGAGGGACATGGTTAAACTGAGAGATGCGCAGGGTCAAACTAAGATGAGGGACATGGTTAAACTGAGAAGCGCAGGGTTAAAATAAGGTGAGGAACATGGTTAAACTGAGAAGCGCGGGGTTAAACTGAGATGAGGGACATGGTTAAACTTAGAAGCGCAGGGTTAAACTGAGATGAGGAACATGGTTAAACTGAGAAGTGCAGGGTTAAGCTGAGATGAGGCACATGGTTAAACTGAGAAGCGCGGGGTTAAACTGAGATGAGGGACATGGTTAAACTGAGAAGCGCGGGGTTAAACTTAGATGAGACATGGTTAAACTGAGAAGCGCAGGGATAAACTAAGATGAGAGACATGGTTAAACTGAGAAGCGCAGGGTTAAACTGAGATGAGGGACATGGTTAAACTGAGAAGCGCGGGGTTAAACTGAGATGAGACATGGTTAAACTGAGAAGCGCAGGGTTAAACTGAGATGAGGAACATGGTTTAACTGAGAAGTGCAGGGTTAAGCTGAGATGAGGCACATGGTTAAACTGAGAAGCGTGGGGTTAAACTGAGATGAGGGACATGGTTAAACTCAGAAGCGCGGGGTTAAACTGAGATGAGACATGGTTAAACTGAGAAGCGCGGGGTAACACTAGGATGAAGGACATGGTTGATCTGAGAGGCGCAGGTTTAAACTAAGATGAGAGACATGGTTAAACTGAGAAGCGCAGGGTTAAACTAAGATGAAGGACATAGTTAAACTGAGATGAAGCACTGGGTTAAACTAAGATGAGTGACATGGTTAAACTGAGATGAAGCACTTATTTACATTGAAATGAGGGACATGGTGAAACTGAGAAGACGTACAGAGTTAAACCAAGATGAGGGACATGGATAAACTGCATGTGGAGTAGAGGGCACAGTGTGTGAGATGCTTGTGGTGTAAAGGCAGAGTGTGTGAGATGCTGTGGTTTAATGGCAGAGTGTGTGAGATGCTGTGGTGTAAAGGCAGAGTGTGTGAGATGCTTATCTTGCTGAGGGTAGAGTGTGTGAGATACTTGTGGTGTTGAAGGCAGAGTGTGTGAGATGCATGTCGTGCTGAGGGTAGAGTGTGTGAGATACTTGTGGTGTTGAAGGCAGAGTGTGTGAGATGCTTATCGTGCTGAGGGTAGAGTGTGTGAGATACTTGTGGTGTTGAAGGCAGAGTGTGTGAGATGCTTATCGTGCTGAGGGTAGAGTGTGTGAGATACTTGTGGTGTTGAAGGCAGAGTGTGTGAGATGCATGTCGTGCTGAGGGTAGAGTGTGTGAGATACTTGTGGTGTTGAAGGCAGAGTGTGTGAGATGCATGTCGTGCTGAGGGTAGAGTGTGTGAGATGCATGTCGTGCGGAGGGTAGAGTGTGTGAGACACTTGTGGTGTAGAAGGCAGAGTGTGTGAGATGCATGTCGTGCTGAGGGTAGAGTGTGTGAGACACTTGTGGTGTAGAAGGCAGAGTGTGTGAGATGCTTGTGGTGTAAAGGCAGAGTGTGTGAGATGCTGTGGTGTAAAGGCAGAGTGTGTGAGATGCTTGTGGTGTAAAGGCAGAGTGTGTGAGATGCTTGTCGTGCTGAGGGTAGTGTGTGTGAGATACTTGTGGTGTTGAAGGCAGAGTGTGTGAGATGCTTGTTGAGTCGACGGCAGAAATAGATACTTCTGAGACAAACTCCTTTTGTAGGCACAGCTGTTCCAGGTGTTTGCTGAAATTCCCCTCCTCCATTACTTCTGATATCCTTGTGACCTCTGACCCCAGGCTGTTCATGATTAAACTGTACTCGCACAGTGCCCTCTCTTCCACCAGAGTGCCATTTCCTCTCCGCCCTCCTATTTTCTCTACAGAGACAGAGAAAGGAGAGAGGTAGAGGAGAGATGGGTACCGAATTAATGCATTTTCAAATGGGGCTATTTTTGCCTCCTTTACCTACAATCCATAATATCCAGGGGTGTTTATGAAGGCAGTGGGTATGTGTGAGTGTGAATGTGAGTAGGAATGTGTGAGTTGAAAGAGTCTTTTGTGGCTGTGAGGCAGACAGTGTTCTTCCACAGCCTAGCTTGCAGTGTCATGTGACTTTTAGAATGTATTTTCTGGGGCAAATATCAATGAGTGTATATAGAACTGGAGAGGATGTCAGAGCGAAAAGTTGAAGAAACCAATATGGCGTCCAGTGCACCGCACCTCTCTCTGCTTTCTCCCCCCTCTCCTCTTCTGATGTCTCCCAGCTGCTCCTCTCTCGCCGTCCTACATGCGCTCTCGACCCTATCCCCTCCCCCCTCCTCCAGGCTATCACACCCAACATCCTCCCTTTTGTCACCTCCCTTATTAACTCTTCTTTGTCCTCTGGATGCTTTCCCTCTCCATTCAAACAGGCTACCATAACCTCTCTCCTGAAAAAACCCTCCCTTGACCCGCCCAGTCTCCCTCCTCCCCTTCCAGTCAAAAACCCTTTGAATGTGCTGTTGCTCACCAACTCTCCTCTTTTCTTGCAGAGAACAACCTCCTGCACCCTCACCAGTCGGGATTCAGAGCTGCCCACTCCACGGAGACCGCACTCATCTCTGTCAGTGAGGCGCTTCACACTGCACGCGCCGCTTCCCTCTCATTCATCCTGATCCTTCTCGACCTCTCTGCTGCATTCGACACTGTCGACCACTCCATCCTCCTCTCTTCCCTGTCTGCACTGGGGATCTGTGGCACAGCCCTCACCTGGTTGAAGTCGTACCTCTCCGGTCGCTCCTACCAGGTTACCTGGGCTGGTGAAGTAACAATACCCCGCCCCCTTACCACAGGCATCCCCCAAGGCTCAGTTCTTGGTCCACACCTCTTTTCTCTTTATCTCTCGTCTCTCGGTCCTGTCATTTCTGCTCATGGTTCATCATATTACTTTTATGCTGACGACACTCAAATTTTTCTCTCTTTTCCCCCTGATGCCCAGGTCACCGCCCGCATCTCCGCCTGCCTACAAGACATCCAGAGCTGGATGGACAACCATCACCTGAAGCTCAACCCAACCAAGACGGAGATGATCTACATCCCTGCTCCATACTCCCCTCTCCTGGACCTGACCATCACCCTGGGGGATACCACCTTCTTCCCCTCGCGGAGTGTGAAGAACCTCTGTGTCCTGTTTGATGACAGGCTCTCCTCTGCTGTGAACATCGCAGCAGTGACTCGGACCTGCAGGTTCTTCCTCTACAACATCCGGAGAATCCGGCCCTTCCTCACCAGCAACTCAACGCAGCTCCTTGTCCAAGCACTGATCCTCTCCTGCCTGGACTACTGCAGCTCCCTCCTCGCTGGCCTCCCAGCATCTGCCATCAGACCCCTGCAGCTCATCCAGAACGCTACAGCTCGCCTGGTTCACAACCTTCCGAGACACTCCCACGTCATCCCCCAGCTCACAAGGCTCCACTGGCTCCCTGTAGTCGCTCGCATCAAATTCAAGACTTTGGTGCTAGCCTACCAGGGAGTCAACAAAACAACTCCAGCCTACATCCAGAGACTGTTCAGACCTTACACCCCTGCCAGAGCACTCCGCCCTGCTACTTCTGATCACCTGGCCCCTCCCCCTCTCCGCTCCTCCCCTTCCCGCTCAAGGCTGCTGTCTGTCCTGGTACCTCGTTGGTGGAATGATCTACCTATCGAGGTCAGAACAGCAGAATCCTTGAGCATCTTCAAGCGCCGCCTGAAAACCCACCTCTTCAGGCTCCACCTTTCCCTTCCTCCACTGCCCTGAATCCTGTCCCTTCTTCCCTTGATTTGTTGCCCTTTACATGATCTTGTTACACTTAATTTTGTTTACCTTATTTCCTGATTTTGTTACCGCTTGATTTGGTTGCCCTTCATTTTGTTGCACCCGATTTTGTTGTCGGTTTCCTTAATTTTCTTGCCCCCTTGTTGCATTTGACCTGTTACCCTTTTGTTACAGATGACTCTGTACTTTTGATACATTTGATTTTGTTGCCCCTTTGTTGCACTTGACCTTCTTGCCCTTTTGTTTCATTTAGATCTATTGTCCTCCTCTCGGCTTTGCTGCCTGTCTACTGGAGTTTTTTAAATTATTTTAGTTGAGTTTGTTTACTTGATTTGTTGCCCTTTGATTCTATTGTCATTCTACTCTGTCTTACCAGTATTTTTGGCGATTGCTTATTGGTTTAGATCTGTAACAACGGAACGTGTTCTGTCACTTACTGTTAGCACTTGTACTTGTCTCCGAGGAGGTCTGCACTTATGTACTGATCTTGTGCACTTTTGTACGTCGCTCTGGATAAGAGCGTCTGCTAAAAACATGTAATGTAATGTAATGTAACGTAATGGAAAAATTCCTGTCGTTATTTTGTTATTTTAAGAGCATAAAATCGAATTTCCTTCTTAAGTAGCACTGGAATACATATTAAAAAATGAATGGAGGTGCAATTTTAGTTGACACTGTCCGAGAACGAAGTTATAAGGAGTTGTTTTTAATCAACGATGAAGGCACTGGTTGGTCAATATATGCCTCACGTCAGACTCTGAATGGTCAAACGCGTGGTACTGGTGAATAGCCTTCAGGGAACATGGCCGTAAAGCGGTTTTGTGCCCATGCCCATGGGCATTGTACTAATCCTGTCTCGGGATGTTTACGCTGTCTTAGCTCGCCTAATGGGTTCCTAACCAACCGTTAACTGGGAAAGCCTCTGTACGTTTTTCCAGTCGGTTGGAATGAGGATCACAACACGAACGCGTTACTGTGATCAAGTCGCACTTCAGATTGGTTGTGAATTTAACTTTAACGTTAGCGAGATATTTATTCCCTCGTAATGTAGTGCACCAGACTGAATTCTTACCTTCACTCTAGCTCTCTGGAGCTGCCCGTACCCCCGCTAAAACACTGGCTAGCATTCCAACCCGGCATTAGGGCGGCACGGTGGCACAGTGGTTAGCATTGCTGCCTCACAGCAAGAAGGTCGTGGGTTCGAATCCGGCCTGGGGCCTTTCTGTGTGGAGTTTGCATGTTCTCCCCGTGTTGCGTGGGTTTTCGCCGGGTACTCCGGTTTCCTCCCACAGTCCAAAGACATGCATATCAGGCTAATTGGAGACACCAAATTGCCCATAGGTATGAGTGTGAGAGTGAATGGTGTGTGACTGGTGTGTGCGCCCTGCGATGGATTGGCAAGCTGTTCAGGGTGAGTCCCTGCCTTTGCCCGTAGTCAGCTGGGATAGGCTCCAGCTCGCCCCGTGACCCTAGTGAGGAATAAGCGGGTATAGAAAATGGATGGATGGATGGGTTTACATTTTTTCTGGACGTTTGGTTTGAAGTATAACGTGCAGTTCTCTCATATCAGCGAGGTGCGTTGCTGTCAACCAGCGCTGTGGTCTTGGAGGTCAGCAAGTGCGAACATTGCCTTGTATTTTCCGTTTGGCAGCTGGGCTTTTTCCACAGCCAACATTAATTCGTGAAAGCACTATTGCTACCTTGCGTTGCTGGAACCATTTACAGTCTGTAAGTAAAAACTATGTAAGGTGCTGACATGGTTAACAGCGAGGCTTTGAAGAAATGTTCCCGAAGTGAGCTAGGCTTGTTGAAGGTCACTGTGCAGTCCTGATTCCCAGTTTAAAACTGTAGCTAATGTACTGATAGCTTGTTCTTAGACCTCCTTCATGCCTTAGAATTCACAATATTTGCTGGTGGATTTCGATTTCTGCCCCTTGCCCTGTTTCCAGAGAATTTCCGTTTCAAATACTATAGGGGTTAGATCTTTCCAGTTTGGAGGAATAATCACTTATGCCGCATTATTTCACATGCTGCTCATGTTACAGGTGCATTAGTCACATCTCTGGCTGCTGTCATTGCCAAGTTCGAGGTGAAAGGTACTGCCGCCTTTTCATTTGTGCATCCAACCAAATCTTACGCCCAGACAGTGTCTCTGAACGGGGCTTATGCCGATTTATTAAAATTAACATTGAAATAAATATTAAAATGGACAAATTACTGCGCTAAGGAATTTTCGCCCACATCATGCTGACGATAATAATAAAGGCTTAAGCTCATCGGTGTAGGCAACATTATGGCCCCGTTTCCAGCCAGGTTGGACCACCTTATCAAATCCAATCCAATACAATAAAGATAATTTTTCTCATTTTCTTTACCGCGCAATCGCTATCTCAATCTTCCTGCCACCTTTAACAAAACACAATGAATTGAAAGCGTTGGGGACGGTGATAACGTTCGCTACGCACAATGGCTGCAAGTGGCATGTGTGTTTTTTCAGGCATTATTGGCGCGAGCAGTGTGACGCGTCGGCATTTTCATCGCGACCCATCAATGGCGAGTAGCAGGCGATGTTGGCAGCAGATCGGACTCATTCGGAAAGGTATTGCTGCGGAGAGACGGGTTTTATCTGTCCTGGCGCGCAAGCTAATCTGGTGGGGGTGTTTGTCATCATGCAAGCTAACTAACAGCCGACGCGTGGATTTACTCAATTTTTATATGACCGTTTCAAAGGTTTTCAGGCACGTTCAGCGCGCGATGGCGAGCATAGCTGAGTTCAATGATAACTAGCCTGTCAGATGATATTTCAAACTATTAACTTTAATGGAATCGATATTTATCCGCACAATACCCGCAACAGACACAAAAACCAGTGCCAGTTAGCTAGAGAACAGAGCAGACAAGTTCACAATTTGCCCATTCACAATAGGCTACAACATGTCGCAAAAGAAATGCGTAAATTAGTGTTCGCCACTCGTCATCATCACTCAATACAACCGACTTGCCGCTCAAACGTTGAGTTAGAGGAGTAAAACAACAACACCAATAACTTTATCCTCGAATAGTGTCACGTAAAATAATTGATTCTTATTCTTACATGCATTTGAGTTATACAGTATATGTGTTGAAGATACGGCACCAGACCCCTTAATTTGGGAGAAAAAGGCTCGGATTTCTCCATTATAGTCGATGGGAAATTGAGAAGTGCGGGGCACTTGACGCCATTTTGGTTTCTTCAACTGCAAGGCAGCCTCTCCAGTTCTCAACGGCAAATACCCAGCCTGTTCCTCCTTGATGAAAGATGTCACATCTGGAGCGGCTCGGTTGAACATGCACAGTGTTACTTTTCCTCCTACTGCTACCTACTCCTGACCTTCACAGACATGCGAGGCGAATCTCTGGGCCAAACACCTGGCAGCCCTGTGCCTGACCTTTGACCCCTCCTTGAACCTTGACCTCTCCCTCAGATCTGAGGTCCTACGTGCTCCGGGCAGACTGAGAAACAGAAACAAGCACACACAAAACCAAAGGACACACGTTTTCTGACATGTCAGTATTTAACAGAGCCCAATATAGTATTCACCAATTAACCACATCATTAAAACCACCGTAATATGTCAGTACCTCTCATGCTGCCAAAAACTCTCCATCAAAATGACGACCATTTAAATTCCCAGAACTAGGGTTTCCAGCAGAACATTTCCCAGAGCATCACACTCCCTCCACCGGCCTGCGCTCTTTCCACAGAGCATCCTCTTCCCCAGGTAAATGGTACAAACGTATACAGAGGTAAATGGCACACACATATACAGAGGTAAATGGCGCTCACGTATACAGAGGTAAATGGTGCACACGTATACAGAGGTAAATGGTGCACACGTATAGCCTACAGAGGTAAATGCCGCACATGTATACGGAGGTATATGGCGCACACTTATACGGAGGTAAATGGTGCACACGTACACGGAGGTAAATGGTGCACATGTATACGGAGCTAAATGGTGCATATGTATACAGAAGTAAATTGTGCACATGTATACGGAGGTAAATGGTGCACACGTATACGGAGGTAAATGGTGAACACGTATACAGAGGTATATCGCGCACACATATACGGAGGTAAATGGTGCAAACCTACACGGAGGTAAATGGTGAACACGTATACAGAGGTATATCGCGCACACATATACGGAGGTAAATGGTGCAAACCTACACGGAGCTAATTGGTGCACACGTATGTAAGAGTGAAGCCAGGAGATAACATGGACATGCGATCAAAAGTATCTGTTCTTAACATAGTGGGGTAATATAGGCATAAGAGCCTATACTCCCTCCACAGCTGGCCTCGTCTCCAGTCAGGCATGGCTGGGAACAGTGGGGTAATAAAGTCATCAGGGTCCAGGCGTCCTCTACAGCTGCACAGCCCCAATTCTGATAAGGTAGGGAGCGCATGGCTTGGTTGCTGCAAGGAATTTCTCTCACAGCAGGGTGTGACCTGTGCTCTCTGCCCTGTTAGTGCCATAGTGACCTCTTCTGGACACACTGTCACCGCAACTTTTCATTTCATCAGTGACTGTTCTGAGTTAAAAGTTTTAATTTAAACAAAACCCACTATTACACTGTTTTCACTGCCCTCATGTCATCACTGAATTACTGTATTATACCTGGGGTAATAGTGATGTGAATCTCATGGGGAATGGGCCTGTTGTGAAGGAAATTCATGACAATTACATCATCATAATTATCTATGTATTCGTGTTTGGTATGTATCTCTTCAGCTAAAGATGCATTTTATATCCACTATATATGAAGAAAACATAGTTTTTGTTCCCCACAATGATTTGTCCTGAACCAGAGTTATCTCTTGAGGTGTATTACAATCATCTCTCCCCCTTTGCAGAAAGTGCTTTGCGACCTCCCCGAGATCTGTGTCCAAGGGTCCTGGCGCTGGTCTTAGAACTTTTATTATCTCCTTTGAATAATAAATGTTTTCTTATTTCCTGCGGGGGGGGGGGGAGTCTAAATTCCGATTTGGGCCATCTGTGCGGCCTGATCAAAGGCACCACTAACCTTAAATCTGAGAGAGACGACCTAGTCTCGTATCCGACTTCCCATACTTAGGTCCGTGCGTATTTATAGTTTAATGGTTTCGTAATTTGGACTCTTGTACGACCATTTGTATGTAGCCTTTTCGCCAGGTATGACTTTTCTCTCATTTCCAATGTGTGTTACTTATAATTGGTTTGACATTGATTTGCTTGATTTAAGCTCTTGCCTTCCTGGTGAATAAACTATTGTTATTTCTTTAAACGTGAGTGGTCTGAGTGGCTCTTAACTCTTGTACATTCTTTCTAGCTACGTCACGCCGGAGACTTAGGGGTATGCTCAACCAAGGACTGACTGATCAGCGGCTTTGGGATGAGAGTCGGTTTTAATCAAGTTAAATAGGCAGCCAGGATCGACCAACATAAGGATTCATGTCTGCCGGCTCTGGAATTTTTAGCCTGAAGGAAACCTATAAGACGAAAAGTAGGTTATCTGTTGAAAATTCATATAAGAGGAGCCCATGGGCGGACTGAATCTAGGTTCGCTGTAATTCAAGCCAAAAGATGCTGTTACAGTGATGGCTGACTTCTAGTCTTCTGGCATTACCGACGAACCTAAGCAGCGGAAATAGGACTAAAAACCCGGGGTATATATTTTAGTGACGTAGGCTTGCATTTATGAGTCCGGGGATAATCTCCCCGAAATCTACGCAGGTGTTCCCTAAATTATCAATTCTAATTCTAATTTGGAGTCCGCTATTTAACAAGGATATAATTAAATTTTGTATTCTAAATGTATTATGGAGTCAGATTTGAAGCGAGAGTAACATTGTAATCGTTATGCTTAATTTGCTTAAATCATTGATAAATCTGACGTTTTCAGTTGCTGCGTGTGTCCCAATGTGCACCTGGGATTATTCGCAGCACGACATTAAGTTAGATGATTCCATGATTTCGGCATAGCCCCGTTTTCGAACGGAGAACTATTGAGAATACCTCAGGTAAGTCTCAAACTGGGTTCAAGGCGGGACACAGGCATAAAAGATTTAATTGACACGTTTTGTTGCCTCATAACAGCTGGATTCTACACGCATAAACCTTCGCCCCTGGCTCCTCCGTCGTTGGTCCAGCTGTGTGGGTTCTACACGTATACAGAGGTAAATGGTGCACACCTATCCGGAGATAAATGGTGCACACGTATACAGAGGTATATGGCGCACACGTATACAGAGGTAAATGGTGCACATGTTTACGGAGGTAAATGTTGCATACGTATATATAGGTAAATGGTGCACACCTATACAGACGTAAATGGTGCACATGTATACAGAAGTAAATGGTGCACATGTACACGGAGGTAAATGGTGCACACGTATACGGAGGTAAATGTTGCACACGTATATATAGGTAAATGGTGCACACCTATACAGACGTAAATGGTGCACATGTATACAGAAGTAAATGGTGCACATGTTTACGGAGGTAAATGTTGCATACGTATATATAGGTAAATGGTGCACACCTATACAGACGTAAATGGTGCACATGTATACAGAAGTAAATGGTGCACATGTACACGGAGGTAAATGGTGCACACGTATACGGAGGTAAATGTTGCACACGTATATATAGGTAAATGGTGCACACCTATACGGACGTAAATGGCGCACATGTATACGGAGGTAAATGGTGCACACGTATACGGAGGTAAATGTTGCACACGTATATATAGGTAAATGGTGCACACCAATACGGACGTAAATGGTGCACATGTATACGGAGGTAAATGGTGCACACGTATACAGAGGTAAATGGTGCACATGTTTACGGAGGTAAATGTTGCACACGTATATATAGGTAAATGGTGCACACCTATACGGACGTAAATGGCGCACATGTATACAGAGGTAAATGGTGCACACGTATACAGAGGTAAATGGTGCACACGTATACAGAGGTAAATGGTGCACACGAATACAGAGGTAAATGGTGCACACGTATACAGAGGTAAATGGTGCACATGTTTACGGAGGTAAATGGTGCACACGAATACAGAGGTAAATGGTGCACACGTATACAGAGGTAAATGGTGCACATGTTTACGGAGGTAAATGGTGCACACGTATACAGAGGTAAATGGTGCACACGTATACAGAGGTAAATGGTGCACACGAATACAGAGGTAAATGGTGCACACGTATACAGAGGTAAATGGTGCACATGTTTACGGAGGTAAATGGTGCACACCTATACGGAGATAAATGGTGCACACGTATACAGAGGTAAATGGCACACACGTATGCAGAGGTAAATGGTGCACACGTATACAGAGGTAAATGGTGCACATGTTTACGGAGGTAAATTGCGCACATGCATATGGAGCTAAATGTTGCACTCGTATACGGCTGACACAAGATGTAATAGACTTACGATGCTCATGTGCCCACTGTGGCGCTGTCTGCACTGGACTGAGGATAGAATGCGCTCAAGGACTGATTTGTGGCTGCAAAGCATTATCTGCCTCAGGGTGTGAAACCTTTTGTGTTGGGATACATTCCTCACGTTAAGTATCATTTAATTCTCGGTGACTTGTGGCACAGTGGCATTTCTGTCAATTTGGACCAGGTAGGATGGCCTTCATTGCCCTTGTGCATCAGTGACCCACAGATGCCCAACACCCTGTCACTGATTATTGGTTGGTCCAGCTTTGGGCCGCTTGTGGACGGGACTCAGCACTGCTTACTGCTGTCTAGAAGCTCCCCAGAAGAACCACCCGTCTGGGCGTAATAATTTGGCCCCGGTCAAACGGCCCATTTATCCCAAATCCAACATCTTGACAGCCAGAACATTGACAACATTTATTCGTAATGGATAAATAATACTCCCCCCCATGTGACCAACCTGACAGCTGTGCTTGGACGGGGCTCCCGGGTCCCTGAGTACGCTGCATCACTACAGAATATTACATACACTTGGGCATGTTTACATGACATGATATTTAGTGCAAATGAAAGGACATTCAGGGAAAATGTGCATACGCTTATGTAAGCATATTCTCCGGGCACTTGGGTATGCATACATTAACGAATATACTGCATACTAGGGCGTACATGCATGCAAGAATATATTGCATCCTTGGGGCATGCATACGTGTTTGTAAATGCTGTGTGTGATGCAAAGTAAGGAAATAAAGGAGAAGTGAGACAGAGGGAGAGAGAGGGAGTGAGTGACAGGGAGAGAGAGAGAGAGAGAGGGGGAGAGAGAGGGGGAGAGAGAGGGAGAGGGGGAGAGAGGGAGTGAGTGACAGGGAGAGAGAGAGAGAGAGAGTGACAGGGAGAGAGAGGGACAGAGAGACAGTGATAGGGAGAGAGATGGAGTTGCTCACTTAGTGCAGTATGTGGCAGTTTCTCTCCAGCAGGGGGCGTGGTACACCCACGGTGCAAAGCCTCCATATCTGGCCAAAGGGAGGAGGGAGGGCTGGGGCGGTGAGGGGCGGGGCAGAGAGGGGAGGGGCAGGGAGGGGTGGGACGGTGAGGGACGGGGCAGGGGTGGGCGGGGCAGGGAGAGGGGGGGCAAGGATGGGCAGGACAGGGAGGGGGGGGGAGGGGAGGGGCAGGGCAGGGAGGGATGGGGCGGTGAGGGGCGGGGCAGGCACGGGCGGGGCAGGGACGGGCAGGGCAGTGAGGGGCGGGGCAGTGAGGGGAAGGGCAGTGAGGGGCGGTGCCGGGACGGCCCACAGCAGCACGGCACAGGGGCCTTTGGGATGAAGAGCATGGACACAGGCAGGCGCAGCAGTGGGCCTGACCACTGCCAGAGCAGGGGGAGATAGAGCTGAGCTGTTCGCGAAGAGCCCGACTCGAAGAGCAGCTCTTGTTCTGGACCTTTCCGCAGGCCCCCAGGGCCCAGCTCCACAGGGGGATCATCAAAGGAGCGCTCTGATTGGCTGCCCAGATCTGCAGGGCACCACCTCTGGCTGTCTGGAGGGTGCAGGAGGAGGTGGGGTCAACAGGAGAGGAGGAGCTCCGGGTCCTGACATGTTCAACAACGCAACCGCATGTAATCGACTGTTGCAGCAGACAGTCACTGTTGAATCAGTCCATTTACATTAGCAGGAAGGGCTTTTCAACTGAATGAAATGAATGGGACTAGAGAGAGTCATTTTGACCTCGGCTTTCGCCACATTTCAACACACTTTTATGTAAAGCGGATGCAAAGGACAGGAAGAGGCAGAGCCTCTATTCAGAAATATTTTGCGAAGCTTTGCTTTAATTATAAGGCACGGCTAACCTTCCATTTCTTTTAGGCACAGTGACACACAAACATGGCTGACAAGGAAGAGACATCTCAGAAACACTTTCACAGTACAGTTGGAAATTATTATGCCACTTTTTTCACTCTTTTCCCATCAGTGGTCCTAAAAAACAGCGCTAAACAGTAGGTTGTATGTGTAGTTGACAACAGGAGATGTCAGGACGCAGCATGGATGAAGAGGAGGAGCGACGATTGGACGGACAGCACCTGACATATCAGAAGTCCTGTGTGGCGGCTCTCCGTCCACCATCTCATCCAATGAGAGCGGCGGTTGCTGAGGAGCGGGAGGGGCCAGCTGTTCCATGCATTCAGCAAATGTTAGCTTTACTGTCGCTGAAGTGGGACAGGAAGGATGCGCCCAGCAGATTAATTTCATTTCAGTTTCTCAGCGAGATCTGAATCCCATTCCACATTTCTTGGCCCGCAACTCAATGCGACAATCCCCGTTTGTCCCGCTGGAACACCAGCAGTCCTCAGCAAGAAAAAAAAAATTGTTCCTTATCGGGTACTTAGGACACCGCCGCAACTCGCGTAGGCCACAGAATTTTTGAGGTTCATAATGTATAATTCAGTGATGTATTCTTTACATTGACTAATGTTAGTCTAGAATTATTGAAGATTGGCAACAGATTGCCAGTACTTAGAGGTTTTACATTTAATGAGGCAGAGAATAACCTGTTCGCTTTCAGATCGAGATATACCTTCTTACCAACGCAAATCCGCGGTCCACTTGCAAAAAGAAACTGCTACTGATCTGTGCGCGGCGCAGACTGTTTTATTTAGATAAGACGTCGGTAACAAGTTGTTATTTTTCGAAAATTCGAATACAGACGCCAAGTCCTCATTACGGGCCGCAAAACGCAGAACTGCTGGCTGGGCACTGATGTACGACTGTTGCACCATTCCGTCAGCAGGTGGCGGTGAATGTCTTCAGCGTCAATATGTTCAGGGTTCTTATTTATATTGATTATTTATGCTGCGTAAATCAGAGGTCTCCGTGCGTCTAGCGTGAGGTCGCAAGTAATTAAAGATCGCGTTTCTTCTGATTGCTGCTAGACATTTGGCATCACGGAGTAGGACTTTTCCTTTTATGGTTTATTGAAACGTCCCCATACTTCTCCACTGAACAATTTGGAGGTGCCGACTGCCGACATGAGAGTACGTGCTCGCCCCCGGACGAGGAAGAAGCAAGTGAGCACGTACGTCTCAGTTTCAGGAAGAAGAGACTGCGAGAGCGCGCACGCAGCTGTTCCAGAGCGTGAGATCGTAGTGCAAGTCCATGACATGGGTCTGACAACGTGTACTTAGTAATAAAGGTGGACGTATGGGACGCCGAGGAAAACCTGGGTAAATATCATAAGGAAGGGGCATCTCCGCTATATTCACTCCATGTCAGGTACATTCCGGTGCCGGAATATATTTTTAAATACATTTTGCAAAGCAAACACACTAGCGCTTTTGCTAATGTTAGCCACCTGACAGTCCTGCAGGCGGACTGACATCAGGAGTCTGACTGATGACGGGATTTTCAGAGGTGCGTTTCGAAATAGTTTCAGTTTGTTGAGAAAACGCTGCTTCACTAGTTGTGTGTCTGTAACGCAGTCCCAATGAGTTCAGTCTGTTGCTCTGTCAGTTTTTGAAAGATATAAGCGAATTGAACTGCATTGCACAAAACTAACGAGTTGAACTAATGCATAGTTGGCCAAAGTTAAATATTTTTATGATTCTGAATGTATGTAGCTGTATGCCCTGCAGCTGACAGCGTAATGACATGTCACTTATTAACGGAGGAGCGCTAAAAGATGGGTTACCGCTGCAAACACCCGGGTTGACGAGCTAACGGTGTGTTAACTAATAGGCTTAAACTCCTCTGGAGGGATTTGTATGCGACAGTTTGTGGTTGATGGAAGGACTGTATGAACAGAGTCTGGTGTGTGATGGACTGCGTGAGCAGAGTCTGGTGTGTGATGGACTGCGTGAGCAGAGTCTGGCGTGTGATGAACTGAGTGAGCAGAGTCTGGAGTGTGATGGACTGCGTGAGCAGAGTCTGGCGTGTGATGAACTGAGTGAGCAGAGTCTGGTGTGTGAAGGACTGCGTGAGCAGAGTACGGTGTGTGATGGACTGCGTGAGCAGAGTCTGGCGTGTGATGAACTGAGTGAGCAGAGTCTGGTGTGTGAAGGACTGCGTGAGCAGAGTCCGGTGTGTGATGGACTGCGTGAGCAGAGTCCGGTGTGTGATGGACTGCGTGAGCAGAGTCCGGTGTGTGATGGACTGCGTGAGCAGAGTCTGGAGTGTGATGGACTGCGTGAGCAGAGTACGGTGTGTGATGGACTGCGTGAGCAGAGTATGGTGTGTGATGGACTGCGTGAGCAGAGTCTGTTGTGTTTTCCCACGATAATACATGAGCTGGTGCTCATGCATGTTGCAGTGAGTAAGAAGACATCAACTCATGCTGGGTAATTTTGAACTTTGCTCTCTTACGTTTGCTACTTAACGGTAACTTGCACCCCAGAGTAACATGTGGAGTTTCTCATCTGTACGTTTATGCTGTTAGCTACGCCTGTATCATCAGGCACTGTCTCTGTATTCAGCCATGTGTTACTCTGTGTTCGCGATTCGGTCGGAAACTCTCCTGGTTATGAATGTGATGGGTTGCCATCGTTAGCGGTACCAGCTGAGGTTTGCTGTGCGGGTGAGCTGGCGTCAGTCTTGCCCTTGTGTTACACACCCCTCTCGTCTCGGAATTTGGCTGTCAAATCTAACGACAGACGAGCTCCATGCATTCCTCACTAAACGTTGTGTTTGGTCTGTGAGCGATCGCTGGCTCGCTTTGGGGGCCTCTGCCGTTTCTCGTTTCTCCTCTGCGTTTCACCAGCTTTAAACTGGCTGGAACCGCTTCTGTATAACATTTTGGCGTCGCACGCAGGGGGTCCTGTCGGGCTCGCACCTGAGCGCTGTACTGCGACAAGCTTTCGCGATGACGTTGCATTTTTAACCTTATCTTGTGAGAATCAACAATAAAATGGCCAGATAAGTATTCTCATTTCCCATCGGCGAGCGACGAAGAGGAAGCACCGCAGTTGCCCACTTTCACATGTTTCAGAGCAGATTACGCCATCTGTGGAAATAAGCTGGCCAATCAGTAACCGCCCGACGTTCCCAGGATGGCACCGTCGCTTGAAAATGCTTGTCAACAAAATTCTGGTTAATCATACTGTAGCCCGGAATTTAGTTACGTAACGTTAATAATAATAATAACAATAGTACAACAACAATACAACTTCTCACAACAATACAATATTAACTTCTCAACATTTGAGTTTTTACACCGAATGTATAAAGGTTATCCTTTCTCTAATGTCGACAGTCTGCTCCACATCTAGAATTCTTTGATCACAAATGTGGAATTCTGGAACAAAGTATTTAATAAAGAGGAAAATGTGTATTCGTCCCTAAAAAGACGTCTTTTGATTTCATCCGGTGGAAGTTACAGTCAACTGTATGTCATTATAGGACGGGTCTGTTGAATGCTCACTTGTGATTGGTTAAAGGCTGCTCTAAGGGTGTGCTTTGTTTTTCCATAACTGCACACCCATGAAGTAATTAAAAACGTTTAATTGATTTGCTTCGTTCTAGGCTGAATTTAGCTGACATTTTGAATCGCATGGTTAAAAACATCGGAAGTAAAGGCTGAAAGTCACGCAACATTTTTTGAGTTTACCAGTATAACCATTTCAGTCTTTGGCGAGCATGTTGATTATAGTAAATGGCAGAAACAACAACGCTAAAACTACTGTGTTTGTGGAACTATGATGCTGTGGAATTAATAACCACAGCTTTTTCATAGCAACTGAACAGAACGACTTTGACTCATAGCTATAGAAATTTCTGCTGTTAAGAGGCAATGTAATTTAGTTGCTGTGGATTTAAATGGTCTTTATCGGCTAAAATTTGCTGAGGGTGCTAAATTGGTGGCCACTTTGTCCCAAAAATCTAAATCGCATTGCTTATTCAGAAATATGTTTAAAATATGACCGGATCGTCAGACAAACTGGATTAATACATCATTTCATGGCAGGACGTTAATTTTTTTTCAATAATGTGGTGATGAATATAGGGTGTATGGTGCAAATTTAATTGCTTCAGTCATTGGGGAGTAGAATTGCCAAATGGCACCTTTATTTTCATTTATGGTGGAGTTTTAACGATAAAAGTATTATTGCTACATGAGAATTTAACCAAATTATTTGTATTCATACAGGTTCTGCATATTTTGTATGGCATATATGACAATGTAAAAACTTGTATCAGGAATGAGAGAGTTTGGGTTTTTTCTTCTGATGTAATGGGTATGATAAATATGTAAAATAATAGATGGCGCATTTTGTGTGAAGCTGAGATTTATGGCACATTTTTTTCCCTCTCGAAAATGATTAAATTGCGATGGATATAAATATTCAATGAACATGAAGAACACTGGCAGACAGACATGGTAGTGAACAGACATGACATTATGCTTGCTAAACTCATACTTACCGCTGGATGATTAGTAACAAACGTATAGCTACTAGGCTTATTTGTCTCTGAAGATTGTTGATTGAGTAAATCCAAACAGAGATCAACTCCAGTGAAAACATGGTAAAATGATGGTGGACAAACACAATACTGTTGTTTTCAGGATTATCATAATGATACCTTAGAGACCTTTCATTGCATGAGGAGATCCCTTTACAAAAACTCTCTTTGCAATTATTTTTAGTTCAGTTTTTTCATTAAATAAAACATACTTTACAACAAAACATTCTTGTTTGTTATTAACTTTCATTTATTTATTTAAACTGCACATTCAAAAATTAGACGTAAGACACTGGTGTATTTCACGTATAAACATAATGAGAAATGATAACCAGGATAATATCCACCAGTACCTGCGAAACTCAGACACATGGACATGGTATATGTACATTATAAGATTACTATATCAACTAATGTGGTATTACATGATTTATACCTAGTTATATTTGCGTAAAATTTCACATGACCAAAAGTGACATGGAAATCTACACCTACATGGGTTGGACTTGGACCTTCAAAATCTTAAACATAAAAATCGGCATCATGCTGAAACTTACTAGAATCTGTTAATTATCTATATGTTGCATTTTTCAATGCAAATTTCTGTTGTGCATACTACTGTTTTGGTCATATCAGCATATGTAAGGTGAATTAACACCCTAAGCTGATTTTCGCTGACATATAAACAATTTTGGGATGAAAGCAGGAAAATGAAGTATTTACCTGAACAAATATGTGTGATGATCGTGGTGCACATGCAACAAACTACTCAATGCTGGTCATCAGTATTTAACAGCCCTCCACTTTGCATTGCGTGGGTGTGAAATTATTTTTGTTCGATTACCAGTAAGTTGTTGTTTATCGTTTACTTACATATTCCAGGGTGCCTTCATATTTGGAATAAAGGCCTTCACTGCTGGTTCTGATTAATCAGGGGTTTTTGTTTCTTCCCTAAAAGCTTCAAGGCTTTTGATGTATTTTAGAGTCCGCTGTTGATGTCGATCTTCAAAATGTCCGGGGAGGTGATGATGAAATTAAGGATATGTATTATGAGTCTGAGACATAAGGGGCAATAGTCTGAGACAAAAGCCAAATTACGCCGGTCCCAAACTTTATGGTGCTGACAGTATAATTAAGTGGATTTACCTGAATTTTTTTTTGACCTCCCTCATCTAGCCCGTCCGTAGTTTGAGAGAAGCAGGGAGAGGCCGTGGGTGGAGCCAGGTTGGGTGGCGGGAGCCGTTGCCATGGCATCGGTCCGCTTCACTGTAACGCCCACCAAGGCGGAGGATCTTCCAGGGCTGTCTGACACATCGCCCGATGTGAGCTCGCGGTCCAGCGGTCGGGTTCGCTTCGGCTCACGGGAGAGTGTCAACCGCAGCGAGCCGCTCAGTGAAGCCTCTGGAGGGGTTACGACTGTAGCCGACACCACCGGGGCCGCCACACCTGAGCGCAGTACCACCGAGCAAGGTAAGAGGCGCCAAGACGAGCCACGCCCCATTTCAGCCGCTGCGTCACTGTCTGCTGTCAAGGAGTTACAACAATAGTTTAGCTTATTTCCGAGGTGCACAAAGTTTCAAAAGGTAAAGACAGCGTTGAAAGGGTTAACGAGCCAAATCTGTGACTGTTTGTGAAGGATTTCCACCTTGATATAACGGTTATTCTGTGAATCATTCGAATTCAGACTGTAATAATTTTGACCACCAGAACTAAACACAGAGCTAGTCTAAAGTTCACCTCGTCTCTGGACGTCAATATGGCCTTGAAAGGGTCAACAAGCTAAATCATGATCATTTTGATGAAATTTCACCATGATTTGATGAATAAGTTATTCTGTGTGTCATCATTTGGTATTAGAGTGTGATTTCAACCACCAAAACCATCAATACTGAGCTCATCGGAGTTGACGTACTTTCCCAAGGGTCCATTTTTCAAAAAATCATTTCACACAGAAGGAGCTGGACAAGCAAACTGTTCATTGGCCCTAAAGTTGGATAAGGTGTGTAAGTTGGTCATATTAAATGCGTCTATCTCAAGTGAAGGGGTCGTTCTAGGTCGAATCAACCAATTTCCGAGACATTTCCCAAATCACCCTCTCAGATTCTTCTGAAAAAATTCACAGGAGCTGCTCTACCATATTAATGCAGGAACCCAAAATATTAGCTGTGTTTCTCAGATAGTTTTCAAGTAACAGCCCCTGGAAATTTTGATTCATTTTTTCCATTTTACCAAACTTGCCTGTCGGTGCAACTTCAAGCAAGAAAATCTCCAAGTCTTTCCAATGTACAGCTTTGAGATCAAGTGTCTTGGGCTTTAACCTTTTCTGTAGATTATGAAAATGCTGTCAGATTTGCTGTAGCTTGTACCCTTTTCTTCTCACAAGGCTCTTAAAATGGCCCAAAATCTAAAACATTAAAAATCACTGCGGCCTTTGAGCTCTAATAACTCAAAGGATATGCTAGATAAAGCAATGATTTTTTTCTGCTGTTATTTTTGAAATATTGGGCCACATCTAGAGGACAACCACATTTATCAATACATTGGTAGAGCCAGTTCAATTTTTAAAATTTTGGTTAAGTTCAAAATTTTCTAAAAATTGCTGATTTTCACATCCTTATTTGGGCATGTGGCCAGTTATATAACAATACCATATTTATGCCATGAATTCCGATATAACTAAATATGATATGATGAAAATATGATGCTTTTACCAGCCTTCCTTCTTAAGTTTTGATTTTTTAATTTCATGTCATTGTAAACATTTGACGGATGCAAAATTAAGAATGAAATTATTCCTTTTTACGATGCTACATCAGAAGAGCATTTTTCCACATCCGTAAACAACATTTCATTCATATGATGACTGCAAACAATGAATAACTGACTCTATTTTACCAATTAAATGCATTTATTAAATGTCGCAAACAAAGCAATTTAGGAGAAATACACAGCATTAATTCATATTTCAGTAATTCAACAAATACTCAAAACCATAGCATTTAATCAATGCACATCAGTATTTTGAAAAGGGGCATTCAAGCAAATGCTTTACTAGTTATAATTCTGCTTTATTGCATCAAACAGTATTGGAGCGACTCCAGTTTTTCAAGGACTAAATTTTAGTTTTCATTATAAAATTAAGATCTGATATGACTGCTTTAAGTACAAAATTTAACACAATGAGTTGCAGCCATGTACTCAATGGCCAGGTTTTAACACTTGTGAATTATTTGCTACAAGACATGGGAGGAGTCTCTGTCGTGTAGTCTACACTAATGTTGGGAACAGAGTTTGAAGTTTTGACAAGTCACAGAACTGATAGTGTAGTTACGAGTGCTGCAGCCTTTAGCAGAGGGTGCACTGATAATGCACATGACGTCTTGAAATGGAATCCAAAAGTCATCCCTTCTCAACCTTGTAGGCCATGAAAATACATTAGTATTGGATTTTTTCATGAAATTGACCAAAGCATCTGAATGCTCTTGAGATCTTTCTGTAATATTCCCAACATGCCTTTTTCTGTCATAAATGCAAGCTACACATTTGCCTTGCCAGTATTCATCCCATGTTTGAGTAACTTGTCCATGATCAGACTGAATGCCCAAATTTACGACTGTGTGCATGTTGTCAAGGGAAACTCGTCTCATTTACAGTTACTTGCAGTACGAGGAATGAAGCTGTGCTGTGATCCAACCCCAAGCCTCAAAATGCTCTGCTAATTGAAATTTTTGAGAATTCTCTTGCACCTGATCCTTTGTAATGTAGAAAAACTGAAGGCCATGTATGTTGTCTCTGGCCCAGTTGAATGTCTTGTGGTCTCAGAATCTGGTTTTCAGCACTCATAATTCATATACACAAAAGAAATCTTACGAAGGAAGGCTGGTAGCGACATCATATTTTCGTCATATCATCATTAGTTATATAGGAATTCACGGTAAAAATATGGTATTGTTACATAACTGGCCACATGCCCATGTAAGGATGTTAAAAAAAATCATTGCTTTATCTAGCATACCCTTTGAGTTATTAGAGCTCAAAGCAGGCAGTGATTTTTAACGTTTTAGATTTTGGGCCATTTTTAGAGCCTTGTGAGAAGAAAAGGGTACAAGCTACAGCAAATCTGACAGCATTTTCATAATCTACAGAAAAGGTTAAAGCCCAAGACACTTGATCTCAAAGCTGTACATTGGAAAGACTTGGAGATTTTCTTGCTTGAAGTTGCACCGACAGGCAAGTTTGGTAAAATGGAAAAAATGAATCAAAATTTCCAGGGGCTGTTACTTGAAAACTATCTGAGAAACACAGCTAATATTTTGGGTTCCTGCATTAATATGGTAGAGCAGCTCCTGTGAATTTTTTCAGAAGAATCTGAAGTGGTGACCTGGTTGATTTGAGCTGGAATGACCCGGAGGCATGGGGAAATTGTTGCCTAAATGAGGGTGCTGAAGGGTCTGTTTGTCCTGTGACCATTTTTGGGACCCCCCTCCCCCATAACCACACTAACGTCCTGGTATCCCTGAAAATAATGAGTTACAGTAATGTTATCATATTTCATGAAGAATTTGTCAAAAAGCCTTCAAACACACAAATCTCAATGACCTGGACCCTCCAATATCTCATTATTGCATGAAATAAAATCCAGATTTAAAGGGTTAATACAAGGTGTTTCAAAAAGATGGACCCAGTTTCAATGGACTATATTTCCTAACTGGGTCCATCTTTTTGAAACATCCCTGTATTGTATGCAAAGGAACTAGTGTCCTTTTTGTAATGCCCCATTTATCAATTTTTAGGGTTAGAATGAAACCCTAACCCTGTAGCTCATGTCAAAGAGAAGTTCTGGGTCTATAGATTTGGTTACAGGTGAAGTACGGGAAAAAGTGGGCGTGGCTCCCTAATTTCCCGGGGTCAGAATGACTGAAGGTATGAAGCTGAAATTTGAGATTCCTGCATTTGGGGTCAGGAACTAATTTTAGAATTTTTTTTCAGACAAATCGGAGAGATGTCACTGGGGAGGGTGTGTGAATTGACACAGAATGGCCCATAATTAAAACTGAAAGTAGTCATTTGTAAATTATTTTTGACCTGTACCATGTTGAAAAAGACACAACGGGATTTTATTTGATTGTTCATCACATAGATTTTATAGCTTTTTTAAAATAAACACATTTCAGTTTTGATTTTTATAGCTTACTTGATAAAAATTGGGACATTGTGTTGTGTTTTCACTCCTATTCTCAACACTCAATAACTGTTCAGGGACCACAGACACCAGGTGATGCAGGGTTTCAGGTGTAATGTTGTCCCATTCTTTATGCAAACATTCTGTAAGGTGTGCTACAGTAAAAGGTCTTTGTCGTATTCTGAATTTCAAATTGCGCTACACGTTCTCTGTCAGGGAAAAATCGGGAAGGCAGGCCACAGCAGCGCCACAGCTGACTCTGCCAGAGCGCTGCCTTTGGAATGAGTGCAGAATGCAGTTTTGTGTTGTCTTGTTGAATAATGTCTGGGCCTGTCTGCGCCGGGAAAACATGGCTTCTTGAAGACAGGATATGGTGCTCCGAAATCTGTGTACATTTCTGCATTTATGGACCCTCACAGAAGTACAAGTTACCCTTGCCAAGGGCACTGAAATTAATCCATCTGTGTGTGTGTGTGTGTGTGTGTGTGTGTGTGTGTGTGTGTTTGTGTGCGTGCGCACGTGTGTGTGCGCGCATGCGTGCGTGTTTGTGTGTGTGTGTGTGTGCGTTTGCGTGTGTGTGTGTGTTTGTGTGCGCACGTGTGTGTGTGTGTGTGTGTGTGTGTGTGTGCACATGCGTGTGTGTGTTTGCTGTTGTAGGAGATGCTCGCGCTAAGCTGACCAGTGCGTACATTAATAATTCCCATGGAGTGGACGATGATGACTTCTATGACAGAAACCTGGCTCTGTTTGAGGTCAGTTCGTCACAGTGCCGCAGCTCACGAGAGCTCACTGTTCAGGAGCTCACATCTGCTGGTCCTTTGTATTGAAATATAGTTTGAAAAGCTGCTATAGAAACTCTAACCCCTCTCACTGAAATTTTAATGGATTAACAGGCAAAATTTTCTTCTATAACCCCAATTGTGAAATAGTTGGGAAAATTGTAAATAAAATCAGAACACAATGACTTTGAAATCACACCAGCCAGTATTTTATTCACAATAGAACAGAGATAACATAGCAGATGTTGAAACTGAGAAATTTTACAATTTTATCCACAAAATGAGCTCCTTTCAAATTTGATGGCTGCTACAGGTCTCAAAAAAGTTGGGACAGGGGCCTGTTTACCATGGTGTAGCATCCCCTCTTCTTTTTAACACAGAGTGGAGGCTTCTGGGCATTGAGGAGACAAGTTTCATGAGTTTAGCCGTTGGAATTTGATCCCACTCTTGTTTAATACAGGCTTCCAGCTGCTGGAGAGTTTTGGGTCTCCTTTGACGGGCTTTTTGTTTAATTATGCACCAAATGTTCTCAATCGGTGAAAGATCAGGACTGCAGGCAGGCCAGTTCAGCACACGGACTCTTCTACTATGAAGCCATGCTGTTGTAATAGCTGCAGTATGTGGTTTTGCATTGTCCTGCTGAAATACACAAGGCCTTCCCTGGAATAGATGTCATCTGGAGGGGAGCATATGTTGCTCTAAAAACTTAATATACCTTTCAGCATTCGTGGTGCTTTTTAAAACATGCAAGTGACCCACACCATATGAACTAATGCATCCCCATACCATCAGAGATGCTGGCTTTTGAACTGAACGCTGATAACAGGAGGGGTGGTCTTTCTCCTCTTTAGCCCGGAGGACACGACGCCCATGATTTCCAACAAGAATATGAAATTTGGACTCGTCTGACCACAGGACACCTTGCCACTTTGCTACAGTCCATTTGAAATGAGCCCTGGCCCACAGAACATGGCGGCGCTTCTGGATTATGCTCAACAATGGCTTCCTTTTTGCATGGTAGAGTTTAAGGTGGCATCTGTGGATGGCACGGCAGACTGTGTTTACAGGCAGTGGTTTCTTGAAGTATTCCTGGGCTCATTTAGTAATGTCAATGACCGAATCATGCCAGTGAGTGATGCAGTGGTGTCTGAGGGCCCGAAGATCACGGGCATCCAGTAAAGGTCTTCGGCCTTGTCCCTTACGAACGGAGATCTTTCCAGTTTCTCTGAATCTTTTGATGATGTTATGCACTGTCGATGGTGAGACCTTCAAAGCCTTTACAATTTGACATTGAGAAACATTGTTTTTAAAAGTATTCCACTATTTTTTTTTTTTTTTTTTTTTATACAAGCCTTCACAGGTTGGAGAGCCTCAGACCATCTTTACTTCTGAGAGACTCAGCCTCTCTAAGACGTCCCTTTTATAGCCAATCATGTTACACACCTGATACCAGTTAACTTAATTACTTGCTAAATGTCCTTTCAGCTGATTCTCTTATATATTAATTGCTTTTTCAGCCCTTTTTTGCCTGTTTCTGAACTTTTTTGAGACCTGTTGCAGCCAGAAAATTTGAAATAAGCTCATTTTGTGGGTAAAAATGTAAAATGTCTCAAGTTTCAACATTTGAAATGTTATCGATGTTCTCTTGTAAATAACATATTGGCTCATGTGATCTGAAAGTCTTTCTATTTTGATTTTATTCACAATTTACACTGCATACCAACTATTTCGGAATTGGGGTTGCACTTTTGATGGTCTTGATTCTTGGTCATTCAGGAGGAGATGGACACTCGACCGAAGGTCTCCTCACTTCTCAGTCGCCTGGCCAACTACACCAACCTGACGCAGGGAGCCAAGGAGCACGAGGAGGCGGAGAACATTGGAGAGAAGAGGAAACCTAGCAAGGTACCTCCACCCTTACCTCTCCCCTAATCCCACTCAAACCCACACCCTCAACCTCCACCCTAACCTCTTCCCTCAACCTCCACCCTAACCTCTCCCCTAATCCCACTCAAACCCACACCCTCAACCTCCACCCTAACCTCTTCCCTCAACCTCCACCCTAACCTCTCCCCTAATCCCACTCAAACCACACCCTCAACCTCCACCCTAACCTCTTCCCTCAACCTCCACCCTAACCTCTCCCCTTAACCTCCACCCTTACCTCTCCCCTAATCCCACTCAAACCCACACCCTCAACCTCCATCCTAACCTCTCCCCTAATCCCACTCAAACCCACACCCTCAACCTCCACCCTAACCTCTTCCCTCAACCTCCACCCTAACCTCTCCCCTTAACCTCCAACCTTACCTCTCCCCTAATCCCACTCAAACCCACACCCTCAACCTCCACCCTAACCTCTTCCCTCAACCTCCACCCTAACCTCTCCCCTTAACCTCCACCCTTACCTCTTCCCTAACCTCCACTCATACTTCTCCCCTAACCCTACTCAAACCCACACCCTTAACCTCCACCCTTACCTCTCCCCTTAACCTCCACCCGTACCTCCACCCTTACCTCTCCCCTAATCCCACTCAAACCCACACCCTCAACCTCCACCCTTACCTCTCCCCTAATGCCACTCAAACCCACACCCTCAACCTCCACCCTAACCTCTTCCCTCAACCTCCACCCTAACCTCTCCCCTTAACCTCCACCCATACCTCTCTCCTAATCCCTCTCAAACCCACACCCTCAACCTCCACCCGAACCTCTTCCCTCAACCTCCACCCTAACCTCTCCCCTTAACCTCCACCCTTACCTCTCCCCTAATCCCACTCAAACCCACACCCTCAACCTCCACCCGAACCTCTTCCCTCAACCTCCACCCTAACCTCTCCCCTAATCCCACTCAAACCCACACCCTCAACCGCCACCCTAACCTCTTCCCTCAACCTCCACCCTAACCTCTCCCCTAATCCCACTCAAACCCACACCCTCAACCTCCACCCGAACCTCTTCCCTCAACCTCCACCCTAACCTCTCCCCTTAACCTCCACCCTTACCTCTCCCCTAATCCCACTCAAACCCACACCCTCAACCTCCACTCTAACCTCTTCCCTCAACCTCCACCCTAACCTCTTCCCTCAACCTCCACCCTAACCTCTCCCCTTAACCTCCACCCTTACCTCTCCCCTAACCTCCACTCATACTTCTCCCCTAACCCTACTCAAATCCTCACCCTCAACCTCCACCCGAACCTCTTCCCTCAACCTCCACCCTAACCTCTCCCCTTAACCTCCACCCTTACCTCTCCCCTAATCCCACTCAAACCCACACCCTCAACCTTCACCCTAACCTCTTCCCTCAACCTCCACCCTAACCTCTCCCCTTAACCTCCACCCTTACCTCCACCCCTAACCTCCTCCCATACTTCTCTCCTAACCCCACTCAAACCCACACCCTTAATCTCCACCCTTACCTCTCTCCTTAACCTCCACCCTTAACCTCCACCCATACTTCTCTCCTAACCCCACTCAAACCCACACCCTCAACCTCCACCCTAACCTCTTCCCTCAACCTCCACCCTAACCTCTCCCCTAATCCCACTCAAACCCACACCCTCAACCTCCACCCTAACCTCTTCCCTCAACCTCCACCCTAACCTCTCCCCTTAACCTCCACCCTTACCTCTCCCCTAACCTCCACTCATACTTCTCCCCTAACCCTACTCAAACCCTCACCCTTAATCTCCACCCTTACCTCTCTCCTTAACCTCCACCCTTACCTCCACCCCTAACCTCCACCAATACTTTTCTCCTAACCCCACTCAAACCCACACCCTTAATCTCCACCCTTACCTCTCTCCTTAACCTCCACCCTGAACCTCCACCCATACTTCTCTCCTAACCACACTGAAACCCACACCCTGAACCTCCACACTTACCTCTCTCCTTAACCTCCACCCTTACCTTCACCCCTAACCTCCACCCATACTTCTCTCCTAACAACACTCAAGCCCACACCCTTAATCTCCAACCTTACCTCTCTCCTTAACCTCCACCCTTACCTTCACCCCTAACCTCCACCCATACTTCTCTCCTAACAACACTCAAACCCACACCCTTATTCTCCACCCTTACCTCTCTCCTTAACCTCCACCCTTAACCTCCACCCATACTTCTCTCCTAACCCCACTCAAACCCACACCCTTAACCTCCACCCTTACCTTCACCCCTAACCTCCACCCGAAACCTTCAATGACGTCTCAATCTCTTGTTCACTCCATTTTATGAGGTTGGGGAATTCTATGAATGGGGTGAGTGTTTGCAAATCTTAAAACAGGATTAATTAACATTAGAGTAAGAGTGATTGGTGGTGGGTGAGGGTGATTTTTTGATGGCTCTTGACTGTGATTGGCTGCTGTCTCAGGCTCCACAGATGGGCACCTTCATGGGGGTGTACCTGCCGTGCCTGCAGAACATCTTCGGGGTGATCCTGTTCCTTCGGCTGTCCTGGGTGGTGGGGACAGCAGGAGTCCTGCAGGCCCTGTGTATCGTGTTCATCTGCTGCTGCTGTGTGAGTGTCGCACACACACACACGCACACACACTCATACATACGCATTAGACACAACACGCATACATTCATACACACTTGTACTGTTATTCACAAGGAAATGTGTTTTTCTCCGCAGACCATGTTAACTGCCATCTCCATGAGCGCCATCGCCACAAACGGAATGGTGCCTGGTGAGTGTCTGTGCTGTCTGTGTTCAGCTGGGCCTCCCTCCGTCTGGTGACTGTGTGTGCTGTCTGTGTTCAGCTGGGCCTCCCTCTGTCTGGTGAGTGTCTGTGCTGTCTGTGTTCAGCTGGGCCTCCCTCCCTCTGGTGAGTGTCTGTGCTGCCTGTGTTCAGCTGGGCCTCCCTCCGTCTGGTGAGTGTCTGTGCTGTCTGTGTTCAGCTGGGCCTCCCTCCCTCTGGTGAGTGTCTGTGCTGCCTGTGTTCAGCTGGGCCTCCCTCCGTCTGGTGAGTGTCTGTGCTGCCTGTGTTCAGCTGGGCCTCCCTCCATCTGGTGAGTGTCTGTGCTGTCTGTGTTCAGCTGGGCCTCCCTCCATCTGGTGAGTGTCTGTGCTGTCTGTGTTCAGCTGGGCCTCCCTCCGTCTGGTGAGTGTCTGTGCTGTCTGTGTTCAGCTGGGCCTCCCTCTGTCTGGTGAGTGTCTGTGCTGCCTGTGTTCAGCTGGGCCTCCCTCCGTCTGGTGAGTGTCTGTGCTGCCTGTGTTCAGCTGGGCCTCCCTCCGTCTGGTGAGTGTCTGTGCTGTCTGTGTTCAGCTGGGCCTCCCTCCGTCTGGTGAGTGTCTGTGCTGTCTGTGTTCAGCTGGGCCTCCCTCCGTCTGCTCAATAATCTCCTCCCGGTCTCCTCGCTCCCAGCCGGCGGCTCCTATTTCCTCATCTCTCGCTCATTGGGTCCCGAGTTTGGAGGGGCAGTGGGGCTGTGTTTTTACCTGGGGACCACCTTCTCAGGAGCCATGTACATCCTGGGGGCCATCGAGATCCTGCTTGTGAGTAACCTTCATCCCTCTCGTCTCCCTCGCAATCTTCATCATCCTCACCTTCACTGCCACACCCTGCGTCCTCCATCATCGTCATCATCCTCACCCTCACTGCCACATCCTCCGTCCTCCACCATCTTCATCATCCTCACCTTGACTGCCACATCCTCCGTCCTCCACCATCTTCATTATCCTCACCTTGACTGCCACATCCTCCGTCCTCCACCATCTTCATCATCCTCACCTTCACTGCCACATCCTCCGTCCTCCACCATCTTCATCATCCTCACCTTCACTGCCACATCCTTCGTCCTCCACCATCTTCATCATCCTCACCTTCACTGCCACATGCTCCATCCTCCACCATCTTCATCATCCTCACCTTCACTGCCACATCCTCCGTCCTCCACCATCTTCATCATCCTAACCCTCACTGCCACATCCTCCGTCCTCCACCATCTTCATCATCCTCACCTTCACTGCCACATCCTCCATCCTCCACCATCTTCATCATCCTCACCTTCACTGCCACATCCTCCGTCCTCCACCATCTTCATCATCCTCACCTTCACTGCCACATCCTCCATCCTCCACCATCTTCATCATCCTCACCTTCACTGCCACAGTTTACTTTGACTTGTATGTAATTACAGACAGTATAAAGACTGGACTTGTCCCCAGTAGAGAGCATGTGGCACATTCTGAAATGCCACTGTGCAAATCCAGAGCTCTTGCTCACCATAGTTAGTTCCAGGCAAAAAAAATGACACCCTTAACCCCTAATTACTGGATGTTGTCAATCCTGTATTAGGGAAAGGAATGATTACATTACAAATTCACAAATATTTTACTTTCCCTTCTTTTTTGAAATTTGTCGCAAGAATCAAAATTGCAATAAGTTTTTATTTTCAAAAATGGATAATGTATTGCACATAAAATGATATGCAGTTGTGTTAATTTAAACATTACAAATCGCTGCTTTCAGTTATAATTGCAATTTGACGTACCATTCCGACTTTTTCTGATTTGGGATCGTACATGCGCCTCGTCATGCATGTAAATATGCGTGTATAATGTCTAATGCATATAATGTACGTATGATGTATATAATGTGTAATGCGTATATGTGTATGAAGTTCAAGTGTGGGTGTAATGTGAATAATATGAGTATCTGTGCATGCGTGTTTTAGGTGTGTTCAAAAATGTGTGTATGATGTGTATGTGATGAGAATGTGCGTATATGTGTATCTGTGCGTAATGTGTGTGTCAGGTGCATGTGTGTATATGTATATGATGAGAATGTGTGCATGATGTGTGTATTGTATATTTTGTAGATGTACATCGCTCCGGCAGCATTACTGCATGCACTGGACCCAGATGATGAGCAGGCTGCTCTGCTGAATAATATGCGGCTCTACGGCTCCCTCTGCCTGCTGCTCATGGTACTGCTGGTGTTTGTTGGAGTGAAATATGTAAATAAGCTGGCGTCAGTCTTCCTGGCCTGTGTCATCATCTCAATTCTGTCGATCTACACTGGTGCGCTCGTCTCCGCCTTCACCCCACGCCCCTTAACGTGAGTCCTGTGCACGCACACGCATACACGCTCACGCACGCACATCCCCCTGTCTGAGCCCTGCTCTCTCTCTCTGCAGCGTTTGCATGCTCGGAGACCGTATGCTCTCTGGTCACGCCTTCCTTGATGGGCAGTGTGCGAAGACTGTAATGCTGAGAGACCATGTGCAGGATCCGGCCAATGAGACGCTTAATGGCACAGCCCCTCCCATTAATATGACACTGAGCCCTGCCCCCACTCCTAACCCCACCCCTTCACACCTGTGGGATGTATTCTGTAACGGCTCGCTGCTGAACGCCTCGGAGAAGTGCGACGCCTACTTCTCCCAACACTCGCTGCTCGAGATGTCAGCCATCCCCGGCCTGGGCAGCAGCGCAATCACAGGTACACCTAATTAATCAGATGTAGTGCGTTAATGACCTGATTAATCAGATACAGTGTGGTAATGACCTTATTATAGACATGTGGATAATGACCTGATTAATCAGATACAGATCAGTAATGACCTGATTGATCAGATACAGATCGATAATGACCTAGTTAATCAGACACGGGGCGGTAATGACCGGATTAATCAAATACAGATCGGAATGGCCTGATTAATGAGATAAAGTGCGGTAATGACCTGATTAATCAGATCCAGTGCGGTAATGACCTGATTAATCAGATGCTGTATGATAATGACTTGATTAATCTGATGCATGGGTTACAGCATGGTAATGACCTGATTAATCAGACGCAGTACGATAATGACCTGATTAATCATATATAGATCGATAATGACCTGATTAATCAGATGCTGTGCATTAATGACCTGATTAATCAGATACAGTGTGGTAATGACCTGATTAATCAGATGCAGTGTATTAATGACCTGATTAATCAGATACAGTGTGGTAATGACCTGATTAATTAGAGACATGTTGATAATGACCTGATTAATCAGATACAGATCGGTAATGACCTGATTGATCAGATACAGATCGATAATGACCTGGTTAATCAGACACGGGGCAGTAATGACCGGATTAATCAAATGCAGATCGGTAATGGCCTGATTAATCAGATACAGTGCGGTAATGACCTGATTTATCAGATGCTGTATGATAATAATGATCTGATTAATCTGATGCAGCGTGGTAATGACCTGATTAATGGGTTACAGCATGGTAATGACCTGATTAATCAGACGCAATACGATAATGACCTGATTAATCATATATAGATCGATAATGACCTGATTAATCAGACACAGATTGTTAACCCATTTAGGCCTGAATTTTCTTTTTTTATTTTTTATGTTATTATACTTCAAAATACCAATGTAATAGTCATTCAAACTGGACACTTTTTCTTAACAGTCCTCATGTGAGGACGCTAGGCATAAATGGGTTAATGACCTGATTAATCAGACAAGATCGATAATGACCTGGTTAATCGAATAAAGTGCGGTAATGACCTGATTACAGATCGATAATGACCTGATTAATCAGATGCAGTGCATTAATGACCTGATTAATCAGATACAGTGTGGTAATGACCTGATTAATTAGAGACATGTTGATAATGACCTGATTAATCAGATACAGATCGGTAATGACCTGATTGGTCAGATACAGATCGATAATGACCTGGTTAATCAGACACGGGGCAGTAATGACCGGATTAATCAAATGCAGATCGGTAATGGCCTGATTAATCAGATACAGTGCGGTAATGACCTGATTTATCAGATGCTGTATGATAATAATGATCTGATTAATCTGATGCAGCGTGGTAATGACCTGATTAATGGGTTACAGTTTTGTAATGACCTGATTAATGAGTTACAGCATGGTAATGCCTTGATTATCAGGAACAGTGTGCAGTGTTCCCCTACATTCATTCAGCAGCAGCGCAGTGCCGCTGCTGGATTACAAGCGCCGCTGCTGAAATTTCACATGATCATTAATATCGATGCACTACGAATGATGTTTACTCGCACTGTGTGAGCACAACGACACACAATATTATTTTGGACTTGTATTGAGTCTTATACACGGTCTATATTGCGAGTAGCGCGCAGGTAACGTAAGGTGAACGTAACAGCGTTGCTCCTTCGGGCAGTTAACGGGAAGAGAAGGTGATGGTGATTGCGAACGGAGCCGCAGCGATTCAGAAAGATTAGCAGTAAGTTGACAGAAAATGTACTGCTTGTCCGTTAATAAATGCTACAGCTTCTCAAGCCAACAGTCTTATGCCTTATTAGCAGTGGCGTGCCATCAGATGTCAGGAAGGCCTTCAGTAACATCACCCTTTCCCGAATAATTGCTCTTAAACTGTTTGCGATCAGGTTTGCCTGATTAACAATCAAACATTTAATTAACTGAACAGCCACCACAAATGCATGACACGTAATGATTAACGAATGACAAAGCGATGACCTATTGACTATGTTCATATAATTGATGTGACTCCGCAAGGATGACAATCTGCAAAAAATCCGGAACTTTCGCTGACTTCGCAACAATTATTTTCGTTATTATCACTCAGCTGTGCATCGTACCTAATAACGCACTTTAGCTGTCACTACATTCAGTCTATAGACGGATTCTCATGGCTTATTGCTCAATGAACCTCGCAAACTAATTTTCGCAAATCCAAAAATTATAAAGATGTAGGCGATTGGAATTTTCCATCACCATTGATGTGTGGAAGTAAACGCCGTGTATATTCGTAGTGCAATGTATAACAAGGCTTTCAAAAATAAAGTAGATTCTCGTCAGGTCCACCAGTCAGTCAGAGCAACTGTTTCTAATCGGGGAGGTAAACTGCGAGAGGTGTCTGTCATTAAGAAGTGAAAGGTGAGGTTATTGCTGGCCCTGTGTTTCTGCCGACGAACTGTCATTGCATATTAGCCGTATTTATACAGTTAATTCTGTTTATACTAACATATTTATACTGTTAATTCTTTTTATGCTACTACACCTGCCATCTTTGCCACTGTCTTTTCTTAGATATATTTTAGCTTGTATATATTTATTTTTCTACATGTTGATAGTTAAATGATATTTCAATTTTCAGACGAGTCTGTTAAACTGGGTGGTTAGGAAGAGAAAGGAGGATGTGAGCATGGAGGAGCTGAAGCTAGTAAAGTGAATTATGGAAGCAAACTAGTCACCTTTAAGATAATGAGTTTCTTTTGTATTTTAATGTACAACTGTTTATATGTGATTATGTAAGTGAAAGTGTTGGTTACAACATGTTGCTAATGTAGTGAAATGTGGTATAGAAAAGAAGATCAGTAGTGCAGGTGAGAGAGGAAAGAGAAGCAGGAGGAGGTCATGAGCAGGGAGAGGAGCGCAGAGAGGAGCAGGGAGAGGAGCGCAGAGAGGAGCAGGGAGAGGAGCGAAGAGAGGAGCAGGGAGAGGAGCGAAGAGAGGAGCAGGGAGAGGAGCGAAGAAAGGAGTGAAGAAAGGAGCATGGAGAGGAGTGCAGAGAGGAGCAGGGAGAGGAGTGAAGAGAGGAGCAGGGAGAGGAGCGAAGAGAGGAGCAGGGAGAGGAGTGAAGAGAGGAGCAGGGAGAGGAGTGCAGAGAGGAGCAGGGAGAGGAGCGAAGAGAGGAGTGAAGAAAGGAGCAGGGAGAGGAGTGCAGAGAGGAGCAGGGAGAGGAGTGAAGAGAGGAGCAGGGAGAGGAGCGCAGAGAGGAGCAGGGAGAGGAGTGAAGAGAGGAGCGAAGAGAGGAGCAGGGAGAGGAGCGAAGAGAGGAGTGAAGAAAGGAGCAGGGAGAGGAGTGCAGAGAGGAGCAGGGAGAGGAGCGAAGAGAGGAGTGAAGAAAGGAGCAGGGAGAGGAGTGCAGAGAGGAGCAGGGAGAGGAGTGAAGAGAGGAGCAGGGAGAGGAGCGAAGAGAGGAGGAGGGAAAGGAGCGCAGAGAGGAGCAGGGAGAGGTGTGAAGAGAGGAGCAGGGAGAGGAGCGCAGAGAGGAGCAGGGAGAGGAGTGAAGAGAGGAGCAGGGAGAGGAGCGAAGAGAGGAGCAGGGAGAGGAGCGCAGAGAGGAGCAGGGAGAGGAGCGAAGAGAGGAGTGAAGAAAGGAGCAGGGAGAGGAGTGCAGAGAGGAGCAGGGAGAGGAGCGAAGAGAGGAGCAGGGAGAGGAGCTAAGAGAGGAGTGAAGAAAGGAGCAGGGAGAGGAGCAGGGAGAGGAGTGAAGAGAGGAGCAGGGAGAGGAGCGAAGAGAGGAGTGAAGAAAGGAGCAGGGAGAGGAGTGCAGAGAGGAGCAGGGAGAGGAGCAGGGAGAGATGCAAGGAGAGGAGCGAAGAGAGGGGCAGGTAGAGATGCAAGGAGAGGAGCGAAGAGAGGGGCAGGGAGAGGAGCGAAGAGAGGAGCAGGTAGAGGAGTGAAGAGAGGAGCAGGTAGAGGAGTGAAGAGAGGAGCAGGGAGAGGAGTGCAGAGAGGAGCAGGGAGAGGAGCGAAGAGAGGAGCAGGGAGAGGAGCGAAGAGAGGAGCAGGGAGAGGAGAGCAGAGAGGAGCAAGGAGAGGAGGGAAGAGAGGAGCAGGAAGAGGAGTGCAGAGACGCGCAGGGAGAGGAGTGCAGAGAGGAGCAGGGAGAGGAGCGAAGAGAGGAGCAGGGAGAGGAGTGCAGAGAGGAGCAAGGAGAGGAGTGAAGAGAGGAGCAGGTAGAGGAGTGAAGAGAGGAGCAGGGAGAGGAGTGAAGAGAGGAACAGGGAGAGGAGCGAAGAGAGGAGCAGGGAGAGGAGTGCAGAGAGGAGCAGGGAGAGGAGCGCAGAGAGGAGCAGGGAGAGGAGCGTAGAGAGGAGCAGGGAGAGGAGTGCAGAGAGGAGCAGGGAGAGGAGCGAAGAGAGGAGCAGGGAGAGGAGTGCAGAGAGGAGCAGGGAGAGGAGTGCAGAGAGGAGCAAGGAGAGGAGTGAAGAGAGGAGCAGGTAGAGGAGTGAAGAGTGGAGCAGGGAGAGGAGTGAAGAGAGGAGCAGGGAGAGGAGCGAAGAGAGGAGCAGGGAGAGGAGCGAAGAGAGGGGCAGGGAGAGGAGCGAAGAGAGGGGCAGGGAGAGGAGCAGAGAGAGGAGTGAAGAGAGGAGCAGGGAGAGGAGCGCAGAGAGGAGCAGGGAGAGGAGCGATGAGAGGAGTGAAGAAAGGAGCAGGGAGAGGAGTGCAGAGAGGAGCAGGGAGAGGAGTGAAGAGAGGAGCAGGGAGAGGAGCGAAGAGGGGAGTGAAGAGAGGAGCAGGGAGAGGAGTGCAGAGAGGAGCAGGGAGAGGAGCGAAGAGAGGAGTGAAGAAAGGAGCAGGGAGAGGAGTGCAGAGAGGAGCAGGGAGAGGAGTGAAGAGAGTAGCAGGGAGAGGAGCGAAGAGAGGAGCAGGGAGAGGAGCGCAGAGAGGAGCAGGGAGAGGAGTGAAGAGAGGAGCAGGGAGAGGAGCGCAGAGAGGAGCAGGGAGAGGAGTGAAGAGAGGAGCAGGGAGAGGAGCGAAGAGAGGAGCAGGGAGAGGAGCGCAGAGAGGAGCAGGGAGAGGAGCGAAGAGAGGAGTGAAGAAAGGAGCAGGGAGAGGAGCGAAGAGAGGAGCAGGGAGAGGAGCGAAGAGAGGAGTGAAGAAAGGAGCAGGGAGAGGAGTGCAGAGAGGAGCAGGGAGAGGAGTGAAGAGAGGAGCAGGGAGAGGAGCGAAGAGAGGAGTGAAGAAAGGAGCAGGGAGAGGAGTGCAGAGAGGAGCAGGGAGAGGAGCAGGGAGAGATGCAAGGAGAGGAGCGAAGAGAGGGGCAGGGAGAGGAGCGAAGAGAGGAGCAGGTAGAGGAGTGAAGAGAGGAGCAGGGAGAGATGCAAGGAGAGGAGCGAAGAGAGGGGCAGGGAGAGGAGCGAAGAGAGGAGCAGGTAGAGGAGTGAAGAGAGGAGCAGGTAGAGGAGTGAAGAGAGGAGCAGGGAGAGGAGTGCAGAGAGGAGCAGGGAGAGGAGCGAAGAGAGGAGCAGGGAGAGGAGCGAAGAGAGGAGCAGGGAGAGGAGTGCAGAGAGGAGCAAGGAGAGGAGCAGGTAGAGGATTGCAGAGAGGAGCAGGGAGAGGAGTGCAGAGAGGAGCAGGGAGAGGAGTGCAGAGAGGAGCAAGGAGAGGAGTGAAGAGAGGAGCAGGTAGAGGAGTGAAGAGAGGAGCAGGTAGAGGAGTGAAGAGAGGAGCAGGGAGAGGAGTGAAGAGAGGAGCAGGGAGAGGAGCGAAGAGAGGAGCAGGGAGAGGAGCGAAGAGAGGAGCAGGGAGAGGAGTGCAGAGAGGAGCAGGGAGAGGAGCGAAGAGAGGAGCAGGGAGAGGAGTGCAGAGAGGAGCAGGGAGAGGAGCGAAGAGAGGAGCAGGGAGAGGAGTGCAGAGAGGAGCAGGGAGAGGAGTGCAGAGAGGAGCAAGGAGAGGAGCGAAGAGAGGAGCAGGTAGAGGAGTGAAGAGAGGAGCAGGGAGAGGAGTGAAGAGAGGAGCAGGGAGAGGAGCGAAGAGAGGAGCAGGGAGAGGAGCGAAGAGAGGGGCAGGGAGAGGAGCGAGGAGAGGGGCAGGGAGAGATGCGAGGAGAGGAGCGAAGAGAGGGGCAGGGAGAGATGCAAGGAGAGGAGCGAAGAGAGGGGCAGGGAGAGGAGCGAAGAGAGGGGCAGGGAGAGATGCAAGGAGAGGAGCGAAGAGAGGGGCAGGGAGAGATACAAGGAGAGGAGCGAAGAGAGCGGCAGGGAGAGATACAAGGAGAGGAGCGAAGAGAGGGGCAGGGAGAGGAGCAGAGATTATTTTTATTTTCTTCAGATAAATGTCAAAAGCTGTGTATTTAGACAAAATACAAACATGTTATAATCCTGTCTATAAGGACTCCTAGGTCATTTAATTTGAAACTATTTTCACGCACATGAATACGGGTCGACGTCACATCCTCATGGAGATGGACACAGTAGCACCGCTGCTGAAGAAAATTCCAGGGGAAACACTGGTGTGGTAATGATCATGCTGTTGGGTGCAGTATCGTGTCTCTCTCTCACTCTCTCTGTCCTGCGTTTCACACAGAAAACCTGTGGAGTTCTTACTCAAGCAAAGGGGAGGTGCTTGAAAAGACGACGCCTCCCTCTCCAGTTTCGCCTCATTTGCCGTCTCATCGGCTGCCTTATGTCTTTGCTGACATCACCACCTCCTTCACACTCCTCGTGGGGATCTTCTTCCCTGCAGTCACAGGTGGCCACCGCTCCTCTTGTAGCAGTTAGTTGTTAGGATTTTGGATGCCTCAGTTTGGGGTAGTTCACATGGACTCCAGAGAGAAAATGTTTGGGAACTTCATTCAGCTGATGAATGGGCTAACTCTTCCCTGTATGCAGTTTGGGAGTTTCACCCAAATTTTTCTCCAGAATTTGGCATACTGGATCTCTGTGCTTGTTTGACGCTGCTGGAGTTTATGGGCTGGACCCACTATCACATGGCATTGGATTCCTTCGTGTGCTGCTATCAGTGCTTCACTGCTGAGTCTCGGTTCTGAGGCAGTTCTGAGTTCTCAGTGGAAAGAGCGCTCAGGCAGTACTTCCTAACCCTCTCCTCGGGCCGCAGTAGCCTGATCCAGGTGTTTGTTGTACTCCACCTTAAACACACCTGACATAATGGAGTGGCTGGAGGAGAGGTTTATAAAGCACTGCTGCTGGGCAGAAACCATCTCTGCTGTTTTCTGTTCAAATTCTGCTGTTTCCTGTTCAAATTCTTCTTTTTCCTGTTCAACTTCTGCTGTTTCCAATTCAATGACTGCGGTTTCCAGTTCAAATTCTTTTGTTTCCAGTTCAATATCTGCTGTTTCCTGTTCAATACCTGCTGTTTCCTGTTCAACATCTGCTGTTTCCTATTCAACATCTGCTGTTTCCTGTTCAACATCTGCTGTTTCCTGTTCAACGTCTCCTGTTTCCTGTTCAACTTCTTTTGTTTCCTGTTCAAATTCTGCTGTTTCCTGTTCAACGTCTGCTGTTTCCTGTTCAATGTTTGCTGTTTCCTGTTCAAATTCTGCTGTTTCCAGTTCAATGTCTGCTGTTTCCAGTTCAAATTCTGTTGTTTCCTGTTCAACTTCTGCTGTTTCCTGTTCAAGATCTGCTGTTTCCTGTTCAAATTCTGCTGTTTCCTGTTCAACATCTGCTGTTTCCTGTTCAACTTCTTCTGTTTCCAGTTCAACGTCTGCTGTTTCCTGTTCAACATCTGTTGTTTGCTGTTCAAATTTTGTTGTTTCCTGTTCAAATTCTGCTGTTTCCTGGTCAGCGTCTGTTATTTCCTGTTCAACGTCTGTTGTTTCCTGTTCAACGTCTGCTGTTTCCAGTTCAATGTCTGCTGTTTCCAGTTCAAATTCTGTTGTCTCCTGTTAAACTTCGGCTGTTTCCAGTTCAATATCTGCTGTTTCCAGTTAAAATCTGCTGTTTCCTGTTCAAGATCTGCTGTTTCCTGTTCATCTTCTGTTGTTTCCTGTTCAAATTCTGCTTTTTCCTGTTCAACGTCTGCTGTTTCCAGTTCATTGTCTGCTGTTTCCTGTTCAACATCCGTTGTTTGCTGTTCAAATTTTGTTGTTTCCTGTTCAAATTCTGCTGTTTCCTGTGCAACTTCTGCTGTTTCCAGTTCAATACCTGCTGTTTCCATTTAAAATACTGCTGTTTCCTGTTCAACTTCTGTTGTTTCCTGTTCGAATTCTGCTGTTTCCTGGTCAGCGTCTGTTATTTCCTGTTTAACGTCTGTTTCCTGTTCAACGTCTGCTGTTTCCAGTTCAAATTCTGTTGTCTCCTGTTAAACTTCGGCTGTGTCCAGTTCAATATCTGCTGTTTCCAGTTAAAATTCTGCTGTTTCCTGTTCAAGATCTGCTGTTCCTGTTCATCTTCTGTTGTTTCCTGTTCAAATTCTGCTGTTTCCTGTTCAACGTCTGCTGTTTCCATTTCAATGTCTGCTGTTTCCAGTTGAAATTCTGTTGTCTCCTGTTCAACTTCGGCTGTTTCCAGTTCAATATCTGCTGTTTCCAGTTAAAATTCTGCTGTTTCCTGTTTAAGATCTATTTCCTCTTCAACTTCTGTTGTTTTCTGTTCAACGTCTGCTGTTTCCTGTTCAACTTCTTTTGTTTCCTGTTCAACTTCTGTTCTTTCCTGTTCAACTTCTGCTGTTTCCAATTCAATACCTGCCGTTTCCAGTTAAAATTCTGCTGTTTCCTGTTCAAATTCTGCTTTTTCCTGTTCAACTTCTGCTGTTTCCAGTTCAATATCTGCTGTTTCCAGTTCAACTTCTGTTGTTTCCTGTTCAACGTCTGCTGTTTCCTGTTCAACGTCTGCTGTTTCCTATTCAAATTCTGCTTTTTCCTGTTCAACTTCTGCTGTTTTCAGTTCAATGTCTGCTGTTTCCAGTTCAAATTCTTTTGTTTCCTGTTCAATATCTGCTGTTTCCTGTTCAACTTCTGTTGTTTCCTGTTGAACGTCTGCTGTTTCCTGTTCAAATTCTGCTGTTTTCTGTTCAAATTCTTTTGTTTCCTGTTCAATGTCTGCTGTTTCCTGTTCAAATTCTTTTGTTTCCTGCTCAATATCTGCTGTTTCCAGTTAAAATTCTGCTGTTTCCTGTTCAAAATCTTCTGTTTCCTGTTCAAATTCTGCTGTTTCCTGTTCAACATCTGCTGTTTCCTGTTCAAATTCTGCTGTTTCCTGTTCAACTTCTTCTGTTTCTTGTTCAAATTCTGCTGTTTTCTGTTTATGTCTGCTGTTTCCTGTTCAACATCTGCTGTTTCCTGTTCGTCTGCTTTTTCCTGTTCAAATTCTGCTGTTTCCTGTTCAACTTCTGCTATTTCCAGTTCAATATCTGCTGTTTCCATTTAAAATTCTGCTGTTTCCTGTTCAACTTCTGCTGTTTCCTGTTCAACATCTGCTGTTTCCTGTGCAACTTGTACTGTTTCCTGTTCAACATCTGCTGTTTCCTGTGCAACTTGTACTGTTTCCTGTTCAACTTCTTCTGTTTCCATTTCAACGTCTGCTGTTTCCTGTTCAACATCCGTTGTTTGCTGTTCAAATTCTGTTTCCTGTTCAAATTCTGCTGTTTCCTGTTCATCTTCTGTTGTTTCCTGTTCAAATTCTGCTGTTTCCTGTTCAACATCTGCTGTTTCCTGTTCAACGCCTGCTGTTTCCAGTTCAATGTCTGCTGTTTCCAGTTGAAATTCTGTTGTTTCCTGTTGATCTTCTACTGTTTCCAGTTCAATATCTGCTGTTTCCAGTTAAAATTCTGCTGTTTCCTGTTCAAAATCTGCTGTTTCCTGTTCAACGTCTGCTGTTTCCTGTTTAACGTCGCTGTTTCCTGTTCAAATTCTGCTTTTTCCTGTTCAACTTTTGCTGTTTCCAGTTCAATATCTGCTGTTTCCAGTTAAAATTCTGCTGTTTCCTGTTCAAGATCTGCTGTTTCCTGTTCAAATTCTGTTTCCTGTTCAACATCTGCTGTTTCCTGGACAACATCTGATGTTTCCTGTTCAACTTCTTTTGTTTCCTGTTCAAATTCTGCTGTTTCCTGTTCAACGTCTGCTGTTTCCTGTTCAACGTGTGCTGTTTCCTGTTCAAATTCTGCTGTTTTCTGTTCAACTTCTGCTGTTTCCTGTTCAACGTCTGCTGTTTCCTGTTCGTTTGCTTTTTTCTGTTCAAATTCTGCTGTTTCCTGTTCAACTTCTGCTGTTTCCAGTTCAATATCTGCTGTTTCCAGTTAAAATTCTGCTGTTTCTTTTTCAAGATCTGCTGTTTACTGTTCAAATTCTGCTGTTTCCTTTTCAACATCTGCTGTTTCCTGTGCAACTTCTACTGTTTCCTGTTCAACATCCATTGTTTGCTGTTCAAATTTTGTTGTTTCCTGTTCAAATTCTGCTGTTTCCTGTTCAAATTCTGCTGTTTCCTGTTCAACGTCTGCTGTTTCCTGTTCAAATTTTGCTGTTTCCAGTTCAATATCTGCTGTTTCCACTTCAATATCTGCTGTTTTCAGTTAAAATACTGCTGTTTCCTGTTCAAAATCTGCTGTTTCCTGTTCAACTTCTGTTGTTTCCTGTTCAAGTTCTGCTGTTTCCTGTTCAGCGTCTGTTGTGTTCTGTTCAACGTCTGTTGTTTCCTGTTCAACGTCTGCTGTTTCCAGTTCAATGTCTGCTGTTTCCAGTTAAAAGTCTGTTGTTTCCTGTTCAAATTCTGCTGTTTCCTGTTCAACTTCTGCTGTTTCCAGTTCAATGTGTGCTGTTTCCAGTTGAAATTCTGTTGTTTCCTGTTGAACTTCTACTGTTTCCAGTTCAATATCTGCTGTTTCCAGTTAAAATTCTGCTGTTTCCTGTTCAACGTCTGCTGTTTCCTGTTCAACTTCTGCTGTTTTCTGTTCAACGTCTGCTGTTTCCTGTTCAACTTCTGTTTCCTGTTCAACTTCTGCTGTTTCCTGTCTGACCTTCCCCTCAACTTCTGCTGTTTCCTGTCTGACCTTCCCCTCAACTTCTGCTGTTTCCTGTCTGACTTTCCTCTCAGCATCTGCTGTTTCCTGTCCGACCTTCCTCTCAACATCTGCTGTTTCCTGTCTGACTTTCCTCTCAACATCTGCTGTTTCCTGTCTGACCTTCCTCTCAACATCTGCTGTTTCCTGTCCGACCTTCCTCTCAACATCTGCTCTTTCCTGTCCGACCTTCCTCTCAACATCTGCTCTTTCCTGTCTGACCTTCCTCTCAACTTCTGCTCTTTCCTGTCTGACCTTCCCCTCAACATCTGCTGTTTCCTGTCTGACCTTCCTCTCAACTTCTGCTCTTTCCTGTCTGACCTTCCCCTCAACATCTGCTGTTTCCTGTCTGACCTTCCCCTCAACTTCTGCTCTTTCCTGTCTGACCTTCCTCTCAGCATCTGCTGTTTCCTGTCTGACCTTCCCCTCAACTTCTGCTCTTTCCTGTCTGACCTTCCTCTCAACATCTGCTGTTTCCTGTCTGACCTTCCTCTCAACTTCTGCTGTTTCCTGTCTGACCTTCCTCTCAACTTCTGCTGTTTCCTGTCTGACCTTCCCCTCAACTTCTGCTCTTTCCTGTCTGACCTTCCTCTCAACATCTGCTGTTTCCTGTCTGACCTTCCTCTCAACATCTGCTGTTTCCTGTCTGACCTTCCCCTCAACTTCTGCTCTTTCCTGTCTGACCTTCCTCTCAACATCTGCTGTTTCCTGTCTGACCTTCCTCTCAACTTCTGCTGTTTCCTGTCTGACCTTCCTCTCAACTTCTGCTGTTTCCTGTCTGACCTTCCTCACAACTTATGCTGTTTCCTGTCTGACCTTCCCCTCAACTTCTGCTGTTTCCTGTCTGACCTTCCTCACAACTTCTGCTGTTTCCTGTCTGACCTTCCTCTCAACATCTGCTGTTTCCTGTCTGACCTTCCTCTCAACATCTGCTGTTTCCTGTCTGACCTTCCCCTCAACTTCTGCTGTTTCCTGTCTGACCTTCCCCTCAACTTCTGCTGTTTCCTGTCTGACCTTCCCCTCAACTTCTGCTGTTTCCTGTCTGACCTTCCTCTCAACTTCTGCTCTTTCCTGTCTGACCTTCCTCTCAACATCTGCTGTTTCCTGTCTGACCTTCCTCTCAGCATCTGCTGTTTCCTGTCTGACCTTCCTCTCAACTTCTGCTGTTTCCTGTCTGACCTTCCTCTCAACTTCTGCTGTTTCCTGTCTGACCTTCCTCTCAACATCTGCTGTTTCCTGTCTGACCTTCCTCTAAACTTCTGCTCTTTCCTGTCTGACCTTCCTCTCAACGTCTGCTGTTTCCTGTTCAACTTCTGTTTCCTGTTCAACTTCTGCTGTTTTCTGTTCAACGTCTGCTGTTTCCTGTTCAACTTCTGTTTCCTGTTCAACTTCTGCTGTTTCCTGTCTGACCTTCCCCTCAACTTCTGCTGTTTCCTGTCTGACCTTCCCCTCAACTTCTGCTGTTTCCTGTCTGACTTTCCTCTCAGCATCTGCTGTTTCCTGTCCGACCTTCCTCTCAACATCTGCTGTTTCCTGTCTGACTTTCCTCTCAACATCTGCTGTTTCCTGTCTGACCTTCCTCTCAACATCTGCTGTTTCCTGTCCGACCTTCCTCTCAACTTCTGCTCTTTCCTGTCTGACCTTCCTCTCAACTTCTGCTCTTTCCTGTCTGACCTTCCTCTCAACATCTGCTCTTTCCTGTCTGACCTTCCTCTCAGCATCTGCTGTTTCCTGTCTGACCTTCCTCTCAGCTTCTGCTGTTTCCTGTCTGACCTTCCCCTCAACATCTGCTGTTTCCTGTCTGACCTTCCTCTCAACTTCTGCTCTTTCCTGTCTGACCTTCCTCTCAGCATCTCCTGTTTCCTGTCTGACCTTCCCCTCAACTTCTGCTGTTTCCTGTCTGACCTTCCCCTCAACTTCTGCTGTTTCCTGTCTGACCTTCCCCTCAACTTCTGCTGTTTCCTGTCTGACCTTCCTCTCAACATCTGCTGTTTCCTGTCTGACCTTCCCCTCAACTTCTGCTCTTTCCTGTCTGACCTTCCTCTCAGCATCTGCTGTTTCCTGTCTGACCTTCCCCTCAACTTCTGCTGTTTCCTGTCTGACCTTCCCCTCAACTTCTGCTGTTTCCTGTCTGACCTTCCCCTCAACTTCTGCTGTTTCCTGTCTGACCTTCCTCTCAACATCTGCTCTTTCCTGTCTGACCTTCCTCTCAGCATCTGCTGTTTCCTGTCTGACCTTCCTCTCAACATCTGCTGTTTCCTGTCTGACCTTCCCCTCAACTTCTGCTGTTTCCTGTCTGACCCTCCTCTCAACTTCTGCTCTTTCCTGTCTGACCTTCCTCTCAACATCTGCTGTTTCCTGTCTGACCTTCCTCTCAGCATCTGCTGTTTCCTGTCTGACCTTCTGCTCAACTTCTGCTGTTTCCTGTCTGACCTTCCTCTCAACTTCTGCTGTTTCCTGTCTGACCTTCCTCTCAACATCTGCTGTTTCCTGTCTGACCTTCCTCTCAACTTCTGCTCTTTCCTGTCTGACCTTCCTCTCAACGTCTGCTGTTTCCTGTTCAACTTCTGTTTCCTGTTCAACTTCTTCTGTTTCCTGTTCAACTTCTGCTGTTTCCTGTCTGACCTTCCTCTCAACATCTGCTGTTTCCTGTCTGACCTTCCTCTCAACTTCTGCTGTTTCCTGTCTGACCTTCCTCTCAACTTCTGCTGTTTCCTGTCTGACCTATCTCTCAACTTCTGCTGTTTCCTGTCATGCTTCAGTTCTGGCAGAATTTCTCCTGCAAATTAATTTAATCTCCACAGAGCTCACCTCTCTCTCTCCCTCTCCCTCTCTCAGGTATCATGGCTGGCTCAAATCGCTCAGGTGACCTAAGGGACGCTCAGAAATCCATCCCGATCGGCACCATCCTGGCTATCCTCACCACCTCACTCATCTGTATCCTTCCACAGTCCCTCTTCTCTCTTTCCCTCCAGCCCTTCTTTCTCCCCCTCCCCTCCTGATGGTGATATTGAATGTTTATGAATGTTGTGTGGATGTTTTTAATGGTGTTGTTTGAATAGTGACTGTTCTCTGAACACTGTGTGGATGTAGTAATGGTAGTGGTTGGATAGTGAATGCTCTCTGAACTTTGTGTGGATGATGTAATGATGTTTGGATAGTGAATGTTTTTCGAAAATTTTGTGGATTTTGTAATGACATTGTTTGGATTAATGTTTACTGAACATTAGGGCTGCATGATAAACGGAATTGCAGTTATCGCAAGCGCAATACAAGTAACTGCCACTAGGAGGCAGACAGACGAGCTTGCTTATTACCTTTCTATGACCTAATGCAGTCATTTGAATTTCTTCCGGGAAGAACGCTGTAATTTGAAGTCCGCTAATTCCTAGTGAGGTTTGACTGCCTCCATCGCCTTGGCATAATCATCTTACCTTCAATCAATTCCCGTGTACTTTGCCTAACTTGCAATCAAGCCGTTTATTCAGCCAACTGACTGATCAAAGCCAAAATGTGGCCAGTAATGATCAAGATGAGATAATGAGAAGCAGACAGAATTAACCAGGCTGCCGTGTTAGATTGAAAGAGTGCCAATAATCGGAATAAATAGCAGACCATTGAATTCTACCTCTCTGAGAATTTTTACATATCATTAAGAAGATTTTTTAAAAATAAACTATTTCAAGATGGCCTTGGTTTTTCAGCATTTCAAAACATACGCGAAGTGGAAAACATTTTGTGAAGCATCTCGAGTGTGAACGTGAGAAATTATATTTTCGCATTGCACGCAAGAGACAAATAGCCTACAGCATACAAGTTCAGGCGAATTTGTGCTGCAAATTTGTTGCATTTTTTATTTGATAATTGAACAAGATTAATTTAAAATAAAATTATTCACTTGATTTTGGTTACTTTTGAGCGTCTAACAGCCAACAGTGAAGGTGGGAAACATTTTGTTTAAGCGTATTGAACTTCACGTAAATTGTCAACGCATTTGCACGCAGTGCAGTCGAATGTAAAACTGTAAATAATCTAGCAAACGGATTCAGGCAAATCTGTCATGTTTCATGGTCATTAAATTTCAAAATGTAATAAACTAAGCATATTCAAATAAATCAGACTGTCAACCAATTGAAGTCGTTGATTGAGTGAATCAACTGTTTGATTGCAAATTGAGCAAAGCAAATGGGAAGGGGGTGAGTGAAATTGTCAGGTAGAGGATGATGATTTTACAGACCTTAACTTTTCTTTGTTCAGCACGTAATTTACCTGAATGTCTTTGCAAGATAATTTGTAGTTTTACATTTGGTCGCACTGCACGCTAATGCAATTACAATTTCTACACGTCGCATTCGATACTCAAACAAAATATTTTCCACCTTCACTTTAGGCTATTTAGACGCTCAGAAGCAACCAAATTAAACAGCCGTTAGTTACTTTATTTGAATTCTTGTTCAATTATCAAATAAAAAATGGTTCAAATTTCGTTTGCCTGAATGTGGCCCCGTTTACACGTACAAGGCTATTTTGACAAACTGAGACATTTCCCTGCGTTTGTACCCTTCGTTCACACAAACACGAAGAATTCGCCTCTGAAAATGATTCTTTCTAAAAACTCCGGCTAGAGTGGAGATTTTGGAAAACTTTGGTTGCAAGTTTGCACGTAAACTGAGAAAAACTGAGCTTCAGGCAGCCGACGTCAGGTGGCAATCAAGGATTATCGTGATTCGTTTCTGTTGTTGCTATTTTCGGGGTTCTGATTGGCTAACGTGGGCTTGAGCTTATTATTACTCTGCCACCTACAGGTTTGATATGCTCTTGACAACATGTACACAGGTACGTGTAAACGAAAACTTTTCTGACAACTGATACGTGCTCATGATATTATTTTTGAAAACAGAGACGGTGAAATGTTCGTTTATGAAAATAGCCAGCCTCATCAGTTGGCTTTGATCAGTCAGTTGGCTGAATAACCCAGCAAACATAAGACATTCGCCCGACGTGCAGATCATGTCTATATCGCGTTGGTCTGTATGTCAATACGACGCACAAATAAGGTTCAAGATTGAACCTTAGACTGAACCTCAGAAGATCGTCTGCTTGACTTGCAGATCATGTCAGCAATTTTGAAAATCACATTCAACAGTTTGTATTGCTGTTTAAGAGCATGAACATCCCCATAGTCCTGTCTGCACAATACAGAACCACCACTTCCTGTATATTCTCAATGTAAATTCTCTTCAAAATAAAACGCCCTGCACTGTTTACTCAGATGACACAACTGATATGCGGTTCTACACTCATACGTCAATATATGGTATTTTTAGGATGTCTGTTGACATGCAAGACAGGTGCAGGATTTAGTTGTTTTCACAGTTGCCATTTTACAAGACATAGCAAGGCAAGCAAATGTGTGATTGGCTAATAGCACTGATCATGATTCGATTCCATATTGGCGTGGCACAAGTATTCTAGTGAGACAGGAACAGCGCAAGGCCAGTATGGTCCCGAAACACCTGAATGAAATGAGACCATATTTTTTTTTTCACCTGTGCTTGCTGGTTTGTGTTATGGCCCCAATTTGCTACGACGAAGCAGACAGCAAGGGATGACAGACAAACTTTTAAAACTTAAACAGATTTAATTAAACAAAGCCTTGCCAAGATTGAAATGATAAAGAATGAGATATTTACAGTCCCTTTGAGATGGGGTCGCTTGGTGATGTTCCTGGTGAGGAAAATGCTCCAACACAGGCAAAAATTCACTATAAGCTTCACAGGTCTTGAAAAGAGTGACAGGTCTGGTCACATGTATCCTTCTCCTTGCAATTTCTCCTACTACTTTACTCTCTCAATTTTTCTCCTTATATACTCTTTTGCAGCCCCCTCCCACCTTCCAGACTTTTTTCAATTCTCTGGGACTTTCCCCTCTCAGACATGCCCAGGACATGCCCAAAACCTAGCTCCAGACTGGCTTAACAAAAAAAAAAAGTTAATACTGCCATCTAGTGGCTTTTTCTCCCCACATTTGGCATGACAAAATGTACTTTGTGGAAAAAGGTCTGACAAGTAATTAAACAATAATCGGTAAGAACTGGAGCGAGAGCACAGAGGCAGTTGCTGTTGCTGTTGATGATGATGATTATTATTATTATTATTATTATTAATCCAGCAAACATGAAATATCTGCCCGACGTGCAGATCATGTCGGCAATTTATAAGAGTCACTCCATGCGTGCTCTCCAATTCTTGCCTATTAATTCTTCGCTTGTGTCAGATCTTCTTCACAGTAGCCATTTTGACATGTCGTGCATCAAGCAGAGGTGTTATAATTATATATACTCGCGTAAAAAGCACGGCACAGAGGAGACTCGCGTGAAAAGCACGGCACAGAGGAGACTCGCGTGAAAAGCACGGCACAGAGGAGACTCGCGTGAAAAGCACGGCACAGAGGAGACTCGCGTGAAAAGCACGGCACAGAGGAGACTCGCGTGAAAAGCACGGCACAGAGGAGACTCGCGTGAAAAGCAGGGCACAGAGGAGACTCGCGTGAAAAGCACGGCACAGAGGAGACTCGCGTGAAAAGCAGGGCACAGAGGAGACTCGCGTGAAAAGCAGGGCACAGAGGAGACTCGCGTGAAAAGCAGGGCACAGAGGAGACTCGCGTGAAAAGCAGGGCACAGAGGAGACTCGCGTGAAAAGCACGGCACAGAGGAGACTCGCGTGAAAAGCAGGGCACAGAGGAGACTCGCGCGAAAAGCAGGGCACAGAGGAGACTCGCGCGAAAAGCAGGGCACAGAGGAGACTCGCGCGAAAAGCAGGGCACAGAGGAGACTCGCGCGAAAAGCAGGGCACAGAGGAGACTCGCGCGAAAAGCAGGGCACAGAGGAGACTCGCGCGAAAAGCAGGGCACAGAGGAGACTCGCGCGAAAAGCACGGCACAGAGGAGACTCGCGCGAAAAGCAGGGCGCAGAGGAGACTCGCGTGAGAAGCACGGCGCAGAGGAGACTCGCGCGAAAAGCAGGGCACAGAGGAGACTCGCGCGAAAAGCAGGGCACAGAGGAGACTCGCGCGAAAAGCAGGGCACAGAGGAGACTCGCGCGAAAAGCAGGGCACAGAGGAGACTCGCGTGAGAAGCACGGCGCAGAGGAGACTCGCGTGAAAAGCACGGCGCAGAGGAGACTCGCGTGAAAAGCACGCCGCAGAGGAGACTCGCGTGAAAAGCACGGCGCAGAGGAGACTCGCGCGAAAAGCACGGCGCAGAGGAGACTCGCGCGAAAAGCACGGCACAGAGGAGACTCGCGCGAAAAGCACGGCACAGAGGAGACTCGCGCGAAAAGCACGGCACAGAGGAGACTCGCGCGAAAAGCACGGCACAGAGGAGACTCGCGCGAAAAGCACGGCACAGAGGAGACTCGCGCGAAAAGCACGGCACAGAGGAGACTCGCGCGAAAAGCACGGCACAGAGGAGACTCGCGCGAAAAGCACGGCACAGAGGAGACTCGCGCGAAAAGCACGGCACAGAGGAGACTCGCGCGAAAAGCACGGCACAGAGGAGACTCGCGCGAAAGGCACGGCACAGAGGAGACTCGCGCGAAAGGCACGGCACAGAGGAGACTCGCGCGAAAAGCACGGCACAGAGGAGACTCGCGCGAAAGGCACGGCACAGAGGAGACTCGCGCGAAAGGCACGGCACAGAGGAGACTCGCGTAAGAGGCACGGCACAGAGGAGACTCGCGTGAAAAGAATGGCACATAACAATAATTCCGTGCGGCAGAAGGTATTACAGCAATCGAGTGTCGCAAGGTTAATAATGTTTATCACTAGCAAATAAACCAGGAAGAGGCTATTTGTCCCGCAGGCTTTGGCGCGAAAGTTCAGAGGCTGGGGCGGATTATAAAATGAAATTGCTTATTGTCCCAGTTGTATGGAAAACAGCAGAAGTGCTTCTCTCATCTGCCACGATGCGGTGCCAATGGCAGAACTGCTCCTGTTTGCACGGCAGGGAGCCGATCTCTTTCCCCCAGTTAACCTCCCCTCTGGGCGAGTCGCCACTTTCAACAAGCAAACAAATAAATAAACTACCATGATAACATTAAAACAAAAAAATTGCATGCTAACATGTTAATTCTAATAATAACATGTTAGCATGTTAATTCTTAATTGTTTTTATTTTCCCAACACAATGATACTATAAGTCCAGTACATTATTTTTCATATTATGGATACAAGTTGTAATGACTTCGTTTAATGACCCGTGGTAAGTTGTCATTGGGAAACACAAATTAACCACTCAGCGTGCCTTACCAAATTTCGCGGCGCAATTGGTAGAGTATGGCACAGTGATCGCCAGGTCGAAGGTTCGATTTCCCTTATCACCTGAAAAAGGGAACATTGCTTGTAATTAGAGGGTGAGTATTCACGTCAGCTGCTCAAACGACACCGAAGAGCTAAATAAACAGCCTGAGAAATGGGGAAGTGTCGCCAGGGAGGGGACACGAGCAAATTATTTGTTTTCCTTTTTATTTCGTCAAGTATCTCTAAAATAATTGTGCAGTTGACGTTGAAAAGACGCCCAGAATGACCACATTTGAACTAATTTTAACCTTGTGCAGACATCTTGTGGACGTCAATGCGGGACGTCCAGAGACCGTAGTTAAAAACACGTCATACAAACTTTCATTCTGGCTCCTTGGGGGACGTCATTTAGATGTTTATGGAAGACCTCGAAAAGACGTCATTTGGACATATTCTTGTTTGGTGGGAAACGGCTTGATTGCAAGTTTGGCAGAGTACACCGTATTGAGTTAAGGTAAGCTAATTATGCCAAGGTGATGGAGGCTGTCCAACCTCGCTGGTAATTAGCGGACTTCAAATCGCAGTTTTGTTCCCGGAAGCATTTCAAATGGCCGCATTGGGTGAGTGTCATAGAAAAGGTAATAAGCAAGCCCGTCTGCCTGCCTCCTAGTGGCAGTTACTTTTACTGCGCTTGCGATAAATGCGATTCCGTTTATCGTGCAGCCCTACTGAACATTGTGGAGATGATGTAATGACGTTTGGGTCGTGAGTGTTTACTGAACATTGTGTGAATGTTGTAATGGTGTTTGGATTGTGACCGTTTGCTGAACATTGTGTGAATGTTGTAATGGTGTTTGGAATGTGAGTGTTTGCTGAACATTGTATGGATGTCGTGATGACGTTGTTTGGAAAGATATTTACTGAACATTGTGTGGATGTTGTGTTGAGGATTATATTTCAGTATTATTCATTATATTCATTAATACTAATTACATTTCAGCATTATTCATTCATATTTCCTAATATTGCTTCTGATATTCATTAACACTGATTATATATTTTTTATTACTATTCATTTTATTATTCATACTAATAATCAATAAACTAACAATTAGATTTTGATTATATTTAGCTATCAATAATCATAATCAATAACCATATTATGTCGGCAGGAGAAACACAGACTCACACATAACACACACACACACACACACACACACATACAAGCAGTGCACATACGGATAGGGAGGGGATGAGCAGTGCAAACACACAGAAATACACATTAAACACACAGACAAATATACATACAAGCAGTTCACACACAGACACACACACATACAAGCAGTTCACACACAGACACACACACACATACAAGCAGTTCACACACAGTCACACACATACAAGCAGTTCAGTTCACACACACATGAGCAGCAGCTTCTGTAGATTTGATTAGTCAGCAGCTTCTGTTTAGTTAATTCAAAAAAACATAGTCAGAGGATGTATTTGATTTCTGTAGCTTTGATCAATATTTGTTCAGTAAAATCATTAGTTGTTACTGGAAACATAATCAATCGAATCATTTATCTATCTACAAACATGTATCCACTTGCATCTTTTCCTTTGTCTGTATGTCATGTTCATCTCTTGCCTGTTTTCATGTCTGTACATGTTCCTGCTGTAAGTTTCCGCTCCTTTGAAGCGGTGCGCATGCGTCTTTGCTCTGAATTCCTGAAGGATTCGCTAACAGGGGTTCGGGTTGCCTGTCCAATTGCAGTGCGAGAATGAGAAGCGGAAAGACCATATTTGAGAGATATTTCCGGTGATAAGGGTATAAGACCTGGGTGTGATAGTTGGGACATCAGTTCTTCTTGCGCAGGAGGAACTCGGCTTTATATTTATCAACATGACACAATAAAGCCTAATTTTCTTTTCAGAATCTGTCTCTCTCCAATTGCTTGAGGATGGGGGAACCTCACAATCTGAAAATATGTTTAATGAAAACCACAACAATTGTAATGGTGTTTGGAATGTGAGTGTTTGCTGAGCATTGTATGGATGTTGTAATGGTGTTTGGAATGTGAG
>CM056579.1:7777672-7860172 GCA_029721435.1 Gymnothorax reevesii | reverse complement strand
TCACTCCCCCACTGCTCTCTATAACCTTCCCCTTCCTTAGGGTTCACACCCCTGCTGCTCTCTATAACATTCCCCTTCCTCAGGGTTCACTCCCCCACTGCTCTCTATAACATTCCCCTTCCTTAGGGTTCACACCCCCGCTGCTCTCTATAACATTCCCCTTCCTTAGGGTTCACACCCCCGCTGCTCTCTATAACATTCCCCTTCCTCAGGGTTCACACCCCTGCTGTTCTCTATAACATTCCCCTTCCTCAGGGTTCACACCCCCGCTGCTCTCTAAAACATTCCCCTTCCTCAGGGTTCACCCCTCCGCTGCTCTCTATAACATTCCCCTTCCTCAAGGTTCACTCCCTCGCTGCTCTCGATAACATTCCCCTTCCTCAGGGTTCACACCCCCGCTGCTCTCTATAACATTCCCCTTCCTCAGGGTTCACTCCCCCGCTGCTCTCTATAACATTCCCCTTCCTCAGGGTTCACCCCTCCGCTGCTCTCTATAACATTCCCCTTCCTCAGGCTTCACTCCCCCGCTGCTCTCTATAACAGTCCCCTTCTTCAGGGTTCACCCCTCTGCTGCTCTCTATAACATTCCCCTTCCTCAGGGTTCACACCCCTGCTGCTCTCTATAACATTCCCCTTCCTCATGGTTCACTCCCCCGCTGCTCTCTATAACATTCCCCTTCCTCAGGGTTCACCCCTCCACTGCTCTCTATAACATTCCCCTTCCTCAGGGTTCACACCCCCGCTGCTTTCTAATTCCCCTTCCTCAGGGTTCACTGCTCTCTATAACATTCCCCTTCCTCAGGGTTCGCTCCCCCGCTGCTCTCTATAACCTTCCCCTTCCTCAGGGTTCACTCCCCCACTGCTCTCTATAACATTCCCCTTCCTCAGGGTTCATACCCCCGCTGCTCTCGATAACATTCCCCTTCCTCAGGGTTCACACCCCTGCTGCTCTCTATAACATTCCCCTTCCTCAGGGTTCACTCCCCCGCTGCTCTCTATAACATTCCCCTTCCTCAGGGTTCACACCCCCGCTGCTCTCTATAACATTCCCCTTCCTCAGGGTTCACACCCCTGCTGCTCTCTATAACATTCCCCTTCCTCAGGGTTCACTCCCCCACTGCTCTCTATAACATTCCCCTTCCTCAGGGTTCATACCCCCGCTGCTCTCTAAAACATTCCCCTTCCTCAGGGTTCACACCCCCGCTGCTCTCTATAACATTCCCCTTCCTCAGGGTTCATACCCCCACTGCTCTCTATAACATTCCCCTTCCTCAGGGTTCACACCCCCGCTGCTTTCTAATTCCCCTTCCTCAGGGTTCACTGCTCTCTATAACATTCCCCTTCCTCAGGGTTCGCTCCCCCGCTGCTCTCTATAACCTTCCCCTTCCTCAGGGTTCACTCCCCCACTGCTCTCTATAACATTCCCCTTCCTCAGGGTTCATACCCCCGCTGCTCTCTATAACATTCCCCTTCCTCAGGGTTCACACCCCTGCTGCTCTCTATAACATTCCCCTTCCTCAGGGTTCACTCCCCCGCTGCTCTCTCTAACATTCCCCTTCCTCAGCGTTCATACCCCCGTTGCTCTCTAAAACATTCCCCTTCCTCAGGGCTCACACCCCCGCTGCTCTCTATGACATTCCCCTTCCTCAGGGTTCATACCCCCACTGCTCTCTATAACATTCCCCTTCCTCAGGGTTCATACCCCCGCTGCTCTCTATAACCTTCCCCTTCCTCAGGGTTCACACCCCCGCTGCTCTCTATAACATTCCCCTTCCTCAGGGTTCATACCCCCACTGCTCTCTATAACATTCCCCTTCCTCAGGGTTCGCTCCCCCGCTGCTCTCTATAACCTTCCCCTTCCTCAGGGTTCACACCCCCACTGCTCTCTATAACATTCCCCTTCCTCAGGGTTCATACCCCCGCTGCTCTCTATAACATTCCCCTTCCTCAGGGTTCACACCCCTGCTGCTCTCTATAACATTCCCCTTCCTCAGGGTTCACTCCCCCACTGCTCTCTATAACATTCCCCTTCCTCAGGGTTCATACCCCCGCTGCTCTCTAAAACATTCCCCTTCCTCAGGGTTCACACCCCCGCTGCTCTCTATAACATTCCCCTTCCTCAGGGTTCATACCCCCACTGCTCTCTATAACATTCCCCTTCCTCAGGGTTCACACCCCTGCTCCTCTCTATACCATTCCCCTTCCTCAGGCTTCACCCCCCCACTGCTCTCTATAACATTCCCCTTCCTCAGGGTTCACACCCCTGCTGCTCTCTATAACATTCCCCTTCCTCAGGGTTCGCTCCCCCGCTGCTCTCCATAACATTCCCCTTCCTCAGGGTTCACACCCCTGGTGCTCTCTATAACATTCCCCTTCCTCAGGGTTCACTCCCCCACTGCTCTCTATAACATTCCCCTTCCTTAGGGTTCACACCCCTGCTGCTCTCTATAACATTCCCCTTCCTCAGGGTTCACACCCCCGCTGCTCTCTATAACATTCCCCTTCCTTAGGGTTCACACCCCTGCTGCTCTCTAAAACATTCCCCTTCCTCAGGGTTCACACCCCCGCTGCTCTCTATAACATTCCCCTTCCTCAGGGTTCACACCCCCGCTGCTTTCTAATTCCCCTTCCTCAGGGTTCACTGCTCTCTATAACATTCCCCTTCCTCAGGGTTCGCTCCCCCGCTGCTCTCTATAACCTTCCCCTTCCTCAGGGTTCACTCCCCCACTGCTCTCTATAACATTCCCCTTCTTCAGGGTTCATACCCCCGCTGCTCTCTATAACATTCCCCTTCCTCAGGGTTCACACCCCTGCTGCTCTCTATAACATTCCCCTTCCTCAGGGTTCACTCCCCCGCTGCTCTCTATAACATTCTTCTTCCTCAGGGTTCACACCCCTGCTGCTCTCTATAACATTCCCCTTCCTCAGGGTTCACACCCCTGCTGCTCTCTATAACATTCCCCTTCCTCAGGGTTCACTCCCCCACTGCTCTCTATAACATTCCCCTTCCTCAGGGTTCATACCCCCGCTGCTCTCTAAAACATTCCCCTTCCTCAGGGTTCACACCCCCGCTGCTCTCTATAACATTCCCCTTCCTTAGGGTTCACACCCCTGCTGCTCTCTATAACATTCCCCTTCCTCAGGGTTCACACCCCCGCTGCTCTCTATAACATTCCCCTTCCTTAGGGTTCACACCCCTGCTGCTCTCTAAAACATTCCCCTTCCTCAGGGTTCACACCCCCGCTGCTCTCTATAACATTCCCCTTCCTCAGGGTTCATACCCCCACTGCTCTCTATAACATTCCCCTTCCTCAGGGTTCACACCCCTGCTGCTCTCTATAACATTCCCCTTCCTCAGGGTTCACTCCCCCACTGCTCTCTATAACATTCCCCTTCCTCAGGGTTCACACCCCTGCTGCTCTCTATAACATTCCCCTTCCTCAGGGTTCGCTCCCCCGCTGCTCTCCATAACATTCCCCTTCCTCAGGGTTCACACCCCTGGTGCTCTCTATAACATTCCCCTTCCTCAGGGTTCACTCCCCCGCTGCTCTCTATAACATTCTTCTTCCTCAGGGTTCACACCCCCGCTGCTCTTTATAACATTCCCCTTCCTCAGGGTTCACACCCCTGCTGCTCTCTATAACATTCCCCTTCCTCAGGGTTCACTCCCCCACTGCTCTCTATAACATTCCCCTTCCTCAGGGTTCACACCCCTGCTGCTCTCTATAACATTCCCCTTCCTCAGGGTTCACACCCCTGCTGCTCTCTATAACATTCCCCTTCCTCAGGGTTCACACCCCTGCTGCTCTCTATAACATTCCCCTTCCTCAGGGTTCGCTCCCCCGCTGCTCTCCATAACATTCCCCTTCCTCAGGGTTCACACCCCTGGTGCTCTCTATAACATTCCCCTTCCTCAGGGTTCACTCCCTAACTGCTCTCTATAACATTCCCCTTCCTTAGGGTTCACACCCCTGCTGCTCTCTATAACATTCCCCTTCCTCAGGGTTCACTCCACCACTGCTCTCTATAACATTCCCCTTCCTCAGGGTTCACACCCCCGCTGCTCTCTATAACATTCCCCTTCCTCAGGGTTCACTCCTTCGCTGCTCTCTATAACATTCCCCTTCCTCAGGGTTCATACCCCCGCTGCTCTCTATAACATTCCCTTTCCTCAGGGTTCACCCCTCCGCTGCTCTCTATAACATTCCCCTTCCTCAGGGTTCACTCCCCCGCTGCTCTCTATAACATTCCCCTTCCTCAGGGTTCACACCCCCGCTGCTCTCTATAATATTCCCCTTCCTCAGGGTTCACACCCCCGCTGCTCTCTATAACGTTCCCCTTCCTCAGGGTTCACACCCTCGCTGCTCTCTATAACATTCTCCTTCCTCATGGCACAGCTGTATAATACAAGGGTGTGGGTAAGGTTCAGATGGGTGCAAAAATCTTGGCAACTCTGGTTTAATTGTCTGTTATAATTAATATCCGGAGCTGCCGGATAGCTCACTCGCTTAAGGCACTGCGCTGCAGTGCAGAGGTGACTATCACGTCGCGGGTTCGAGCCCCGGCGTACCCACCGGCAGGGGTCGGCAGCTTTTTCAGAGTAGCGAAAAAGCCATCGCGCTACAGGGTTTCAAATTGGGAAGGTACTGCCGGATTCAGGATCCGTAATCAGCTTTGTTCATTGCTCCAGCGCCTCCTGTTGGCCAGACGGGCGCTCTTCAGGAAGACTCTGGGTTCGTTCATGTCCGGGTATCCGAACTTACGAGGATTCGACCAATGAGTATATAAGAATCAGTGTTTGACAGGCACATGCTTCGGAGGAGAGCCGTGAACTGTCCTCACTATCCTGAGTTGGCAGCAAGGGGTCGCACACAAGCAAGCTTTGTACATAGTTCACCAATTGGGCATTCCAGATTCGGGTGGGATTGGAGATGCCAAATTTATAAAAAAAAAAATTTAAAAAAATTAATCTCCAAGTGATTGAAAGCAAACCTGGGCCTGGTTGTTCGAAAGGTCGTTAGTTTTAACATGCCGTTAAACTGAACTTAACGGTAGTTTAGATTTAATGGGGTGATAAGCTGTTGCTGGAAGACCTGTTATTTCTAATGGCACGTTATCTTGTCGTTAAGTTTACAGAGTGTTGGGGCTACTTATAAATATTTTACAAAATGATTAGCACAAGTGATGTTGGCACTTATGTTACAACCAAATACCGCTTTTATGAATGTAGTTGCACCTAATAAGGCAAGAGTTTTTAAAATGTTTGAGTTCAACATGACAGATGAAGAGCTTCATCAAAGGTATCGTTTTAGGAGGGACTCTTGAATATATTTCGGAGTAAAGCTGCTTTCACATTGGACGCGAAACAAATTTTTCGCACGACAGATTACATTCAAAGATAAGGCAAAGACACGTGTATTCGCATGTTTGCTTTGACTTTGAATGTAATCTGTCGTGCGAAAAATTTGTTTCGCGTCCAGTGTGAAAGCGGTTTTAGTCACAGATGATGTACAGCGATACACCAAAATAAACAATTCACTGTCAGGAGAGAAACGGGTGCTAATAACCCTCAGATTTTTGGCGAGTGGTAGTTTCCTGCAAGTCACTGGCGATACCATGGGCGTTTGCATGAGCACATTATCTCGGACAGTGGATCGAGTCGTCAACACCATGACTAAACGCTGAGGGCGCTAGAAATCGAGGCAGAATTATATGAGGTTTTCCCGGACTGAAATTCTTTTTCCTCTTTCTTTTTTTCTCGTCATCAGACGTGGATGAAGCACCAGCACAAGTGGCCACCTGGGTTGGGGCACTGTGGAATACTTAACACAGGATTGTGGGTAATGGAAAGATTTTAACGAGGGATTGGCTTTTAATGGCACCATTAGTTAACGAAGTGAAATAAGTGCCTTTGAGCAACACCAATTTAACGAGTCATCAACTAATGGACAGTTAGCAAGATAATGACAAGTGGATAACGTCACGTTAAATTAACGACCTTTTGAACAACCGGGCCCTGAACACTAAATGTTACACAGTTAAACGTGACACCTTTCTGCTAATTTAAAAGCACAGTTTCTTTCAGTTTTAATTTATCTGAGTTTTTAAATGATGAGAAAGGAAGTAGGGCCCTGTGCAAAAGTTTGGGAACCCTTTTGGATTATTCTTTGTTACCTTTTAAGAAGATGATTACTAAGGCCCAGACCCAGGTGATTTACTCGTTAGGGCTTCAGTGATTCAGGTGAATATAATTCCAGGGTTGAACTATATATTCTGAAGTAACTCCATCCTTATGAAGTATCAGACTGCGGTGGCTGTAGTGTCGGGTGTTAAAAACCATGTGTTCCTCTAAACAGTTGTCCAAGGATGTCAAAATCAAGATAATTCACTTCCACTAACAAGGAGAGGGCTTCAAAAAACCCTTGCAACGTGTCAAACTACCCATTTCTACTGTCAGAAACATCGTATGAAAATGGAAAATGAATGGAACAATTGAAGTCAAGGCAAGATCTGGAAGACCAAGAAAAATTTCAGACAGAATGGCCTGAGATCTGGTGAGAAATGCTCAGAAGAACCACACATCACTGCAAAAGACTGCAAAAAAGAGCAGCAGACACAGGTGTGGTTGTTCACAGGACAACGGTACAGCGAACCTTAAACAACAGAGACCTACATGGCAGAGGTGCAAGAGAGAAGCCTTTCCTACGACCTCAACACAGAATTGTAAGAAAAAAAAGGGAGGGACAATTCTAATCCTTGTATGAAAATGGTGTTTATTTCCAGTAAAAACGGCAGTGAACAGAAATACGGGTAACGTACTCTGGGTTCAGCGGAGTCAAAGTGAACCCTGAGTGTCCCCAACGAACATTTCTTATACATGAAAAACACTTTGAAGTTGGCCAGACATACTTATTGCATTAATTACTTCGATAGTGCAGATTACAGTCTCTTTGGATGAAATGGCTCTCCAATTGCTCATTCCTGGCCGCGACACGATAATTGATGGCTTTGCCAGGTAGGTGCGACAAGCCGTTGTCAGAAATTACCAAGTGTACTGTACTTATGATAAATGGATCCTGACCATTTGGCCAACGGATGTGTCTGATTCACAGGGTTTGCGACTTGAGTAGATTAGCACAGGAAGGAGAATCTTACAAAATTAAGCGTCTGAACGATGCAGAAGAGGACCTTGAGAAACCTCAAGCTTATTGAAGCACTGTGCTTTGGACTGATGAAACCAAAATTGAACTTTTTGACCACAACCAAAGAAGGTATGTTTGGAGCAAAAAAAAATGTTGCATTTGTAGAGAAGAACACGTTGCCAACTGTTAAGCATGGAGGTGGATCCATGATGGTTTGGGGTTGAGTAGCAGCTGGGGGCCACAGGCAATACTGTGCGGGTGGAAGGAAGAATGGATTCCACCAAATATCAAAACATTCTAGTGGTTAATGTTCAAAGCTCAGTCCAGAAATTGAAGCTGAAGAGACGTTGGGCGTTCCAGTAAGACAGTGACACGAAGCAAACCTCAAAATCCACCATGTAGTACCTCCAGGAAGGACGGATGAAGGTTTGGGAATGGCCATCACAGTCCCCAGACTTGAATATTATTGAAAATCTGTGGAGAGACCTCGAACATGCTGTGCATGCAAGAAGGCCGAAGAATATTTCTGAGCTAGAGGTGTTCTGTCAGGAAGAAAGGGGAAAAATTCCAAAGACAAGAATTGAAAGACTCTTAGCTGAATACAGGAAGTGTTTACAAGCTGTTATAGCTGCCTGAGGAGGAGTTACAAATGAGTAACTAACAGGGCTCCCGAACTTTTGCACAAGGCCTTTTTCGTACAGGGACATTGGTACTGGTGTATCATTCAGGTTTGTGACTCAGGTGGGTGACAGGCGTGGGACTCAGGTGGGTGACACAGGTGTGTGACTCAGGTGGGTGACACAGGTGTGTGATTCAGGTGTGTCACTCAGGTGAATGACTTAGGTGGGTGACTCAGGTGGGTGACACAGGTGTGTGATTCAGGTGTGTCACTCAGGTGAATGACTTAGGTGGGTGACACAGGTGTGTGACTCAGGTGGGTGACACAGGTGTGTGACTCAGGTGGGTTTGCCCTGCAGGTGTTCGGGGAGGGGAAGGCTAATGGGGAGCCCACCTGGGCCCTTCTGCTGACGGCACTGATCACTGAACTGGGCATCCTCATCGCATCGCTGGACCTGGTGGCTCCCATTCTCTCCATGTGAGTGAGTGAGTGAGTGAGTGAGTGAGTGAGTGTGTGCGCACATTTGTATGCGCTGGTGTTTTGTGTGTGCATGTTTGTGTGCTTGTATGTGTATGTGCATGACTATGTTTGTGTGTGTGTGTGTGTGTGTGCGTGCGTGTGTGTGTGCGGCTACAGTTTCTTGTCACTCTACACACTACAGTTTATTTTATTCTTGTCCTTCTTGTTTGGTGTGTCAGTGGTGATATGAGGAAGTGATCTGGTGATGATTGGAGATGTTTGGTCTGATGACATGTCATGGATAATACTGCCATGGGCCTGTTTTACTGTGCTTTGCATGACTGTCTCCGATTTTATTTGCAAGATCCTTAATGTGCCAAATTCTTCAGAATTACAGAATTAGGTTTGTACTAATGTGAAGAATATAGTGCTCTTTTTAGCTCTACTGTGACGATAGGGGAGGAGCTTTTCTAGTGTCGGCGTCTGTCTGTCTGTCCGGCGACAACTTTTCACTTCAAATTTGAATATCTCAAAAACCGTCGAATAACTGTCTTTCTGAGCATTCCTTATGATATTCTGAATATCCCCTGCAAAAATTAGAAAATTCTACATCCCGGTTTTGGAGAAATTCAGCATTTTGGACTTAAAAAATCAGCGTTCGTGCTCATTTTTTCAGTCTTTCATTAATATCTCAACAAGAGGCCTGTTGGCCTAGAGAGCTCTGCTGAGGATGACTGAAATGATCATATTGTTCTGGATCATGTTATTCTGCATCATGATGTTCTTCCTCATTGTTCTGGATCACGTTGTACCAGATCATTGTTCTGGATTAATTGTTCTGCATCATATTGTCCTATGACAGTGTTAGAAGGATTGTGACTGCTGTATTTGTGATGTACTGAGGGGGAAGGGTATTTGTTGGTTGTTATTATTGCTTGATGGTAAGATGATTGAAATAAATGATTTGGTACTATTGTTATACTACATAATTTGAGACCCCAAACTATTTCACAGTATATTCTGGTTACCAAATGTGTCATATGTGTTCATATTGCAATAGTTTTCAAGAATTTCTGAAATTTAGTTATGACATTTAACTCATCCTCAGCGGAGCTCCGTAGGCCGACAGGCCTCTCGTTTTACTATGAAATGTGTGACTGTGCTTCTCTGTGTGTGTATGTCTGGGTGTGCGCTACGGGGTGAATGCGGTTTGTGTGCTTGTGTGTGTATGTCTGGGTGTGTGCTGCGGGGTGAATGCGGTTTGTGTGCTTGTGTGTGTATGTCTGGGTGTGCGCTACGGGGTGAATGTGGTTTGTGTGCTTGTGTGTGTATGTCTGGGTGTGCGCTACGGGGTGAATGCGGTTTGTGTGCTTGTGTGTGTATGTCTGGGTGTGCGCTACGGGGTGAATGCGGTTTGTGTGCTTGTGTGTGTATGTTTGGGTGTGCGCTACGGGGTGAATGCGGTTTGTGTGCTTGTGTGTGTATGTCTGGGTGTGCGCTACGGGGTGAATGCGGTTTGTGTGCTTGTGTGTGTATGTCTGGGTGTGCGCTACGGGGTGAATGTGGTTTGTGTGCTTGTGTGTGTATGTCTGGGTGTGCGCTACGGGGTGAATGTGGTTTGTGTGCTTGTGTGTGTATGTCTGGGTGTGCGCTACGGGGTGAATGCGGTTTGTGTGCTTGTGTGTGTATGTCTGGGTGTGCGCTACGGGGTGAATGCGGTTTGTGTGCTTGTGTGTGTATGTCTGGGTGTGCGCTACGGGGTGAATGCGGTTTGTGTGCTTGTGTGTGTATGTCTGGGTGTGTGCTGCGGGGTGAATGCGGTTTGTGTGCTTGTGTGTGTATGTCTGGGTGTGCGCTACGGGGTGAATGTGGTTTGTGTGCTTGTGTGTGTATGTCTGGGTGTGTGCTGCGGGGTGAATGTGGTTTGTGTGCTTGTGTGTGTATGTCTGGGTGTGTGCTGCGGGGTGAATGCGGTTTGTGTGCTTGTGTGTGTATGTCTGGGTGTGCGCTACGGGGTGAATGCGGTTTGTGCGCTTGTGTGTGTATTTCTGTGTGTTGGTGTGTGTCTTCTGTCATTTTGTATTCTGTCTGTTACTGAATCTCTTATCCTCCTCTCCCTCTCTCTCCCTCTCTGTCTCTCTCAATCCTTTCCTCCCTCCCTCTCTCTCCCCCTCTCAATCTTTTCCACTCTCTCCCTCCCTCTCTCTCTCTCTCTCTCTCTCTCTCTGCAGGTTTTTCCTCATGTGTTACCTGTTTGTGAATCTGGCCTGTGCCCTACAGACACTCCTAAGAACCCCCAACTGGAGACCGCGATTCTCCTACTATCACTGGTACCCACCTACACAGATGCGCGCACACACACACACACACACACACACACACACACACACACACACACACAAGCCGACGCACATACACACACACACACACACACACACACACAAGCCTACGCACACACACACACACACACACACACACAAGCCGACGCACATACACACACACACACACACACACACACACAAGCCTACGCACATACACACACACACACACACACAAGCCTACGCACATACACACACACACACAGCCACACACTCACAAGCGCGTACGCGCACACTCACCCAGACACTTGTAATTTCAATTTAATTTGTATTTTTGGCATGACAAATCAATACATCTGTGTCGTCAAAGCTTAGGAGATATAAAAAAATAAATAAATAATATATACATAAATAAATAAAAATTTCCCCAATACAACGACGAGGAGTTTATGGCAGTCATAATCGCAGGAGAAAACATACTGGCTGTGAGCCATGATGTACAAAACCAGTGAAGTTGGCACGTTATGTAAATCGTAGATAAAAACAGAATACAATGATTTGCAAATCCTTTTCAACTTATATTCAATTGAATACACTGCAAAGACAAGATGTTCAATGTTCAAACTGAGAAACTTTATTTTTTTTGCAAATAATCATTAACTTAGAATTTTAAGGCAGCAACACATTGCAAAAAAGTTGGCACAGAGGCCTTTTTGCCACTGTGTTCATCGCCTCTCCTTTTAACGACACTCCGTAAACGTTAGGGAACTGAGGAGACCAATTTTTGAAGCTTTTCAGACGGAACTCTTTCCCATTCTTGCTTGATGTACAGCTTAAGTTGTTCAACAGTCCGGGGTCTCCGTTGTCGTATTTTACGCTTCATAATACACCACACATTTTCAATGGGAGACAGGTCTGGACTACAGGCAGGCCAGTCTAGTACCCGCACTCTTTTATTACGGAGCCATGCTGTTGTAACACGTGCAGAATGTGGCTTGGCATTGTCTTGCTGAAATAAGCAGGGGCGTCCATGAAAAAGATGTTGCTTGGATGGCAACATATGTTGCTCCAAAACCCGTATGTACCTTTCAACATTAATGGTGCCTTCACATATGTGTAAGTTGCCCATGCCTTGGGCACTAATACGCCTCCATACCATCACAGATGCTGGCTTTTGAACTTTATGCCTATAACAGTCTGGACGGTTCTTTTCCTCTTTGGTCAGGAGGACACAACGTCCACAGTTTCCAAAAACGATTTGAAATGTGGACTCGTCAGACCACAGAACACTTTTCCACTTTGCATCAGTCCATCTTAGATGAGCTTGGGCCCAGCGAAGCCAGCGGCGTTTCTGGGAGCTGTTGATTAATGGCTTTCGCTTTGCATTGTAGAGTTTTAACTTGCACTTGCAGATGTAGCGACGAACTGTAGTTACTGACAGTGGTTTTCTGAAGTGTTCCTGAGCCCATGTGGTGATGTCCTTTACACACTGATGTCGGTTTTTGATGCAGTACCGCCTGAAGGATCGAAGGTCACGGGCATTCAATGTTGGTTTTCGGCCTTGTCGCTTACATGCAGTGATTTCTCTAGATTCTCTGAACCTTTTGACGATATTACGGACCGTAGATGATGAAATCCCTAAATTTCTTGCAATAGCTTGTTGAGGAATGTTGTTTTTAAACTGTTTGACAATCAGCTCACGCATTTGCTCACTAAGTAGTGACCCTCGCCCCATCCTTGTTTGTGAATGACTGAGCATTTCAGGGAAGCTGCTTTTATACCTAATCATGGCACCCACCTGTTCCCAATTAGCCCGTTCACCTGTGGGATGTTCCAAATAAGTGTTTGATGAGCATTCCTCAACTCTCTCAGACTTTTTTGCCACTTGTGCCAGCTTTTTTGAAACATGTTGCCGGCTTCTAATTCCAAATGAGCTAATATTTGCAAAAAATTACAAAGTTTACCTGTTCGAACATGAAGTAACTTGTCTTTGCTGTGTATTCAATTGAATATAGGTTGAAGAGGATTTGCAAATCATTGTATTCTGTTTTTATCTACGATTTACGCAACGTGCCAACTTCATTGGTTTTGGGGTTTGTACTTATATCCTCCCCCAGTAAGAAAGTTTTCTGTCATCGGGGTACAGAGTAAAGCCGAGCATCGTTCTTTCAAACTTTGGGAAATATTTTATTCTTCTATGTTTATATTTTGGACATGCACTTAGGAATTGAGTTTCCATTTCAGTGTCCTGGTGGCAGTGTGTACAGACACGCTCCTCTCTCGGTTTCCATGGTTTTAAGTGGCAAACTCTATTTCAAGCTCGTGGTCACTGACTCTGTATTATGTCAGAATTTGTTTTTCTTTTTGATTTTTGTTTTTCAGATATTCAACCAATTCGTTATCCCTGTTCAGGGGTTGATAACATTAGCTTATTTTTTTACTTATTAGCTTATTAGCTTTTAATTTTTTACCCCTCAGCCCTAAAGGCCTATTGCTATCCTTCGTGTGGTTGGACGGGCGGGCGGGCGTCTCCAAAAACTTTGACATCGGGCTGAGGGGTATTCCGTGCATTAAACGCCTATTTTGATTTGTATCTTTGATTGAAGGAAGAGGATTGTGTCTGTAGTTGGTCCCGCTCTGAGGCTCACAGACTGCGGTGATGATCTTGATGTACCTCCGGGCTGCAGTGATGATCTCGGTGTACCTCAAGGCTGCGGTGATGATCTCGGTGTACCTCAGGGCTGCTGTGATGATCTCGGTGTCCCTCAGGGCTGCGGTGATGATTTCGGTGTACCTCAGGGCTGCGGTGATGATCTCGGTGTACATCAGGGCTGCGGTGACGATCTCGGTGTACCTCAGGGCTGCGGTGATGATCTCGGTGTACCTCAGGGCTGCGGTGATGATCTCGGTGTACCTCAAGGCTGCGGTGATGATCTCGGTGTACCTCAGGGCTGCGGTGATGATCTCGGTGTACCTCAGGGCTGCGGTGATGATCTCGGTGTACCTCAGGGCTGCGCTGACTATCTCTGTGTACCTCAGGGCTGCGGTGACGATCTCGGTGTACATCAGGGCTGCAGTGACGATCTCGGTGTACCTCAGGGCTGCGGTGACGATCTCGATGTACCTCAAGGCTGCGGTGATGATCTCGGTGTACCTCAGGGCAGCGGTGATGATCTTGGTGTACCTAAGGGCTGAGTTGACGATCTCGGTGCATGTCAGGGCTGGGGTGATGATTTCACTGTACCTCAAGGCTGCAGTGATGATCTCGATGTTCCTCCGGACTGCGGAGATGATTTCGGTGTACCTCAGGGCTGCGGTGATGGTCTCGGTGTACCTCAGGGCGGCGATGATGATCTCGGTGTACCTCAGGGCTGCGGTGATGATCTCGGTGTACCTCAGGGCTGTGGTGATGATCTCAGCTTGCCTCAGGGCTCTGGTGATTATCTTGGCGTACCTCAGGGTGGCGGTGATGATCCCTGTGTACCTCAGGGCGGCGGTGATGATCTCGGTGTACCTCAGGGCGGTGGTGATGATCCCTGTGTACCTCAGGGCGGCGGTGATGATCTCGGTGTACCTCAGGGCGGCGGTGATGATCTCGGAGTACCTCAGGGCTGCGCTGACGATCTCTGTGTACCTCAGGGCTGCGGTGACAATCTTGGTGTACATCAGGGCTGCAGTGACGATCTCGGTGTACCTCAGGGCTGCGGTGATGATCTTGTTGTACCTCCGGGCTGCGGTGATGATCTCGGTGTACCTCCGGGCTGTGGTGATGATCTCGGTGTACCTCAGGGCTGCGGTGATGATCTCGGTGTACCTCAGGGCGGCGGTGATGATCTCGGTGTACCTCAGGGCTGCGCTGACGATCTCTGTGTACCTCAGGGCTGCGCTGACGATCTCGGTGTACATCAGGGCTGCAGTGACGATCTCGGTGTACCTCAGGGCTGCGGTGATGATCTTGTTGTACCTCCGGGCTGCGGTGATGATCTCGGTGTACCTCAGGGCTGCGGTGACGATCCCGGTGTACCTCAAGGCTGCGGTGATGATCTCGGTGTACCTCAAGGCTACGGTGATGATCTCGGTGTACCTCAGGGCTGCAGTGACGATCTCGGTGTACCTCAGGGCTGCGGTGATGATCTCGATGTACCTCAAGGCTGCGGTGATGATTTCGCTGTACCTCAAGGCTGCAGTGATGATCTCGATGTTCCTCCGGACTGCGGAGATGATTTCGGTGTACCTCAGGGCTGCGGTGATGGTCTCGGTGTACCTCAGGGCGGCGATGATGATCTCGGTGTACCTCAGGGCTGCGGTGATGATCTCGGTGTACCTCAGGGCGGTGGTGATGATCTCGGTGTGCCTCAGGGCTCTGGTGATTATCTTGGTGTACCTCAGGGTGGCGGTGATGATCCCTGTGTACCTCAGGGCGGTGGTGATGATCTCGGTGTACCTCAGGGCGGCGGTGATGATCCCTGTGTACCTCAGGGCGGCGGTGATGATCTCGGTGTACCTCAGGGCGGCGGTGATGATCTCGGTGTACCTCAGGGCTGCGGTGATGATCTCGGTGTACCTCAGGGCTGCGGTGATGATCTCGGTGTACCTCAGGGCTGAGGTGATGATCTGGGTGTACCTCAGGGCTGCGATGATGATTTTGGTGTACTTCAGGGCGGCGGTGATGATCTCGGTGTTCCTCAGGGCGGCGGTGATGATCTCGATGTACCTCAGGGCTGCGGTGATGCTCTTGGTGTACCTCAGGGCTGCGATGATGATTTTGGTATACTTCAGGGCGGCGGTGATGATCTCGGTGTTGAGAGAGTTTTCATGGCCAGGTTGATGAACAAATTTAAACTCCTCAGTCGTTACCGGAGGCCCCAGCCCTTCCTCACGGTGTTTTAGCTGCTTGGTGTCATTGTCACTTTCCCTCTGTCAGCTCAGGTTTCCTCTCTTTGTGTATTTGTTTCAGGAATTTCATTCATGATACGAGAGTTGTCCTTTTCCTTTCTTCTCTGCCTTCGATGAATTACTGCTTGTTTCATAAATGTGACATATCAGGCTCAGGCATTTGATATTTTATAATCCCATAATTTTAAGCATTGTATTATTTGGAAAATTCAGGGAAAGTGTTTGTTTCTAACTGGCAGTCTGTTCAAGTCAATGGGATGAACAATTAGCTCGCTAGCATGCTAATGCTTAAATTAATAAATTCAAGTTTCTTCAATAACAGTAATTTATGTAACTTATCACTTTTACTAGCACTCCGCCCGTGGGGATCCACAGGTTCTATTTCATGTAATTTCATCTTTATATTTTAGTGAACAATTCTCCATTATGATATCATCACATGCACCTCTTTGATGTCATCACTTTGCTACCCTTTCCACCGATTGGCTGGACAGTCGCCCGCAAGACGGTGCAAAATAGTTTTGCTCACGCTATGCTGCAGATACGCGCCCGGTGGAATCTGACACCGAGTGGCCGCACGCACGCACACATACACACATACACACACACACACACACACACACACACACACACAGAGAGAGGCCACTCAGCTATTATAATTTAAAAGGCAAAAAGCACCAACATGCCAGCTAGTAAATTATTTGTTCCATTGACTTGAGTAAACTGCAGTGCTAACTAGAAACTAATGCTAGAAGTGGTCATCGGTTACCAGCAGGAGGATTGATAACGTGACAGCGTTTGCCAATTAATGGCATCTGACCGAACACAAAGCGAGAAAGCTGTATTAAACTACTGATACCAAGCTTGTATCTCATGGGCTGTACCACACCGATTTTTCAACATTTATGGGATAAATATAAGAATATTCCCACTCCGATCAGAAAGCAAGCAAAATCCCTGATCAGCGGACATCTTCGGTGTAAGTTTTTGTCGTCCAGAAGTGAGGAAAATGACCCTCCACTAATAAAGTGAACTCATAACCTGTGTAAATATTACTATAGAAATGCTCCTTCTCAAGTGACTTTCCCAGTAATAACTACTGTATATTTATATCTGTAAATATTACATTGAACCCACTGAGTGTTTTATTATTATCTTTAAATATTACTTCACAATCCACAAAAATTAACCTTTTGTTTGATATTGCCAACAATGAATGCATTATGCCTTAACTTCTTGTATATCAGTAAATAATAAAGTTAACTCGTTTACCATTTCATTATTATTACTCATGACAAATAAAAATTACCATTGGGTCATTAAACGGGTTAAACGTCATTATGTTGAGTTAAATGACTCAATACACTGTTGTTATCATCACTTCCTGCTCGGCTCCTCTTCGAAATTCATGTTTCATGTTCATTTAGATTCAGATCCAGCGATTGACTCGGTCAGCTGAAGTTAGTCGGGATGATTGGCAGCTGTGCTGCATGAGACTGTGGCAGCCGGGAGGTGTTTGGGGATCTCTTGCACATGCTTGTACTGCACCTGACTGTACTCCTGCAGCGCTGTGTGTGCCCCAGTCCTGCACTCGCACTAACCAGCTCTTTACGGGAGTATTTCACTGTCTCGCCTGCGCAAACCACTGTTCCTCCCGCCTCTCCAAGGTGCTGAAAGTATTGGATTCCTGGAAATCGCTGAATCCTGTTGAATGAGAACGTCTGTGAGCTCCGTGAGCCGCGAAGAGGCAAAGAGCCGCGAGTTTCCTCCATTTATCCCAGCGAGAGACTTTGCCGAGCTCCACTCGACTCCACGTTTATCATGGTCTTCTCAGTAGGTGGCCCTCCATGTCTTTCTTGGATGTCTTCATGAACGTCGGCCACCTCGTGGAGTCTAGTAGAGCGCGGTTTTTGCTGGTCTGGTGTCTGAAAGCCTAAGCCTAAGGATATGGCCAGTAAAGTTTAGCCTTTGCTCTTCAGTGATTACCTGCAGATCACGTTTGTTTGCGCACGTAAGCAGCTCTTTATTGTTGAATTGGTCTTTCCAGTGAATTCCTCGAATTTTACGAAGGAACCTCTGATGAAACGGCTTCAGCTTCTAGGCCATTTTTACTGTCATCTTTCAAGTTTCACAAACATATATTACTGTAAGTATAGCAATTGACAAATAGTATTATTTGAGTGAGAGATTGAAGGATAAAGATAAGTCTATACAGGCTATTAAGTGTAATGGCATGGTCACACAGCCCAAGTAGCACGTAAACGCATGAATCATGCATAAAATTTGGTTGTGCGTGCTTGTCCGTCGAGAATTTGACAATTTTCTCAGATTTACACTATGAAACATAACCGATGAATTGCGCAAGAACTACAGAAAGATTACGCACAAATCACTGACAAACCACGCACTTCAGCGCATAGGCCCCAAAATAAAATTTGTTCCAGTTATTTTCAGTGATACGTAGGTGTTACAAGCGCGAAACATGCGTCATATGTCTGCTAATCGTCAATGGAAAGTCGTCGATGAACGCGATAGCGGCAACATTTTCGCGAAAGATCACTAATATTCCATGCATATTTCGCGCATTGTCCGCGTAAGAATTATGCAAAAATTACGTAAACCAGCGCAATACTGCGGAAACCCTTACGCGAAGCTGAGTTTTGAGCTGCTCAAAACCTGGAATCGCGTATAGCGCCGATCCGGCGAATATCGGCTGACAACTACGGACGTTCCACGTCAGAAAAACTGATGAAATGCGCAAATCGCGGATGTATCGCGTAGGACTAGAATTTTGTGAGTGATTCATGCGTTTACGTGACTTTTGGGCTGTGTGACCACGCCATAAGTCCATACAGGTTGTAGTCGGTAAAAAGCTGCGGTTTCTTTGCCAAGTCACCATTTAAGATCTTTCTCCCATCATTAGCTCGCCAGGACGAATAACGTCTGGAGAGCTATTGTCGTACCCCCGGCGTCCGCGTCCGTCCGCGTGCAGAAAATCTTTAACCTTGTCCCCCGGCGAGCTTTGTTGTCTTTCTGACAACTCTTGTTTGACTGGTTACTTCCCGAGTAACTGAATTGGTCATCTTCTTTCAACAGTGTCATGTCATACTGTTTGTGAAGATGTGTTATCATTTGTACCCAGCGTCTGTATTTTTGTTTTCTCAATACTGATATATAGACCAACTTTTTCTGCCGTCTCCTTCGGACTGTTTGTCATCAACTGTTGCTCCTGGCACCATTCAGCCGAGAGCGCCGTGTCATCTGCATGATCTAAATCCTCCAAGCGTTTGTCGTTCCACTGAATACCATATCTAGGTTTATCCATAGCTCTCTTCATTACGAAGTCAATTACCAAAAGAAATCGGAAGGGGGAACCATTCAACCTTGACGTACTCCAGATAATATTTTTAAAAAATTCTGTTGTGCCAGAAGACGTTATTACGCAGCAACTGGAGTTATGATTCCCCCTTTGAAGATGTTGACATATTGCTGTGGAGTGCCACAGATACCGAGAATCTTCCATTGTGAGGGATGGCAAATACTATCAAATGCCCTTTTAAAGTCGACATAAAAAATCGCAAGTTGTTCTTGGAAGTCCAGAGTCTGTTCTATGATGTTTCTTAGCGTGAAGATCTGTTCACTACATGAGTTTTCCATTGATGTCCTGTAGCTCCCTCATGAGTCCTACAGAACAGAACACCTGACCAACTGTTGGTAACACTGTGATGCCATGCCGATTTCCCTTTTTGGGAAGGTTGATGATCATGCCATGGATCCATTCAACTGGAACGTTCTTTGCAAACCAAACTCTGTTAAACACTCCCTTGAGTTGCTCGATCAAAGGCTGTCCACCAGACTTAACCAGCTCTGATGGTGTTAAATCAATGCCTGGTGCTTTATTACTCTTCAGGGCTGCAGTTGGTTCCTTAATCTCTTCCCTGGTTATCAGGGCGGTGGAAATATTTCAATTTTGATTTATGTTGTGCAGCTGTCATTACAATCAGAAGGTAATGTTTGGGTTTGGCTGGTTGATCTCTCTACAATGATCCATCCGCCTCTTGTTCTGTTGGTTTTCAGTAAGCAGTGTTACAGGACTTCACTGGCTCCTCTGGATTGGTTCCAGTAGCAGTTAAGTCAAGTCCAGCTCTCTGTAGTTATTGGGTGTAATTTTGGGATGGGGAATTTTCGGCTTCAGTGCACTTTCCATCATTCCAAACTTTCTTGCCTTTTCTACGGTTCTTTTTAATGGCCCGATCTAGTTTACGATATTCAGTTTGAAACAGTTGGGCAGCACCCACTGTGTCAGTCTGGTCCCTCTGTAACGTCGCCTCTTTTCTTTCGTCAGTCAGGCTCCACAGGTCCTCTGCTGCTCCTCATGTGACTTGCCGTTATCTGCCCTTTCTTTTACTGCGCTTTTCAAGAGTTCCCATTTTTCTTCCATATCATCGGTCTCCCACAAGAACGTAAACGTACATGCAAACTCCTCTTGAAATTTTGAGACAGTTTCACTTTATTTTTTTAGCTTTCGTAGGGTCTTGGAGGTTGGGCTGTCAGAAGCCTAATGAGCCTAATGAGCTTCAATCTCAATGTACCAAACAACAGATGATGATCAGTCCCACCATCTGCCCTCTGAAGGCTCTAATGTCCTGTCGCATGGAGCTCCATCGTTTATTTGTGCAGATGTCATCAATTTCATTGTGTGTTGCTCGATCTGGGGATCTCCATGTCTTCTCATTATTTTTTTTAGCTCACCTGACGACGAAGTCAGATGAGCTTATGTTATGTCCTGTTTGTCCGTCGTTCGTCGTCGTCGATGTTGTCGTTCGTTGTCCGTAAACATCTTCTCTTGAAACCACTGGGCCTATGAAGCTGAAACTTGACAGGTACCTTCCTACCCATGAGGACACCAAAGTTTGTTCAAGGCGTTCTGATCCGATTTCAAACATGGCCGCCACGGCGGTCATATTGAAAATCACATAATTGGCCATCTGAAAGCTATTTATGCGCATATTCAGCTGAAATTTGCTATGTAGTCAGTACGTGGCAAGATACATCACATATCATACGGCTTTATCCGTATTTCGAATTTTGACCTTGCTTTCACCTTCAACTTTATACAAAACCCAAAACCAGTGAAGTTTGCACGTTATGTAAATCGTAGATAAAAACAGAAAACAATGATTTGCAAATCCTTTTCAACTTGTTTTTAATTGAATACGCTGCAAAGACAAGATGTTTAATGTTCAAACTGAGAAACTTTTTTTTTTTTGCAAGTAATCATTAACTTAGAATTTAAAGGCAGCAACACATTGCAAAAAAGTTGGCACAGGGGCCTTTTTACCACTGTGTTACATCGCCTTTCCTTTTAACGACACTCAGTAAAAGTTTGGGAACTGAGGAGACCAATTTTTGAAGCTTTTCAGACGGAACTCTTTCCCATTCTTGCTTGATGTACAGCTTTAGTTGTTCAACAGTCCAGGGTCTCCGTTGTCGTATTTTACGCTTCATAATGCGCCACACATTTTCAATGGGAGACAGGTCTGGACTTCAGGCAGGCCAGTTTAGTATTCGCACTCTTTTACTATGGGGCTATGCTGTTGTAACACGTGCAGAATGTGGCTTGGCATTGTCTTGCTGAAATAAGCAGGGGCGTCCATGAAAAAGACGTTGCTTGGATGGCAACATATGTTGCTCCAAAACCTGTATGTACCTTTCAGCATTAATGGTGCCTTCACATATGTGTAAGTTGCCCATGCCTTGGGCACTAATACACCCCCATACCATCACAGATGCTGCCTTTTGAACTTTGCGCCTATAACAGTCCGGATGGTTCTTTTCCTCTTTGGTCCGTAGGACATGACGTCCACAGTTTCCAAAAACAATTTGAAATGTGGACTCGTCAGACCACAAAACACTTTTCCGCTTTGCATCAGTCCATCTTAGATGAGCTTGGGCCCAGCGAAGCCGGCGGCGTTTCTGGGTGCTGTTGATAAATGGCTTTCGCTTTGCATTGTAGAGTTTTAACTTGCAGATGTAGCGAAGAACTGTAGTTACTGACAGTGATTTTCTGAAGTGTTCCTGAGCCCATGTGGTGATGTCTTTTACACACTGATGTCGGTTTTTGATGCAGTACCGCCTGAGGGATCGAAGGTTAAGGGCATTGAATGTTGGTTTTCGGCCTTGTCGCTTACGTGCAGTGATTTCTCCAGATTCTCTGAACCTTTTGATGATATTTCGGACCGTAGATGATGAAATCCCTAAATTTCTTGCAATAGCTCGTTGATGAGTGTTGTTTTTAAACTGTTCGACAATCAGCTCACACATTTGTTCACTAAGTGGTGACCCTCGCCCCATCCTTGTTTGTGAATGACTGAGCATTTCAGGGAAGCTGCTTTTATACCCAATCATGGCACCCACCTGTTCCCAATTAGCCCGTTCACCTGTGGGATGTTCCAAATAAGTGTTTGATGAGCATTCCTCAACTCTCTCAGTCTTTTTTGCCACTTGTGCCAGCTTTTTTGAAACCTGTTGCAGGCATCAAATTCCAAATGAGCTAATATTTGCAAAAAATTACAAAGTTTACCTGTTCGAACATTAAATAACTTGTCTTTGCAGTGTATTCAATTGAATATAGGTTGAAAAGGATTTGCAAATCATTGTATTCTGTTTTTATTTACGATTTCCACAACGTGCCAACTTCACTGGTTTTGGGGTTTGTACAACCCCTGTGAGTTGCATGGAAATCTTTCAAAGTCATCTTCTCCGAAACTACTTGGCCAATGAAGCTGAAACTTCACAGGTACCTTCCTGCCTATGAGGAAACTAAGTTTTGTTCAAGGCGTTTCACTCCGATTTCAAACATGGCCATATTGAAAATCACATAATTGCCCATCTGAAAGCTATTTATGCACATATTCAGCTGAAATTTCCTATGTAGTCAGTAAGTAGCAAGATGCATCACGTATCATACGGCTTTTTCTGTATTTCGAATTTTGACCTTGCTTTCACCTTCAACTTTATACAACCCCTGTGAATTACATTGAAATCTTTCAAAATCATCTTCCCCGAAACTACTTGGCCAATGAAGGTGAAACTTCACAGGTACCTTCCTGCCTATGAGGACACTATATTTTATTCAAGGCGTTCCGATCCGATTTCAAACATGGCCGCCATGGCGGCCATATTGAAAATCACATAATTGGCCATCTGAAAGCTATTATTGCACATATTCAGCTGAAATTTGCCATGTAGGTAGTAAGTAGCAAGATACATCACATATAATACGAGTTTTTTCGTATTTTGAATTTTGACCTTGCTTTGACCTTCAACTTTGTACGACCTCTCTGAGTTACACTGAAACCTTTAAAACTCTTCTTCTCCAAAACTACTTGGCCAATGAAGCTGAAACTTGACAAGTATCTTCCCACCCATTAGGATACTAAATTTGTTCAAGGCGTTTCCCTTGAGTGGTGAGGTGAGCTACAGGGCCCGTGGCACTATTTTTTCTCCTCGAAGTAAGTATTTTTAACTCAAAGACGATTCACACTACAGAAAAGCAATAACCTCTCGCCATTATTGTTAATAAAATGTGAGGACCCATGGGGGACTACACAAGAGTCAAAACCCTCTCTAGTTCCACCAATGTGCACATTAAAGTCTCCCATCTGAAGCTTGATATTGTATTGCTGTACTCCATCGATTGTGTCTTGAAGCTGGTCATAAAACTGTCCATTTTCCTGTTCGTCAACGTTTTCAGTTGGTGCATATGCTTGAATAATACTGGTGGAGTTTGTTATTGGTTCATGCATCATGGTTGAATTGATGTGATTAGTTAATGAAAGGTTGAATTGATGTGATTGGTTAACCATATGGTTGAGTTAATATGGTTTTTTAGCGGATGGTAGAATTGATGTGATTGGTGAAGAGATGGCTGAATTGATGTGGTTAATTAACGGATGTTCAAATTGATGCGATTAATTGATTGATCGATAGTTGAGCTGATGTGATTGGTTAAATGATAGTTGAATTCATGTGATTGGTTGACAGATGGTTGCATTGATGTGATTTGCTAACAGATGTTTGAATTTATGTGATTTATTAACAGATGATTTATTTGATGTGATTGGTTAACAGAAGCTGGAAGCCATGCAATTGGTTATTGATTGATGGTTGGTTGTTATAATTGGTTAACTGATGGTTTAATTGATGTGATAGGTTTATTCTCTCTGCAGGACCCTGTCGTTTTTGGGGATGGTAATTTGCCTGGCACTGATGTTCATATCCTCCTGGTACTATGCCATTGTTGCCATGGTAATTGCTGGGATGATCTACAAGTACATTGAGTATCACGGGTGAGTGTTAGCTGACGTGATGTTGTGTTATACGGTTGTGACTAGCGTGTGCGAATGAACAGTGTGACCCGTGCGTATGAGTAGTGTGGTTGTGGTGGGAGTCTATGGTGTGTGTCTGTATTCTGTGCCTGTTGTGTTTGTCCATAATCTATGCTCATAATGTGTTTTTGTAGGATTTGTATGTAGTGTGTTAGGAGCGTACGTCAGTGGTGTGTGACTGCAGTCAGTGTAGTGTAAGTCTGTAGTGTGTATCTGGCGTGTGTGACTGGTGTGTGTCTGCAGTATGGGACTGTGTTGTGGGCCTCTTGCGTGTGACTGTGGTGGGTGTCTGTAGTTTATGTCTGGCATTTGTGTCTGTGGTGTGTGTCTTTACTGTTTGACTGTGGTGTGGGTCTGTAGTTTGTGACTGTTATGTATGACTGTCGTGAGTGTTTGTAGTGTGTGTCTGTAGTGTATGACTGTGTTTTATGGGTGTCTGAAGTGTGTATCTGTCCTGTGTGACTGTGGTGTTGATCTGTAGTGTGTTTCTGTAGTGCGTGGCTGTGATGCTGGTCTGTAGCATGTCTGTCGGTTGTGACTGTTGTCTATAGTGTATGACTGCTGTATGTGTGACTACATTGTGTGTCTGTACTGTGTGACAGCAGTGTGTTTGTAGTGCGAGTGCAATGTAGGTCTAGTGCGTGACTGTTGTGTGTATGTAGTGTGTGTTTGCAGCGTGGGTCTGTGGCGTGTTTCTGCAGTGTGTGACTGTGGTGTTGTCTGTAGTGTGTGTCTGTAGTGTGTGACTGCAGTGTGTTTTGCAGGGCAGAGAAGGAGTGGGGCGATGGGATCAGAGGTCTGTCCCTCAGTGCTGCTCGCTTTGCCTTACTGAGGCTGGAGGAGGGACCCCTGCACACCAAAAACTGGAGGTACATAAACATACACACACACACACACACACACACACACACACACACACACACACACACACACTAACACACACGCACCCACACACACTAACACCCACCCATACACCCACACACACTAACACACACACACACATACACACTAACACACACGCACCCACACACACTAACACACACACACACACACACTATCACACTCTTACTAACATACACACAGACACACCCACACACACTTATTAACACGCACACTCACACACTTACTAACACACACACTCTCCCTTGCTAGCACACACACTAACACACTTACTAACACACACACTCAAACACTTACTAACACACCAGCATACACACTTATTAGCACACACATTCACACACTTACTAACTCACACACTTACTAACACACACACACTTACTAACACACACACTCACACTTACTAACATACACACACACACACACTCACAAACTTACTAACTCACACTCACACACTTACTAACACACACACTCACACTTACTAACATACACACACACACATACATTCACACACTTACTAACACACACTCACACACTTACTAACACACACACACACTTACTAACTCACACACTCACACTAACACACACACTCTAACACACACACACACACACACTTAATAACACACTCACACATTTACTAACACACACACTCACTAACGCACACACACACTAGCTAACACACACACTCACACACTTACTAACACACACACACACACTCTAACACACATGCACGCTTAATAACTCACACACTTACTAACACACACACTCACTAACACACACACAGACTAGCTAACACACACACTCACACACTTACTAACACAAACTCACACACTTACTAACACACACACTCACACACTTACTGACACACACACACACACACACTTTCTAACACACACGTTCACACACTAACACGCAAACACACACTAACACACACATACACTCAAGGGGTCGCATACGAGCAGCTTTGTACATAGTTCACCAATTGGGCATTCCAGATTCAGGTGGGATTGGAGATGCCAAATTTATAAAAAAAAATAAAAATAACACACACACTCACACACTTACTAACATACAAAGACTCACACTCACACACTTACTAACACACACACACTCACACACTTACTAACACACACACTCACACACTTACTAACACACACACACTCACACACTTACTAACATACAAAGACACACACACACACACACACACTAACACTCACATTCACACACTAACACACACACTAACACACACAGACGCACACACTTAATAACACACACACTCACACACTTACTAACACACACACTCACTAACACTCACACACTTGCTAACACACACACTCACACACTTACGCACACTCACACACTTACGAACATACACTGACACACACACTCGCACACATACTAACATACACACACACACACACACTTAAAAACACACACACACTTACTAACACACACACACACACACTCACACACTTGCTAACACACACACTCACACACTTACTAACACACACACTCACTAACATACACACACACACACACACTGACACACACACTCACACACTCACTAACATACACACACACACACACACACTTACTAACATACACACTCACACACACACATTCACACACTCACTAACACACACACTCACACACTTACTAACATACACACACACACACACACACTGACACTCACACACTCACTAACATACACACACACACACTTACTAACACACACACACACTTACAAACACACACACACACTTACTAACACACACACTAACACACACACACACACACACACACACTTGCTGACACACACACTCACACACTTACTAACACACAAACTCACACACTTACTAACACACACTCACACACTTACTAACACTCACACACACACTTACTAACAAACACACACACTTACTAACACACACACACACACACACTGACTAACGCACACACACACTCACACACTTACTAACACACAAACACACTCTCTCTCTCTCTCTCTCTCTCTCTCCCTCCCTCAGGCCACAGCTCCTGGTCCTGCTGAAGCTGGATGAAGACGCTCATGTGAAGTCTCCTCGGCTGCTCACCTTCGCATCTCAGCTGAAAGCGGGAAAGGGCCTGACCATCGTGGGGACCATCCTCACCGGAAACTTCCTCACCAGCTACGGAGAAGCACTGGCCGCAGAACAGGTCTCTCTTCCCCATTGAATCCATCCTTCCTTCCTCCCTCCACCTCGACTGATTCGCCCTCATGTAGTGTCAAATGCTCATGTAGGGGGTGTAGTGTACAAGTCATTACTGAGAAACTGAGGCAGACAGGGTCTGCAGATGCGCAGATTGGAGCTCAGGAGTGTGAAATCATCCTGAAAGACTCTAATGTGCATTAGTCACCAGTAATGTGACAGTAAGCTCTGATGGTAAGGGCAGGTCAGTGATTTCAGCTGCATTAGCTGTTATGTTAAGGGCAGGTCAGTGATTTCAGCTGCAGTAGCTCTTATGTTAAGGGCAGGTCAGTGATTTCAGCTGCAGTAGCTCTTATGTTAAGGGCACGTCAGTGATTTCAGCTGCAGTAGCTCTTATGTTAAGGGCAGGTCAGTGATTTCAGCTGCAGTAGCTCTTATGTTAAGGGCAGGTCAGTGATTTCAGCTGCAGTAGCTTTTATGTTAAGGGCAGGTCAGTGATTTCAGCTGCAGTAGCTCTTATGTTAAGGGCAGGTCAGTGGTTTCAGCTGCATTAGCTTTTATCTTAAGGGCAGGTCAGTGATTTCAGCTGCAGTAGCTCTTATGTTAAGGGCAGGTCAGTGATTTCAGCTGCAGTAGCTCTTATGTTAAGGGCAGGTCAGTGATTTCAGCTGCAGTAGCTCTTATGTTAAGGGCAGGTCAGTGATTTCAGCTGCAGTAGCTCTTATGTTAAGGGCAGGTCAGTGATTTCAGCTGCAGTAGCTTTTATGTTAAGGGCAGGTCAGTGATTTCAGCTGCAGTATCTCTTATGTTAAGGGCAGGTCAGTGATTTCAGCTGCATTAGCTTTTATGTTAAGGGCACGTCAGTGATTTCAGCTGCAGTAGCTTTTATGTTAAAGGCAGGTCAGTGATTTCAGCTTCAATAGCTCTTATGTTAAGGGCAGGTCAGTGCTATCAGCTGCAGTAGCTCTTATGTTGAGGGCAGGTCAGTGATTTCAGCTGCAGTAGCTCTTATGTTAAGGGCAGGTCAGTGATTTCAGCTGCAGTAGCTTTTATGTTAAGGGCAGGTCAGTGATTTCAGCTGCAGTATCTCTTATGTTAAGGGCAGGTCAGTGATTTCAGCTGCATTAGCTTTTATGTTAAGGGCACGTCAGTGATTTCAGCTGCAGTAGCTTTCATGTTAAGGGCAGGTCAGTGATTTCAGCTGCAGTAGTTCTTATGTTAAGGGCAGGTCAGTGATTTCATCTGCAGTAGCTCTTATTTTAAGGGCAGGTCAGTGATTTCAGCTGCAGTAGCACTTATGTTAAGGGCAGGTCAGTGATTTCAGCTGCAGTAGCTCTTATTTTAAGGGCAGGTCCGTGATTTCAGCTGCAGTAGCACTTATGTTAAGGGCAGGTCAGTGATTTCAGCTGCAGTAGCTCTTATTTTAAGGGCAGGTCAGTCATTTCAGCTGCATTAGCTCTTATGTTAAGGGCAGGTCAGTGATTTCAGCTGCAGTAGTTCTTATGTTAAGGGCAGGTCAGTGATTTCACCTGCAGTAGCTCTTATGTTAAGGGCAGGTCTGTGATTTCAGCTGCAGTAGCTCTTATGTTAAGGGCAGGTCAGTGATTTCAGCTGCAGTAGTTCTTATGTTAAGGGCAGGTCAGTGATTTCAGCTGCAGTAGTTCTTATTTTAAGGGCAGGTCAGTGATTTCAGCTGCAGTAGCTCTTATGTTCGGGGCGGGCGCATAAATTTGGATAATTAAGTTTCATCGTTTACAGCGGTACCATTTTTTTTTGTCCATGTGACCCAACCCCCCACCCCCCGTGTTCATGTGATGCAGACCCTGCGGCAGCTCATGGAACAGGAGCGGGTAAAGGGGTTTTGTCACTGCATTGTGGCACAGAAAACCCGTGAGGGCATCAGTCACATGATCCAGTCAAGCGGTCTGGGTGGCATGCGGCACAACACGGTGCTCATGGGCTGGCCACACACCTGGAGACAGAGCGAGGACCCGCAGTCCTGGAAAACATTCATTAGTGAGTGTGTGGGTGTGTGTTTCTGTGTGTGGGAGAGTGTGTGTGCGGGTGGAGTAATGGCAGTACCTCCTCTCCCAGACACGGTCCGGGTGACAACAGCTGCACACCTGGCCCTGCTGGTTCCCAAAAACACCTCTCTGTTTCCCGGCAACACGGAGCCCTTCACTGATGGCTACATCGATGTGTGGTGGATCGTCCATGACGGAGGCATGCTAATGCTGCTGCCCTTCCTCCTGCGGCAGCATAAGGTCAGAACGTGCGTGCGTGTTTGTGCAAGTGTGTTTGTGCGTGTGTATTTGTGTGTGTGTGTTTGTGCGTGTGTTTGTGCGTGTGTGTTTGTGCTTGTGCGTGCGTGTTTGCGCGTGCGTGTTTGTGCGTGCGTGTTTGTGCGTGCGTGTTTGTGCGTGTGTGTTTGTGTGTGTTTGTGCGTGTTTGTGCGTGCGTGCGCGTGCGTGTTTGTGCGTGCGTGCGTGTTTGTGCGTGCGTGTTTGTGCGTGTTTGTGCATGTGTGCGTGTTTGTGCGTGCGTGCGTGTTTGTGCGTGTGTGTTTGTGCGTGTGTGTTTGTGCGTGTGTGTTTGTGCGTGTGTGTTTGTGCGTGTGTGTTTGTGCGTGCGTGCGTGTTTGTGCGTGTGTGTTTGTGCCTGTGTGTTTGTGCGTCCGTGCGTGTTTGTGCGTGTTTGTGCATGTGTGCGTGTTTGTGCGTGCGTGCGTGTTTGTGCGTGTGTGTTTGTGCGTGTGTGTTTGTGCGTGTGTGTTTGTGTGTGTGTGTTTGTGCGTGTGTGTTTGTGTGTGTGTGTTTGTGCGTGCGTGCGAGTTTGTGCGTGTGTGTTTGGGCCTGTGTGTTTGTGCGTCCGTGCGTGTTTGTGCATGTGTGTTTGTGCGTGTGTGTTTGTGCGTGCGTGTTTGTGCGTGTGTGTTTGTGCGTGTGTGTTTGTGCGTGCGTGTTTGTGTGTGTTTGTGCGTGCGTGCGTGTTTTTGCGTGCGTGGGTGTTTTTGCGTGCGTGTTTGTGCGTGTGTGTTTGTGCGTGCGTGCGTGTTTGTGCGTGCGTGTTTGTGCGTGCGTGTTTGTGTGTGTTCGTGCGTGCGTGTTTGTGCGTGCGTGTTTGTGTGTGTTCGTGCGTGCGTGTTTGTGCGTGCGTGTTTGTGTGTGTTTGTGCGTGTGCGTTTGTGCGTGTGCGTTTGTGCGTGCGTGTTTGTGCGTGCGTGTTTGTGCGTGCTTGTTTGTGCGTGCGTGTTTGTGCGTGCGTGTTTGTGCGTGCGTGTTTGTGCGTGTGTGTTTGTGCGTGCGTGTTTGTGCGTGCGTGTTTGTGCGTGCGTGTTTGTGCGTGCGTGCGTGTTCGTGCATGCGTGTTTGTGCGTGTGTGTTTGTGCGTGTGTGTTTGTGCGTGCGTGCGTGTTTGTGCGTGCGTGTTTGTGCGTGCGTATTTGTGCGTGTGTGTTTGTGTGTGTTTGTGCGTGTGTGTTTGTGCGTGCGTGTTTGTGCGTGCGTGTTTGTGTGTGTTTGTGCGTGCGTGTTTGTGCGTGCGTGTTTGTGCGTGCGTGTTTGTGCGTGTGTGTTTGTGCGTGTGTGTTTGTGCGTGTGTGTGTGTGTTTGTGCGTGTGTGTGTGTTTGTGCGTCCGTGTTTGTGCGTGAGTGTTTGTGCGTGTGTGGTTGTGCGTGCGTGTTTGTGCATGCCTGTTTGTGCGTGCGTGTTTGTGCGTGTGTGTTTGTGCGTGTGTGTTTGTGCGTGTGTGTTTGTGCGTGTTTGTGCGTGCGTGTTTGTGCGTGCGTGTTTGTGCGTGCCTGTTTGTGCGTGTTTGTGCGTGTGTGTTTGTGCGTGTTTGTGCGTGTGTGTTTGTGCGTGCGTGCGTGTTTGTGCGTGTGTGTTTGTGCGTGTGTGCGTGTTTGTGCTTGTGTGTTTGTGCGTGCGTGTGTGTTTGTGCGTGTGTGTTTGTGCGTGCGTGTTTGTGCGTGCGTGTTTGTGCATGTGTGTTTGTGCGTGCGTGTTTTTGCGTGCGTGTTTGTGCGTGTTTGTGCGTGTGTGTTTGTGCGTGTTTGTGCGTTTGTGTTTGTGCGTGCGTGTTTGTGCGTGTGTGTTTTTGCGTGTGTGCGTGTTTGTTTGTGCGTGTGTGCGTGTTTGTGCGTGTGTGTTTGTGCGTGTGTGTGTGTTTGTGCGTTTGTGTTTGTGCGTGTGTGTTTGTGCGTGTTTGTGCGTGTGTGTTTGTGCGTGTGTGCGTGTTTGTGCGTGTGTGTTTGTGCGTGTGTGTTTGTGTGCCTCATACTTTGCAGGTCGGGTGTATGAATCCTCATGGCAATGTAAGTGAAGGATACTTTGGTTTTTGTGTGTGTTTGCGTGTGTTTGCGTGTGTGTGCGTGCGTGCGTGTGTCACAGGTGTGGCGAAAGTGCGGTATGAGGATTTTCACAGTGGCTCAGATGGAAGATAACTCCATTCAGATGAAGAAAGACCTGGCGACCTTCCTGTACCACCTGCGTATCGAGGCAGAGGTGGAGGTGGTGGAGATGGTAATCAGCTACATTTCGCTCATTGGCCAGTTAACAGGTGTAGAGCTATATCTGATCTCTGCTTCTGATTGATCTGATTAGCTAGTTTGTCTTGAATGATTGGCTGAACTGACAGGCCTCAGTCACACTGATTGGCTCTCTCTTGCAGCACAACAGTGACATCAGCGCGTACACCTATGAGAGAACTCTGATGATGGAGCAGCGATCTCAGATGCTCCGGCAAATGCGCCTGTCCAAATCCGACAGAGAGAAGGAGGTGAGTGTGTCTTTCAGTGTGTGTGTGTGTGTGTGTGTGTGTTTGTATGAAGTCGGCATGTGTGTCTGTGTGTGTGTGTGCGCGTGTCCGTCCGTACGCACGCAATGTTTTCTCCCTCAGTTCAGTCAATGCTGCATATTGACCCTGTGCAGCGCATGCGTGAGTATGTTTGTCCTGTGAGAGCTGGGCCTCGGTGAATGTGCTCTGGGCTCTGGGCCTCAGTGAATGTGCTCTGGGCTCTGGGCCTCAGTGAATGTGCTCTGGGCTCTGGGCCTCGGTGAATGTGCTCTGGGCCCTGGGCCTCGGTGAATGTGCTCTGGGCCCTGGGCCTCGGGCCTCAGTGAATGTGCTCTGGGCTCTGGGCCTCGGTGAATGTGCTCTGGGCTCTGGGCCTCGGTGAATGTGCTCTGGGTTCTGGCCCTCAGTGAATGTGCTCTGGGCCTCGGTGAATGTGCTCTGGGTTCTGGCCCTCAGTGAATGTGCTCTGGGCCTCAGTGAATGTGCTCTGGGCTCTGGGCCTCGGTGAATGTGCTCTGGGCTCTGGGCCTCGGTGAATGTGCTCTGGGCCCTGGGCCTCGGTGAATGTGCTCTGGGCCCTGGGCCTCGGTGAATGTGCTCTGGGCCCTGGGCCTCGGTGAATGTGCTCTGGGCTCTGGGCCTCGATGAATGTGCTCTGGGCTCTGGGCCTCGGTGAATGTGCTCTGGGCTCTGGGCCTCGGTGAATGTGCTCTGGGCTCTGGGCCTCGGTGAATGTACTCTGGGCTCTGGGCCTCGGTGAATGTGCTCTGGGCTCTGGGCCTCGGTGAATGTGCTCTGGGCTCTGGGCCTCGGTGAATGTGCTCTGGGCTCTGGGCCTCGGTGAATGTGCTCTGGGCTCTGGGCCTCGGTGAATGTGCTCTGGGCCTCGGTGAATGTGCTCTGGGCTCTGGGCCTCGGTGAATGTGCTCTGGGCTCTGGGCCTCAGTGAATGTGCTCTGGGCTCTGGGCCTCGGTGAATGTGCTCTGGGCTCTGGGCCTCGGTGAATGTGCTCTGGGCTCTGGGCCTCGGTGAATGTGCTCTGGGCTCTGGGCCTCGGTGAATGTGCTCTTGGCTCTGGGCCTCGGTGAATGTGCTCTGGGCTCTGGGCCTCAGTGAATGTGCTCTGGGCTCTGGGCCTCGCTGAATGTGCTCTGGGCTCTGGGCCTCGGTGAATGTGCTCTGGGCTCTCTCTCTCACGTGGAATTATTTTGTGTAACACTGCATCTCTCCTGATCACTCCCAGGCTACTGCGGCTTGAGTTGCTGTTTGTGTTCGGTGGTGTAATCCAGGTTATTGGAACTGGGGATGTTGCAGTGGAGCTCGTCTGTTTGTTCGTCTGTCCGGTTTTTTCTCAAACTATTTTTCTTGGATAAATGTAATTTTGTGTGTGCGTGTGTGCGTGCGTGCGTGTGTCACTGGTCATGACTTTTATTGCGGTTAAAATAAGAAGCCATGGTGCTGGGGAATGTGCATGACAGGGTTTTCTTCCTTTTTCTTAGCGCCTGAATCCTGAAGTGAGCACTTTGGCTGTGGTTGATGCGACAGATCTTTGGAGTGACTGATCGATGACTGTATGTCTCCTCAGCTCTTCGGTCTTTCACAGGCTGTGTCTCAGGCATGGCTTATCAGAATAAAGCCTGATATTCACACTCTTAACTGCCGCTCTCCTCAGATGAGGTGTACAAAAATCAGCCACGATCTCTTTGCTTTAATGGCCTTCAGGCTTTTAACGAGGCTGCGGATGTCCGTCTAGTCAAGTCAAGTCACATTTGTTTATTTAGCCCATTTAAAACAGAAGTTGACCCACAGTGCTTTACAGCAGAGGCAAATGCATAAAATAACTGACATAAGAACAGAAGTAAAACAATAGGCTAAAAAATATAAAAAGTCAGGAGATAAATAAGTAAAATTAAAGAAGACATGGCAGCCTATCACTCAAAACCTTATACTTTTTGGGATGGGTACCTATTCTGCTAAAAACAGAGTTCACTGGTTGCCCAATTTCACTTTATAATATGCCACGAAAATGGTTTGAGTGAGTGATGACCGCGACCATTTTCTTTTTTTTACTGTTGTGTCCTAGCTTGAGGGAACGACAGCTCCCTATGTAAGCGACAGCTAACGCTGACCGAATATCGTCTTGATATCACCATGGTCTAGGAGTAGGTTTTAAAAAAAAAAAAAAAAAAAAACACTAAAAATTTTTATGCCCCAGTATTGTACATTTATGGAAGTAATTTGAGAAAGTAGTATTTTTTGAGGCCTGGTGGGCACCAGTTTGTGACCCTTGGCCACTTCCCCTGGGGAGCACAGGATTTGTACAGCCTTGTTTATAATTTTAATAATGGTAACCAGAAGTTGAGAGTGGAATGTGAACTGACGCATGAGGTCTCTAGTGCACGGTTTGGGGCTTGAATACAGACCTTTACACCCCAACCCTTATGCCAGCGAATGCCTCACTTCAGTTCAATTCAGTATTATTTGTATCGCACAGACTGTCACAAAGTTTTACGCCTTACAGTGAGAGATAAATGAAAGGGCAGTGCCCAGCCTATTCCCCACTACAGCAAATGAGGCAAAAAACTCCCAGTAGGGAGAAAAATCCTCAAACAGTGGTGAGAAAAAACTCCCCAGTGGGAAGAAATCTCAGGAGGAACCCGGCTATAGTGGGGGAGCCCATCCTCCGTGGGCAATAAAACTGATTAAAACATCCAGGCTGTGGCATCTGTAGCTCCAGGAAGTGACATGGCAAGGAGTCACTTCAGTGCCAGGACTGTGTACCAGCAGGGCATGGATAGAGTCCATAGATGACAGGTGATGGTAGTGGACAGTAGATGATAGTGACAGGTGATGGCAGTAGACAGTAGACGATTGTGACAGGTGATGGTGGTAGACAGTAGATGACAGTGGATAGTGTCAGTAGATGGTCATGGATAGTGACAGGTGATGGTAGTGGACAGTAGATCATAGTGACAGATGATGGGAGTGGACAGTAGACAGTAGATGACCGTGGATAGTGTCAGTAGATGGTCATGGATAGTGACAGTTGATGGTAGTAGACAGTAGACGATAGTGACAGGTGATGGTAGTGGACAGTAGACAGTAGATGACAATGGATTGTGTCAGTAGATCGTCATGGATAGTGACAGGTGATGGTAGTGGACAGTAGATGATAGTGACAGGTGATGGTAGTAGACAGTAGACGATAGTGACAGGTGATGGTAGTGGACAGTAGACAGTAGATGACAGTGGATTGTGTCAGTAAATCGTCATGGATAGTGACAGGTGATGGTAGTGGACAGTAGACGATTGTGACAGGTGATGGTGGTAGACAGTAGATGAAAGTGACAAGTGATGGTAGTGGACAGTAGATGACACTGGATAGTGTCAGCAGATGGTCATGGATAGTGACAGGTGATGGTAGTGGACAATAGACAGTAGATGACAGTGGATAGTGTCAGTAGATGGGCATGGATAGTGACAGTTGATGGTAGTAGACAGTAGTGACAGGTGATGGTTGTGGATAGTGACAGGTGATGGTAGTAGACTGTAGACGATAGTGACAGGTGATGGTAGTAGACAGTAGATGATAGAAAAAGGTGATGGTAGTGGACAGTAAACAGTAGATGACAGTGGATAGTGTCAGTAAATGGTCATGGATAGTGACAGGTGATGGTGGTGGACAGTACACAGTAGATGACAGTGGATAGTGTCAGTAGATGGTCATGGATAGTGACAGTTGATGGTAGTGGACAGTAGACCATAGTGACAGATGATGGGAGTGGACAGTAGACAGTATATGAGCGTGGATAGTGTCAGTAGATGGTCATGGATAGTGACAGGTGATGGTAGTAGACAGTAGACGATCGTGACAGGTGATGGTAGTAGACAGTAGATGAAAGTGACAAGTGATGTTAGTGGACAGTTGATGACAGTGAATAGTGTCAGTGGATGGTCATGGATAGTGACAGGTGATGGTAGTGGACAGTAGACAGTAGATGCCTGTGGATAGTGTCAGTAGATTGTCATGGATAGTGGCAGGTGATGGTAGTACACAGTAGACGATAGTGACAGGTGATGGTAGTAGAAAGTAGATGATAGTGACAGGTGATGGTAGTGGACAGTAGACAGTAGATGACTGTGGATAGTGTCAGTAGATGGTCTTGGATAGTGACAGGTGATAGTAGTAGACAGTAGATGATAGTGCCAGGTGATGGTAGTGGACAGTGGACAGTAGATGACAGTGGATAGTGTCAGTAGATCGTCATGGATAGTGGCAGGTGATGGTAGTAGACTGTAGACGATAGTGACAGATGATTGTAGTAGACAGTAGATGGTAGTGACAGGTAATGGTAGTGGACAGTAAACAGTAGATGACAGTGGATAGTGTCAGTAGATGGTCATGGATAGTGACAGGTGATGGTAGTGGACAGTATACAGTAGATGACAGTGGATAGTGTCAGTAGATGGTCATGGATAGTGACAGGTGATGGTAGTAGACAGTAGATGAAAGTGACAAGTGATGGTAGTGGACAGTTGATGACAGAGGATAGTGTCAGTAGATGGTCATGGATAGTGACAGGTGATGGTAGTGGACAGTAGATGACAGTGGATAGTGTCAGTAGATGGTCATAGATAGTGACAGGTGAAGGTAGTAGACAGTAGACGATAGTGACAGGTGATGGTAGTGGACAGTAGATGACAGTGGATAGTGTCAGTAGATGGTCATGGATAGTGACAGGTGATGGTAGTAGACAGTAGATGATAGTGACAGGTGATGGTAGTGGACAGTAGATGACAGTGGATAGTGTCAGTAGATGGTCATGGATAGTGACAGTTGATGGTAGTAGACAGAATGTGAGGGTGACTGGTGATGGTAGTGGACAGTAGACAGTAGATGACAGTGGATAGTGTCAGTAGGTGGTCATGGATAGTGACAGTTTATGGTAGTGGACAGTAGATGATAGTGACAGGTGATGGTAGTGGACAGTAGACAGTAGATGATATTGGATAGTGTCAGTAGATCGTCATGGTGACAGGTGATGGTAGTGGATAGTAGATAGCAGATGGTAGTGGATGGTGACAGTTGATGGTAGTGAATAGGGGGCAGTAGATGGTAGTGGATAGTAGACAGCAGATCGTAGTGGATTGTGACAGTAGATGGTAACGTATAATGACAGTCGATGGTGGATAATGACAGGTGATGGTAGCAGATAGTAGACAGCAGATCGTAGTGGATTGTGACAGTAGATGGTAACGTATAATGACAGTCGATGGTGGATAATGACAGGTGATGGTAGCAGATAGTAGACAGCAGATTGTCATGGATATTGACAGGTGATGGTAGTGGACAGTAGATGGTCAGAATAGGGGACAGTAAATGGTTTTGGACAGTAGACAGTAGATGGTCAGAATAGGGGAAAGTTGATGGTAGTGGATAGTGACAGCAGATGATTGGTAGACAGCATTGAGTGGGTAATATCTGGCGATGGGTGGATGATTGGCAGAGTCGCGGATGAGTGGGCTTATGATGGTGTGGATGATAGACGGGTTTGTGATGTTGCAGGCCCAGCTGGTGAAAGACAGGAACTCTATGCTGCGCCTGACCAGCGTCGGCTCAGATGACGATGATGACACGGACGCCGGGGATCGCAGCGTGGGTGGAGCTACCACGGAGCATCGCCGTGTCCACATGACGTGGACCAAAGACCGCACTCATCAAGCCCGGGCGCAGTCTGCCTGCAGCACTCCGGAGGGATTCAGAGACTTGCTGAGCATGAGACCGTGAGTCTGTCTGCCCAGTGTCTCATTACAGTCTCACCTGCCTCCTGCCGTCTCAATACTGTCACATTTTTGTCTCTCTACAGTCATTTGACTGTCTTTGGCCACATCCACTCTAAAAGTTTGCATTATAAAAAAAAAAAAGTTCTCCGTCCACACTAGAATGCAATCTCAGAGTTTCAAACTAAAACAGAGTGAGCAGCATTTTCAAAATTCTCCATTTTCGAATATTGAAAGTCGGAGTTGTGTGGATGCTAGGAAAGCATAGCAAAAATTTTGAGTTTTAAAATTAAAATCTTGTAGTGTGGCCTTTGTCTTTGTGCTATTAAGCTACATTATTGTTAAAGTCTCACTACTGCCTCACTAGTTTAACCGTTGTCTCACTGCAGTCTCATTACTGACTCACCACAGGCTTAAAACTGTCTCACTCCTGTCTCATTACTGACTCACCACAGGCTTAAAACTTTCTCACTGCTGCTGCACTTCAGTCTTACTGCAGTCTTATTGCTATTTTTCGACAGTTTCTCTGCAGTCATTGCAATGTCTTTGTGGTCCCTCTGCAGTCTCTTGTCAGTCTTACTGCTGTCTCTTTACAGTCTCGCTGCTCCCTCTTTATTACCTCACTGCCACCTCTTTACAGTTTCGCTGCTGGCCTTTTAGTCTCACTACAGCCGCTCTGCATTCTCACTGCTTTCTCTCTGCAATCTGACTGCTGTCTGTTGGCAATATCACTGCGGTCTCTTTGTCTCACTGCTATATTTCTATATTCTCACTGGCATTTCTCTACAATCTCACTGCTTTCTCGCCACTCCTACTGCAGTCCCTCCGCATTCTGTCTGCTGTCTCTGTGCAGTCTAACTACTGTCTTTTTTGCCTCTCAGCTGCCCCATGACAGTCTCACTGCTGTCTCTTTATAGTCTTATTGCTGTCGCCATATAGTCCCACTGCTGCCTCTCTACATTTTCAATGCAGTTTCTTTATAGTCTTATTGCCACCTCTCTTCATTCTCCCTGTTGTCTCTCTGCAGTCTCACTGCTGTCTCTTTAAAATCTCACTGCAATCTCTGCATTCTCACTGCCATCTCTCTACAGTCTCATTCCCATCTCTCTGTAGTCTTACTGCCATCTCTTTACAGTCTCACTGCTGCCTCTCTACAGTCTCACTGTTGTCTCTTTACAGTCCCACTGTCATCTCTCTATAGTCTCACCACCATGTCTTTACAGTCTCACTGCTGCCTCTCTACAGTCTCCCTGTCGTCTCTCTACAGTCTTACTGCCACCTCTCTACAGTCTCACTGCTGTCTCTCTACAGTCTTACTGCTGCCTCTCTACAGTCTCACTGCTGCCTCTCTACAGTCTCACTGTTGTCTCTCTACAGTTTCACTGCCGCCTCTCCACAGTCTCACTGCCGCCTCCCTAAAGTCTCACTGCCGCCTCCCTAAAGTCTCACTGCCGTCTCTCTACAGTCTCACTGCTGTCTCTCTACAGTCTCAATGCCGCCTCTCTACAGTCTCAATGCTATCTCTACAGTCTCATTGCTGCCTCTCTACGGTCTCACAGCTGCCTCTTTACAGTCTCAATGTAGTCTCTCCACAGTCTCACTGCCATCTCTCTACAGTCTCACTGCCGTTTCTCTTCAGTCTCACTGCTGCCTCTCCACAGTCTCACTGCCATCTCTCTACAGTCTCTCTGTTGCCTCTCTGCAGTCTCGCTGCTGCCTCTCTACAGTTTCGCTGCTGCCTCTTGACAGTCTCACTGCCGTCTCTCTATAGTCTCACTGCTGCCTCTCTACTGTCTCACTGCCACGTCTCCTCTTTCTCACTACTATCTCTTGAAGTGGCTGTCACACTGAGGAAGAATGTGTTGGCAAGGTTTGAAGGTAAAATTTGTCATGGTATTTGTCTTCAATGGTGTTTTTGTGTTTGATGTGTGGTGGGCCTTCCGATGTTTCTCAGTAGTTCGCCAAAGTCCACTATTGTTCGCTCGTGTTTGGCAGCAGTTTTGAAATTCTCAAAACTGTCACTGTTTATGTCAGTCTAGTGCCATTCCTTATATTGTTGCCATTGTGTGGCCGCTTGATGATGCTTTGTTGTGTCAACTCGCCAGATAGTTTTCATGCTCTGCATTGGCCACTAAGAAAATTTTATAGGACCAAATATTGCCAAGAAGTACTTTGATGCATGTGAAACATGACTTCATCAAACTAACTGCTGCCAAACTCACCCATGAGTGGTGCCTCTGTGGCCTCAATCTTCGTAATCAGCCAACACTCGTGTGTATTTGGCTGGCGAAACATGAGGATGATATTGTCACCTTCAGTGGCCTTGATATCCAAGATTGTCAACGTTATCTTCCTACAGTCTTCGTCTATGTGATAGCCACGTCATAGTCTCACTGCCACCTCTCAACTCTCATGGCCAACTCTTTACTCTCCCTTTGCTGTCTCGATATTGTCTCACTGCCGCCTCTCCACAGTCTCGCTGCCATCTCTTCATTCTCACTGCTTTCTCTCTGTGATCTCGCTGCTGTCACTTTATAGTCTCACAGCCCCCTCTCGACTGTCTCAGTGCTGTCTCTCTTTAACCTCTCTGCTCTCTTTTTACAGTCTCACTGCTGCGTCTCTGCAGTCTTACTGCAACTTCCGCATTCACACTTCTGTTTGTTTATCGTCTCACATCTGCCTCACTTTAGCCTCAGTGCTGTCTATCAGCATTATTTTTGCTGTCTCTCTGTAGTCTTACTGCTGTTTGGATTGCTCATTTTGACACGATTTCACAATTTGTGGCGGGGGACAAAGACATGTTGGTGGCAAATACTTGTTCTTGATAGTCTCACTGCTATCTCCTAATTCTCACTGCCACCTCTGTACAGTCTCACTTCTGTCTCTTAATAGTCTCACTGCCACCTCCGTATAGGCTCACTCTTGCCTCTCTACAGTCTCAATGCTGTGTGTCTACGTTCTCTGTTTACTGTCTCACTGAAAGCTTACTGCTGTCTCACCATAGTCTCTCTGCTATCTGTCTACAGTCTCACTGCAGTCTGTTTATATTCTCATGAGTCAAACTTCATGCTCTCTTTAGTCTGTAGTACGGAGTCTGGTTTGCAAACATGGTTAGCCATGCTGTTGTACTGTGGAATCCAGCTGGTATTCATGGCTCGGCATGCTGGTTTGCAAATGTAACTAACCATTTCTTTTTTTTGTGGCGTTTAATCTGGATAATGTACGCTGCTATCCTTGCAGTATACAGCTAACCATGCTGTTAACCTGTATAATTCGGTCAGCATGTATTGCTAACCTTGTCGGTTTTGTTTGGAATCTAGTCATTGTACATTGATACCCTCAGACTTGGCTATCCGTGCTGTTAAGCTGTCGAATCCATTTTGCAAACATGGCTAACTCTTGTGCTGTGCAGGGATCACTCCAATGTGCGTCGCATGCACACGGCGGTGAAGCTGAACGAGGTTATTGTGAACAAGTCCCATGATGCTCGGCTGGTGCTCCTCAACATGCCGGGACCGCCTCGAAACCCGGAAGGAGACGAGAACTGTATCCTCCATCCATTGTTCTCACAACATTTCAACAACTCTAACACAATCTCCCAACATTCCCCAACTTGCATCGCCATGTACACTGTTGAGCCAAGGCATTCAGACCTCTCAGAGATTAGCTGAATTGGGTTAATTATCTCATAACATAGGTGAGTGGGCCTGGCAGACATGAGATGAGGGCAAATGGCTGGATCTGTTTGTCAGTGCGTTGAGTGCAGGGGAAATGGGGGGGGGCGTATAGACCTAAGGGGTTTTGACCAGGGCCAAATGATTATGGCCAAGCCGCTTGGTCTGAGCATCTCCGATATGATGAGCCTTTCGGGGTGGTCCTGTCAGTGGTCTTGTGTACATACTGACTGTGGTCTGAGGCGGAACAAACCACAAACTGATGCCCAAGGCTCCTCTGCTGTCTGGCCTGTCGTCACTGAGGGTTTTAATTATTAATGCATGAGGACAGTGTCAGGACATTGCATTGCACCCTGCAGCATATGGGGTTTTGTTGGCACAGACCCATCAGAGAGGTCACTCTAACCCTAGTCCACCGTCAGAAAACGTGCAATGGGCTCGTGAGTCTCGGAACTGGACCTTGGAGCAATTGAAGGAAATCACCTGGTGGGGTGAAACTGGTTTTCTTTCGCAAACCATGCATGACTGGGTACCTGTGCACCATTTACCTGGGGAAGAGGGTCTGGGTCTTCATATGAGGGCCCCTTTGACACCTACCACCGACCTAAAACTTCTGACCCAGTTACACCCCTATAACATACCAGCACCTCCATTTTCTGCTGGAAAATGCACCCTGTCCCACACACATTGTTCGGGAATAATATGAGGAAACTGGCACTGCCCCTGATTTAAATCTGATTGAGCATCCGTGGAATGTGCTAGAATGAAGAGTCAATTCCACAGCAACTCGCAGGACTTGAAGGAGGTGCTGGTATGGCCATAGTGCAGGATACCACCATTCCTTTAGCAGCTCTTGCAGTGTAAATGGCATGGCTCCATGTTTTGGAGCTGTTTTGGTGTTAGACATAGGAACAGCAGCATATTAGACAGGTGTTTATAATGTTTTGGTGTTACACAGAGGGAACAGCAGTATATTAGACAGGTGTTTATAATGTTTTGGTGTTACACAGAGGGAACAGCAGTATATTAGACAGGTGTTTATAATGTTTTGGTGTTACACAGAGGGAACAGCAGCATATTAGACAGGTGTTTATAATGTTTTGGTGTTACACAGAGGGAAAAGCAGCATATTAGACAGGTGTTTATAATGTTTTGGTGTTACACAGAGGAACAGCAGTATATTAGACAGGTGTTTATAATGCTTTGGTGTTACACATAGGGAACAGCAGCATATTAGACAGGTGTTTATAATGTTTTGGTGTTAGACAGAGAGAACAGCAGCATATTAGACAGGTGTTTATAATGTTTTGGTGTTACACAGAGGGAACAGCAGCATATTAGACAGGTGTTTATAATGTTTTGGTGTTACACAGAGGGAACAGCAGCATATTAGACAGGTGTTTATAATGTTTTGGTGTTACACAGAGGGAACAGCAGCATATTAGACAGGTGTTTATAATGTTTTGGTGTTACAAAGAGGAACAGCAGTATATTAGACAGGTGTTTATAATGTTTTGGTGTTACAAAGAGGAACAGCAGCATATTAGACAGGTGTTTATAATGTTTTGGTGTTACAAAGAGGAACAGCAGTATATTAGACAGGTGTTTATAATGTTTTGGTGTTACACAGAGGGAACAGCAGCATATTAGACAGGTGTTTATAATGTTTTGGTATTACAAAGAGGAACAGCAGCATATTAGACAGGTGTTTATAATGTTTTGGTATTACAAAGAGGAACAGCAGCATATTAGACAGGTGTTTATAATGTTTTGGTGTTACAAAGAGGAACAGCAGCATATAAGACAGGTGTTTATAATGTTTTGGTGTTACAAAGAGGAACAGCAGCATATTAGACAGGTGTTTATAATGTTTTGGTGTTACACAGAGGGAAAAGCAGCATATTAGACAGGTGTTTATAATGTTTTGGTGTTACACAGTGAAACGGCAGCATATTAGACAGGTGTTTATAATGTTTTGGTGTTACACAGAGGGAACAGCAGCATATTAGACAGGTGTTTATAATGTTTTGGTGTTACAAAGAGGAACAGCAGTATATTAGACAGGTGTTTATAATGTTTTGGTGTTACAAAGAGGAACAGCAGCATATTAGACAGGTGTTTATAATGTTTTGGTGTTACAAAGAGGAACAGCAGTATATTAGACAGGTGTTTATAATGTTTTGGTGTTACACACAGGGAACAGCAGTATATTAGACAGGTGTTTATAATGTTTTGGTGTTACACAGAGGGAACAGCAGCATATTAGACAGGTGTTTATAATGTTTTGGTGTTACACAGAGGAACAGCAGTATATTAGACAGGTGTTTATAATGTTTTGGTGTTACAAAGAGGAACAGCAGCATATTAGACAGGTGTTTATAATGTTTTGGTGTTACAAAGAGGAACAGCAGTATATTAGACTGGTGTTTATAATGTTTCGGTGTTACACACAGGGAACAGCAGCATATTAGACAGGTGTTTATAATGTTTTGGTGTTACACAGCAAAACAGCAGCATATTAGACAGGTGTTTATAATGTTTCGGTGTTACACACAGGGAACAGCAGCATATTAGACAGGTGTTTATAATGTTTTGGTGTTAAAAAGAGGAACAGCATCATATTTGACAGGTGTTTATAATGTTTTGGTGTTACAAAGAGGAACAGCAGTATATTAGACAGGTGTTTATAATGTTTTGGTGTTACAAAGAGGAACAGCAGCATATTAGACAGGTGTTTATAATGTTTTGGTGTTACAAAGAGGAACAGCAGTATATTAGACAGGTGTTTATAATGTTTTGGTGTTACACACAGGGAACAGCAGTATATTAGACAGGTGTTTATAATGTTTTGGTGTTACACAGAGGGAAAAGCAGCATATTAGACAGGTGTTTATAATGTTTTGGTGTTACACAGAGGGAACAGCAGCATATTAGACAGGTGTTTTTAATGTTTTGGTGTTACACAGAGGGAAAAGCAGCATATTAGACAGGTGTTTATAATGTTTTGGTGTTACACAGCGAAACAGCAGCATATTAGACAGGTGTTGATAATGTTTTGGTGTTACACAGAGGGAAAAGCAGCATATTAGACAGGTGTTTATAATGTTTTGGTGTTACACAGCGAAACGGCTGCATATTAGACAGGTGTTTATAATGTTTTGGTGTTACACAGAGGGAAAAGCAGCATATTAGACAGGTGTTTATAATGTTTTGGTGTTACACAGCGAAACAGCAGCATATTAGACAGGTGTTTATAATGTTTTGGTGTTACACAGAGGGAAAAGCAGCATATTAGACAGGTGTTTATAATGTTTTGGTGTTACACAGCGAAACAGCAGCATATTAGACAGGTGTTTATAATGTTTTGGTGTTACACAGCGAAACAGCAGCATATTAGACAGGTGTTTATAATGTTTTGGTGTTACACAGCGAAACAGCAGTATATTAGACAGGTGTTTATAATGTTTTGGTGTTACACAGAGGGAAAAGCAGCATATTAGACAGGTGTTTATAATGTTTTGGTGTTACACAGAGGGAAAAGCAGCATATTAGACAGGTGTTTATAATGTTTTGGTGTTACACAGAGGGAACAGCAGCATATTAGACAGGTGTTTATAATGTTTTGGTGTTACACAGCGAAACAGCAGCATATTAGACAGGTGTTTATAATGTTTTGGTGTTACACAGAGGGAACAGCAGTATATTAGACAGGTGTTTATAATGTTTTGGTGTTACACAGAGGGAACAGCAGTATATTAGACAGGTGTTTATAATGTTTTGGTGTTACACAGCGAAACAGCAGCATATTAGACAGCTGTTTATAATGTTTTGGTGTTACACAGAGGGAAAAGCAGCATATTAGACTGGTGTTTATAATGTTTTGGTGTTACACAGCGAAACAGCAGCATATTAGACAGGTGTTTATAATGTTTTGGTGTTACACAGAGTGAACAGCAGCAGATTATACAGGTGTTTATGATGGTTAGGTGTTACAAAGAGGAACAACAGCATATTAGACAGGTGTTTATAATGTTTTGGTGTTACACAGAGGAACAGCAGCATATTAGACAGGTGTTTATAATGTTTTGGTGTTACACAGAGGGAACAGCAGCATATTAGACAGGTGTTTATAATGTTTTGGTGTTACACAGAGGAACAGCAGCATATTAGACAGGTGTTTATAATGTTTTGGTGTTACACAGAGGGAACAGCAGCATATTAGACAGGTGTTTATAATGTTTTGGTGTTACACTGAGGGAACTGCAGCATATTAGACAGGTGTTTTTAATGTTTTGGTGTTACACAGAGGGAACAGCAGCATATTAGACAGGTGTTTATAAAGTTTTGGTATTACACAGAGGGAACAGCACTATATTAGACAGGTGTTTATAATGATTTGGTGTTACAAAGAGGAACAGCAGCATATTAGACAGGTGTTTATAATGTTTTGGTGTTACAAAGAGGAACAGCAGTATATTAGACAGGTGTTTATAATGTTTTGGTGTTACACAGAGGGAAAAGCAGCATATTAGACAGGTGTTTATAATGTTTTGGTGTTACACAGAGGGAAAAGCAGCATATTAGACAGCTGTTTATAATGTTTTGGTGTTACACAGAGGGAACAGCAGTATATTAGACAGGTGTTTATAATGTTTTGGTGTTACACAGCGAAACAGCAGCATATTAGACAGGTGTTTATAATGTTTTGGTGTTACACAGAGGGAAAAGCAGCATATTAGACAGGTGTTTATAATGTTTTGGTGTTACACAGCGAAACGGCAGCATATTAGACAGGTGTTTATAATGTTTTGGTGTTACACAGAGGGAAAAGCAGCATATTAGACAGGTGTTTATAATGTTTTGGTGTTACACAGCGAAACAGCAGCATATTAGACAGGTGTTTATAATGTTTTGGTGTTACACAGAGGGAAAAGCAGCATATTAGACAGGTGTTTATAATGTTTTGGTGTTACACAGCGAAACAGCAGCATATTAGACAGGTGTTTATAATGTTTTGGTGTTACACAGCGAAACAGCAGCATATTAGACAGGTGTTTATAATGTTTTGGTGTTACACAGCGAAACAGCAGTATATTAGACAGGTGTTTATAATGTTTTGGTGTTACACAGAGGGAAAAGCAGCATATTAGACAGGTGTTTATAATGTTTTGGTGTTACACAGAGGGAACAGCAGCATATTAGACAGGTGTTTATAATGTTTTGGTGTTACACAGCGAAACAGCAGCATATTAGACAGGTGTTTATAATGTTTTGGTGTTACACAGAGGGAACAGCAGTATATTAGACAGGTGTTTATAATGTTTTGGTGTTACACAGAGGGAACAGCAGTATATTAGACAGGTGTTTATAATGTTTTGGTGTTACACAGCGAAACAGCAGCATATTAGACAGCTGTTTATAATGTTTTGGTGTTACACAGAGGGAAAAGCAGCATATTAGACTGGTGTTTATAATGTTTTGGTGTTACACAGCGAAACAGCAGCATATTAGACAGGTGTTTATAATGTTTTGGTGTTACACAGAGTGAACAGCAGCAGATTATACAGGTGTTTATGATGGTTAGGTGTTACAAAGAGGAACAACAGCATATTAGACAGGTGTTTATAATGTTTTGGTGTTACACAGAGGAACAGCAGCATATTAGACAGGTGTTTATAATGTTTTGGTGTTACACAGAGGGAACAGCAGCATATTAGACAGGTGTTTATAATGTTTTGGTGTTACACAGAGGAACAGCAGCATATTAGACAGGTGTTTATAATGTTTTGGTGTTACACAGAGGGAACAGCAGCATATTAGACAGGTGTTTATAATGTTTTGGTGTTACACGGAGGGAACTGCAGCATATTAGACAGGTGTTTTTAATGTTTTGGTGTTACACAGAGGGAACAGCAGCATATTAGACAGGTGTTTATAAAGTTTTGGTATTACACAGAGGGAACAGCAGTATATTAGACAGGTGTTTATAATGATTTGGTGTTACAAAGAGGAACAGCAGCATATTAGACAGGTGTTTATAATGTTTTGGTGTTACAAAGAGGAACAGCAGTATATTAGACAGGTGTTTATAATGTTTTGGTGTTACACAGAGGGAAAAGCAGCATATTAGACAGCTGTTTATAATGTTTTGGTGTTACACAGAGGGAACAGCAGTATATTAGACAGGTGTTTATAATGATTTGGTGTTACAAAGAGGAACAGCAGCATATTAGACAGGTGTTTATAATGTTTTGGTGTTACAAAGAGGAACAGCAGTATATTAGACAGGTGTTTATAATGTTTTGGTGTTACACAGAGGGAACAGCAGTATATTAGACAGGTGTTAATCATGTTTTGGTGTTACAAAGAGGAACAGCTGCATATTAGACAGGTGTTTATAATGTTTTGGTGTTACAAAGAGGAACAGCTGCATATTAGACAGGTGTTTATAATGTTTTGATGTTACAAAGAGGAACAGCAGTATATTAGACAGGTGTTTATAATGTTTTGGTGTTACAAAGAGGAACAGCAATATATTAGACAGGTGTTTATAATGTTTTGGTGTTACAAAGAGGAACAGCAGTATATTAGACAGGTGTTTATAATGTTTTGGTGTTACAAAGAGGAACAGCAATATATTAGACAGGTGTTTATAATGTTTTGGTGTTACAAAGAGGAACAGCCGTATATTAGACAGGTGTTTATAATGATTTGGTGTTACAAAGAGGAACAGCAGTATATTAGACAGGTGTTTATAATGTTTTGGTGTTACAAAGAGGAACAGCAGTATATTAGACAGGTGTTTATAATGTTTTGGTGTTACACAGAGGGAACAGCAGCATATTAAACAGGTGTTTATAATGTTTTGGTGTTACACAGAGGAACAGCCGTATATTAGACAGGTGTTTATAATGATTTGGTGTGACAAAGAGGAACAGCAGTATATTAGACAGGTGTTCATAATGTTTTGGTGTTACAAAGAGGAACAGCCGTATATTAGACAGGTGTTTATAATGATTTGGTGTTACAAAGCGGAACAGCAGTATATTAGACAGGTGTTTATAATGTTTTGGTGTTACAAAGAGGAACAGCAGTATATTAGACAGGTGTTTATAATGTTTTGGTGTTACACAGCGAAACAGCAGCATATTAGACAGGTGTTTATAATGTTTTGGTGTTACAAAGAGGAACAGCAGTATATTAGACAGGTGTTTATAATGTTTTGGTGTTACACAGCGAAACAGCAGCATATTAGACAGGTGTTTTTAATGTTTTGGTGTTACACAGAGGGAAAAGCAGCATATTAGACAGGTGTTTATAATGTTTTGGTGTTACACAGAGGGAACAGCAGCATATTAGACAGGTGTTTTTAATGTTTTGGTGTTACACAGAGGGAACAGCAGTATATTAGACAGGTGTTTATAATGTTTTGGTGTTACACAGAGGGAACAGCAGTATATTAGACAGGTGTTTATAATGTTTTGGTGTTACACAGCGAAACAGCAGCATATTAGACAGGTGTTTATAATGTTTTGGTGTTACAAAGAGGAACAGCAGTATATTAGACAGGTGTTTATAATGTTTTGGTGTTACACAGCGAAACAGCAGCATATTAGACAGGTGTTTTTAATGTTTTGGTGTTACACAGAGGGAAAAGCAGCATATTAGACAGGTGTTTATAATGTTTTGGTGTTACACAGAGGGAACAGCAGCATATTAGACAGGTGTTTTTAATGTTTTGGTGTTACACAGAGGGAACAGCAGTATATTAGACAGGTGTTTATAATGTTTTGGTGTTACACAGAGGAACAGCAGCATATTAGACAGGTGTTTTTAATGTTTTGGTGTTACACAGAGGGAACAGCAGCATATTAGACAGGTGTTTTTAATGTTTTGGTGTTACACAGAGGGAACAGCAGTATATTAGACAGGTGTTTATAATGTTTTGGTGTTACACAGAGGGAACAGCAGCATATTAGACAGGTGTTTTTAATGTTTTGGTGTTACACAGAGGGAACAGCAGTATATTAGACAGGTGTTTATAATGTTTTGGTGTTACACAGAGGGAACAGCAGTATATTAGACAGGTGTTTATAATGTTTTGGTGTTAAAAAGAGGAACAGCAGCATATTAGACAGGTGTTTATAATGTTTTGGTGTTACACAGCGAAACAGCAGCATATTAGACAGGTGTTTTTAATGTTTTGGTGTTACACAGAGGGAAAAGCAGCATATTAGACAGGTGTTTATAATGTTTTGGTGTTACACAGAGGGAACAGCAGCATATTAGACAGGTGTTTTTAATGTTTTGGTGTTACACAGAGGGAACAGCAGTATATTAGACAGGTGTTTATAATGTTTTGGTGTTACACAGAGGAACAGCAGTATATTAGACAGGTGTTTATAATGTTTTGGTGTTACACAGAGGGAAAAGCAGCATATTAGACAGGTGTTTTTAATGTTTTGGTGTTACACAGCGAAACAGCAGCATATTAGACAGGTGTTTATAATGTTTTGGTGTTACACAGAGGGAAAAGCAGCATATTAGACAGGTGTTTTTAATGTTTTTGTGTTACACAGAGGAACAGCAGCATATTAGACAGGTGTTTATAATGTTTTGGTGTTACACAGCGAAACAGCAGCATATTAGACAGCTGTTGATAATGTTTTGGTGTTACACAGAGGGAACAGCAGCATATTAGACAGGTGTTTTTAATGTTTTGGTGTTACACAGAGGAACAGCAGCATATTAGACAGGTGTTTATAATGTTTTGGTGTTACAAAGAGGGAAAAGCAGCATATTAGACAGGTGTTTATAATGTTTTGGTGTTACACAGCGAAACAGCAGCATATTAGACAGGTGTTTATAATGTTTTGGTGTTACACAGAGGAACAGCAGTATATTAGACAGGTGTTTATAATGTTTTGGTGTTACACAGCGAAACAGCAGCATATTAGACAGGTGTTTTTAATGTTTTGGTGTTACACAGAGGAACAGCAGCATATTAGACAGGTGTTTATAATGTTTTGGTGTTACAAAGAGGAACAGCAGTATATTAGACAGGTGTTTATAATGTTTTGGTGTTACACAGAGGGAAAAGCAGCATATTAGACAGGTGTTTATAATGTTTTGGTGTTACACAGAGGGAAAAGCAGCATATTAGACAGGTGTTTATAATGTTTTGGTGTTACACAGAGGGAACAGCAGCATATTAGACAGGTGTTTATAATGTTTTGGTGTTACTCAGCGAAACAGCAGTATATTAGACAGGTGTTTATAATGTTTTGGTGTTACAAAGAGGAACAGCAGTATATTAGACAGGTGTTTATAATGTTTTGGTGTTACACAGAGGGAACAGCAGCATATTAGACAGGTGTTTTTAATGTTTTGGTGTTACACAGAGGAACAGCAGCATATTAGACAGGTGTTTATAATGTTTTGGTGTTACAAAGAGGAACAGCAGTATATTAGACAGGTGTTTATAATGTTTTGGTGTTACACAGAGGGAAAAGCAGCATATTAGACAGGTGTTTATAATGTTTTGGTGTTACACAGAGGGAACAGCAGCATATTAGACAGGTGTTTATAATGTTTTGGTGTTACACAGCGAAACAGCAGTATATTAGACAGGTGTTTTTAATGTTTTGGTGTTAAAAAGAGGAACAGCAGTATATTAGACAGGTGTTTATAATGTTTTGGTGTTACACAGCGAAACAGCAGCATATTAGACAGGTGTTTTTAATGTTTTGGTGTTACACAGAGGGAACAGCAGCATATTAGACAGGTGTTTATAATGTTTTGGTGTTAAAAAGAGGAACAGCATCATATTAGAAAGGTGTTTATAATGTTTTGGTGTTACACAGCGAAACAGCAGCATATTAGACAGGTGTTTTTAATGTTTTGGTGTTACACAGAGGGAACAGCAGCATATTAGACAGGTGTTTATAATGTTTTGGTGTTAAAAAGAGGAACAGCAGCATATTAGACAGGTGTTTATAATGTTTTGGTGTTACACAGCGAAACAGCAGCATATTAGACAGGTGTTTTTAATGTTTTGGTGTTACACAGAGGGAACAGCAGCATATTAGACAGGTGTTTTTTATGTTTTGGTGTTAAAAAGAGGAACAGCATCATATTAGACAGGTGTTTATAATGTTTTGGTGTTACACAGAGGGAACAGCAGCATATTAGCTGCCCCTCTGTACTGCACTGCTGCCCCTTCTTACTGCACTGTTGCCCCTCCGTACTGCACTGTTGCCCCTCTGTACTGCTCTGTTGCCCCTCTGTACTGCACTGTTGCCCCTCTGTACTGCACTGTTGCCCCTCCGTACTGCTCTGTTGCCCCTCCGTACTGCACTGTTGCCCCTCTGTACTGCACTGCTGCCCCTTCTTACTGCACTGTTGCCCCTCCGTACTGCACTGTTGCCCCTCTGTACTGCTCTGTTGCCCCTCTGTACTGCACTGTTGCCCCTCTGTACTGCACTGTTGCCCCTCCGTACTGCTCTGTTGCCCCTCCGTACTGCACTGTTGCCCCTCTGTACTGCACTGCTGCCCCTCTGTACTGCACTGCTGCCCCTGTGTACTGTACTGCTGCCTCTCTGTACTGCACTGCTGCCCCTCTGTACTGCACTGCTGCCCCTCTGTACTGCTCTGTTTCCCCTCTGTACTGCATTGCTGCCCGTCTGTACTGCACTGTTGCCCCTCTGTACTGCACTGTTGCTGCCCCTCTGTACTGCACTGTTGCCCCTCTGTACTGCACTGTTGCTGCCCGTCTGTACTGCACTGCTGCCCCTCTGTACTGCACTGCTGCCCCTCTGTACTGCACTGCTATCCCTCTCTACTGCACTGCTGCCCCTCTGTACTGCACTGTTGCACCTCTGTACTGCACTGCTGCCCCTCTGTACTGCACTGCTGCCCCTCTGTACTGCACTGCTGCCCCTCTGTACTGCACTGCTGCCCCTCTGTACTGCTCTGTTTCCCCTCTGTACTGCATTGCTGCCCGTCTGTACTGCACTGTTGCCCCTCTGTACTGCACTGTTGCTGCCCCTCTGTACTGCACTGTTGCCCCTCTGTACTGCACTGTTGCTGCCCGTCTGTACTGCACTGCTGCCCCTCTGTACTGCACTGCTGCCCCTCTGTACTGCACTGTTGCACCTCTGTACTGCACTGCTGCCCCTCTGTACTGCACTGTTGCCCCTCTGTACTGCACTGTTGCACCTCTGTACTGCACTGCTGCCCCTCTGTACTGCACTGTTGCCCCTCCGTACTGCACTGCTGCCCCTCTGTACTGCACTGTTGCCCCCTGTACTGCACTGTTGCCCCTCTGTACTGCACTGTTGCCCCTCTGTACTGCACTGCTGCCCCTCTGTACTGCTCTGCTGCCCCTCTGTACTGCACTGTTGCCCCTCTGTACTGCACTGCTGCCCCCTGTACTGCACTGTTGCACCTCTGTACTGCACTGCTGCCCCCTGTACTGCACTGTTGCCCTTCTGTACTGCACTGCTGCCCCCTGTACTGCACTGCTGCCCCTCTGTACTGCGCTGTTGCCCCTCTGTACTGCACTGTTGCACCTCTGTACTGCACTGCTGCCCCCTGTACTGCACTGTTGCCCCTCTGTACTGCACTGCTGCCCCCTGTACTGCACTGCTGCCCCCTGTACTGCACTGTTGCCCCTCTGTACTGCACTGTTGCACCTCTGTACTGCACTGTTGCCCCTCTGTACTGCACTGCTGCCCCCTGTACTGCACTGTTGCCCCTCTGTACTGCACTGCTGCCCCTCTGTACTGCACTGTTGCCCCTCTGTACTGCACTGCTGCCCCTCTGTACTGCACTGTTGCCCCTCCGTTCTGCTCTACTGTCGTATGAATGAGGGTTTATGTGGTTTGGTATCAGTGTGCTGACAGAGCGGCAGGCAGTGCGCAGTGTGCAGTGTGCTGTGCGGATTGGTTGGCGCAGGTCTCATGGTGGTTTGTTGACCTTGACTCAGTGGCAGATATGGAGTTTTTAGAGGTCCTGACTGAGGGACTGGAGCGCGTCCTATTGGTCAGGGGTGGAGGAAGTGAGGTCATCACTATCTACTCGTGATGGAATGAGAAACGGAGAAGCCAACGGTGGCGGGGTGGAAGGAAGAAGGGGGAGTGCTGCTTACCCACAATCCCCTGTTCCTCCGCCGTACTGGACTATGTTATAGGAAGTCTGTTCTCAGAATGTGCACATGATCCCTCTGATTTAACCGAACACAGGATCCCCCCCGGCTCTCACACACACACTGCTCACCTGGAGCCGAACGGCCCTCACACACACACTGCTCACCTGGAGCCCAACGGCCCTCACACACACACTGCTCACCTGGAGCCCAACGGCCCTCACACTCACACACACTGCTCTGCAGTCCTCCATCTCTCGGAGAGGAGCTGAGCGCTCACACTTACAGCAGCACCACCTGTTTCAGCACTCCAGCCTAATGCAGTCACGCAAGTATTCAAATCCACAACAAATGCTATTGGAATGCAGGTCTGTGACACACCTGTGCGTGCGTGCGTGTGTGCATGCTTTCGCGCCTGCTTTCGATACACAGCTGTCTGCACACTTGAGTCGATGTCAGTGTACGCGTGTTTGTCTTTGTCATTCTGTCTGCATGTGAACACACGGGTCTCTGTGTGATGAGCTTGTGTGTGTGTGTGCGCGTGTGTGTGTGTGTGCGCGTGTGTGTGTGCGCGTGTGTGTGTGCGCGCGTGTGTGTGTGTGCGCGCGTGTGTGTGTGTGCGTGCATGCATGTGTGTGTGTGTGCGCGCGCGCGCGCGTGTGTGTGTGTGTGCGCGTGTGTGTGTGTGTTGGCGCGTGTGTGCGTGCGTGTGTGTGTGCGCGCGCGTGTGTGTGTGTGCGCGCGCGCATGTGCTCGTTTAAGCAGTGTTGATTCTGTCTCGCTCTGCCTCCCCCTACTTTTATTTGCTTCTGTATAAACGATGAGGAATTGCAGGGATGTTAATTTTTTTTAAATAATATTAAAAAGGGAATATTTTCCAGTAAAATCTGAATAAATCTGAGCCTCTGATTTACGTTTCTGATCTTTCATTTTATCCTTTTTGTCTATCAGTTTTGCATGCAAGCCTGATCACATGACTGATCACATGATGCACGTCACACCCACTGATGCAGCGTCACCAAGAAGGTCTGGTGGGCAAAGCCAACGACACTGATAGACGCGTGAAATTCTGCTTTTGAGCTTCATCTGTGTCATGGAGATGGAAGACCTCAGCGAGGAGTTTAAATGGTGTTAAACTGCAGGTCCCAGTCTCATGACCCTGCCAAAGGAGAGAATGTTTTTCCCGCGAGTGTCTGAGCGCATGTTCGAGTTTGTACGCGTGTGAGCGTGTGCAGTGGCACATGTTATTATGACTTCAACTCTCAGAAGGTTGGGACAGTATGGGAAATGCACATGTCAACAGAAAACGGTCATTTCTGGCTTTGCTTTGAATTTTATTTCACTACAGTCTGTAAGAGCCGAAACTGCATTTTTCTTCAATTATATGCTCCAGCAATATTTAAGTTCAAACGTATTATTTGTATTATGCATTTTACATAAATAAATAGATAGGGGAGTGTTTTTGTAGCCTCCCAAATTAAAGAGCACACATTTCTTTATTATACAACTGCAAATGTGAGCAACTGCATTCATTTCATACGGGGCTTGGTGCTCTTAGAGGAAAAGCTATACATTGGGTGCTTACGTGGCCTTTGGGTGCTATGAATCATGGGGTGTGCATGGCAGATTTGTGCGCACAGTTTTTTGACCGCAGTGTTCGGATGATTAAAAGGAAAAAGTGAATGGATTCGATCTAACGTTCGTATGTAAATAATTGTTGAACGAACAAACGTATTTTCTTTAAAAATAAAATTTTGTTTGACCATTTAAATCTCTGGAATCCGTGGAATTGTTTTGGAAACACGCGAGTCAAGTAATTCTCATTTACTGCCGCAACACCAACGAAACGGAATCTACAATTGCCAAAAAACTGGCTCGTATTGGAGGATTGAAGGAATTGTATTCTTTGTGCAAGGTGTTCTTCGGACGCATCCAACAAGCGCAACAAGGAGACGCTTCACCGGCCTATACCAAAGGGGCGTGAGTGGCCAAGAAACTTTTGAAGTTTATTCTAATACGATTGGAATAGCCGGAATGAGTGGGATTGAATAAACTACGCTGTTTGCATGAATGTAAAAGCTGCTTTCGGTGTGGTACAGTGAAGAATTTTGAAATACCTTCAAATAAATTGTATTTAAATTTACGTTGGAAATGGATGAGGAATTGGAGTCACCTATGCCAGCCGAGCAGGCGGAGGCAAATTTAAATGCGCTTATGGGAACGCGCAGGGGAAAGTTGGGCGTGTGCACTCGGAAAATGAATTAAATTAAAGCATTAATGGAGGAGGGAAATGTTGAGGCTGTGAACGCGCGAACTGAATCATTAAAAACTGCTTTAAGCGAGTTTATGTCTGTACACGACTCGGTGCGAGGTTTGTTATCCCACGAAGAAAGGGAAAATGGTCGTGTGAATTGGTATGAACCAAAGATGTCGCATTTTAATGAATATTTAAATGAAGTGGAAATATGGATAAATGCACGTCAAGTGGACACACAAGCACTTGTTAGACCGGAGGATAGCATTTCATTTACATCGAAAAGGTCGGGTAAATCTAAAAGCTCACAGAAGACTCGCTCTTCATCTTCTGCCTCTACCGCACGCATGAAAGTAGAAGCAGAACGTGCAGCGCTGTTGGCTCGCGCAGCCGCATTAAAGCAAAAACACGACTTGGCCATTGAAGAGGCGCTATTAAAGTCAAAACGGGAAAAATTGGAATTGGATGTGGAACTTGCTGCCTCAAATGCCAAAATAAAAGTAATGGAAAGTTTTGAAACATCCTCACGGCCAATACCACCCCCAAATGCACAAATAAAGCAGGAAGATGGGATGAATTCCCATCTAGAAAGTTATAGAAGATCCTTAAGCTGCACAGGGAAGGGATCATCTGTTGAATATGCAAATATTCAAGCAGTTCCAAAAACACCATTACAAAGGCATGTTCTGCAACATAATGTACACACACAACCTGCCCAAGCACCAGTGCCTCACCTACCTGCCCAGCAAGCATCAGCCAGGCTTACGCAACAACACCCTAGAGACAGCGCAATGGACAGCTCCAATAGTAGTCAAGTTTCATGCGCCCCTGTCCCACCAACACAAAGTGAACTTGCTGATCTAATAATAATGCAGCAAAATATGTCTTTACTCCCTTCAAGGGAAGTTCCCGTATTTAATGGTGACCCATTGGACTTTAGATCATTTATGCGGGCTTTTGAATATTTAATTGAAGACAAAACAAATAAAAGTAAAGACAGACTGTATTATCTAGAGCAATATACAACAGGTCAATCCAGAGACTTGGTGCGCAGTTGTATGCACATGGAACCACATCAAGGTTACAAAGAAGCCAAAAGGTTACTTCAAGAACACTTTGGTAACGAGGTGAAACTGTCCAATGCCTACATGCAAAAGGCCTTGAACTGGGCAAATATCAAGTCAGAGGATGGAAAGTCTTTGCACGCTTATGCACTGTACCTCAGAGGGTGCTGTAATACCATGCGTGATTTGCAGTACATGCAAGAGCTTGATAACCCATCTAATCTTAAACAGATTATCTTGAAGCTTCCTTATAAATACCGGGAAAAATGGCGGACAACTGCATGTGACATTTTGGAAAGGAGAAAGCAAAGGGCTCAATTTCAGGATCTTGTGGAGTTTCTTGAGAGGCAAGCCAAAATCATTTTAGACCCACTTTTTGGTGACATACAAGATCCTATGTCTGGGAAAACGACTGGTAAACCCAACCTCTCAAACTTTAAACAGAGTGGTAAAAACAGTTTTGCTACTGCTGTGGTTTTGGCACCAGACACCAAAAATAAAGACTCCACAAATAGCAATTTTGTATTAAACAAAAAAGATACCAATTCCACTGACAGGTCGAGTAGCTCATGCCTATTCTGTGCCGGTGAACATAGTATTACGGATTGCCAAAACGTAAAAGCACAGTCGCACTACAGCATAGTGGATTGCCTAAAAGGAAATGGACTTTGTTTTGGATGCTTAAAAAAGGGCCATCTAAGCAAAGACTGTAAACGTCGTTTAACCTGCCAAGTTTGTGAGAAAAGGCATCCTACGCTGCTGCATATCACAGCAAAATCGAAGGAACCTTCAAATGGGGGAAAAGAAAAGGAACAGCCGGTCAGTAGTGCACTGGTAACTGTGAATGGTGTTACTAGAGAGCATACCGGGGCTGGTGAGCTAAGCTGTATTCTTCCTATTGTACCGGTGATGGTAAAGTTGAAGAAAGGTAGTCAGACAGTCACAACTTATGCCTTCCTTGATCAAGGCAGTAGTGCAACCTTTTGCACTGAAGCCCTTATGAGGGAGCTGAAGGTGTCTGGAAGGAGAACCAATATTTTGCTGCGAACGATGGGACAAGAAAAATATGTTGGGTCCCATAGCATCTCCGATCTGGAGGTCAGTGGTCTAAATGAGCATGCATTTATTAACCTTCCTCATGTCTTCACTCAAAGGGAAATCCCAGTCAGTGCTGGTAACATTCCATTGCAAGCGGATGTGGACAAATGGTCATATTTAAAGGATGTTCATATCCCGTTTATTGATGCTGGAATCGGTTTGCTGATTGGAACCAATGTGCCTAAAGCTTTGGAGCCCTTGAGGGTTATCAACAGCCAGGCGAAAGGACCATACGCTGTCAAGACTGTTCTTGGCTGGACCATCAATGGACCATTGAGGGGAGAAGGTACCTGCAATGAAGATGGGCTACCTCATGTCACGTCCAACAGGACTGATGTCGTGAGGCTGGAGCACCTCCTACAGCAGAAGCTCAAGTATGATTTCCCTGAAAAGCAGCACAAGGAGCAACAAGAAATGTCCATTGAAGACCAACAGTTTATGAAACATGTTGAGGAGTCGACTAAGTTACTGAATGGGCACTACACTATCAAACTTCCCTTAAAAAATAAACAGTACTCATTTCCCAATAACCGCTGTGTAGCAGAACAACGAGCACTCGGCATCAAAAGGAAACTGATGAAAAATAGACAATTCTGCGATGATTACAACAATTTCATGCAGGATATCATTGAAAAGGGCTATGCGGTGAAGGTGTCTAACTCCACGGCGATGCTACAAGAGCAAGTTTGGTACCTCCCACATCATGGTGTCTACCATCCTACCAAGAACAAGATTCGAGTGGTATTTGATTGTGGCGCAAGTTACCAAGGCACATCCTTGAACGAGCAACTCTTGCAAGGCCCACATTTGACCAGCAGTCTCATTGGAGTGCTGACCCGATTCAGACAGGAGCACATTGCCTTAATGGCAGACATAGAGGCAATGTTCCACCAAGTAAGGGTTCCTGACAAAGATTCTGACCTTCTGCGGTTCCTCTGGTGGCCAAATGGTGATATTACAGGACCGTTGGAGGAGTACAAAATGGCAGTCCATCTTTTTGGTGCCACGTATTCACCAAGCTGTGCTAATTTTGCTCTCAGAAAATGCGCAGAGGACAACAAAGAATATTTTTCTGAGGACACCATCAAGACTGTGTTTAGGAATTTTTATGTTGATGACTGCCTGAAGTCTGTACCCACCGAGCAGCAAGCAGTTGCGCTAATTCACCAACTTACCAATCTCTGCAGCAAAGGAGGCTTCCGTTTAACAAAGTGGATATGCAACAGCCGCAACGTACTTTCTACTATCCCAAAAAAGGAGCGTTTAAAAGAGGTCAAAGATTTGGACCTGAATCAAGGTATGTTGCCAGTGGAAAGAGCGCTTGGAGTCCATTAGTGCATTGAATCGGATACCCTGAAATTTAGAATCATCATCAAGAACCGACCTCTAACACGACGGGGCATTCTATCTATGGTGAGCTCAATTTATGATCCTCTTGGAATCCTTGCTCCATTAATTCTACCATTCAAGCAGATTCTACAAGAACTGTGCAGGATGAAATGTGGCTGGGATGAAGCTATATCAGATGCCCATGCTCAACAGTGGACAAAGTGGCTCACTGAATTGCACCTACTTTCAGACTTTGAAGTAAGCAGGTGTTTCAAAGCACCAATGTTTGAAGTACCAGTTTCATTTCAGCTTCATCACTTTGCTGATGCAAGTGAATCTGGATATGGCATTGTTTCATATCTACTGCTCAAAAACAGTCAGAACGTGCTCCATTGTTCCTTTGTCTTGGGGAAAGCTAGGGTTGCTCCTATCAAGCCAGTAACCATCCCAAGAATGGAGCTAACTGCTGCCGTGGTGGCAGTCCGCATTGACAAAATGCCACGTGGTGAAATTGAGTTTCCACTCGAACACACTATTTTCTGGACTGACAGTACAGTTGCACTGAAATACCTCCACAGCAAAACTGCCCGGTTTCGCACCTTTGTGGCGAATAGAATCACCACAATCAGAGAGAATTCAGGAATCTCACAATGGAGGTATGTGAATTCCATTCTTAATCCTGCTGACCAGGCTTCAAGAGATGTTCCAGTCAATGAATTTCTGAAGAACAAGGACTGGATATCCGGGCCATCATTTCTCAAACAGTCAGTTAAGCGATAGCCTACTATGCCGGATGACGTCAGCCAAATGGATTCTGAGGATCCTGAAATGAAATCAGGAACAACAGTTGCTGTCATTACAGGTACTGAAGATCTTATCGAACAACTACTGTCTCATTATTCCTCCTGGTTCAAGCTGAGGAAAGCAGTTGCCTGGATTCTCAAGGTGAAGGAATACCTGAGATGTCTAGCTCAAGAACGGAAAGATGGAAGAATTTCCAAATACCTTCCAAGTGATCGACGACTAAATCATCTGAAAAAGGAAAGATTGCTGTTGAATAACAATTCAATTTCTTCTGCACTGAATTGTGATGATCTTGATCAAGCAGAGGAAGAAATAATTCGCTTCTGCCAAATAAAAGGGTTCCCAGAAGACATTGCATCACTCCAAAGGACTGGAGTGGTGAAAAGAAGGAGCCACTTGTACAAACTGTCACCAGTGCTTCATCAGGGGATAATACGAGTTGGTGGAAGACTGAGTAAATCAGCAATGCCTGCATCAGCGAAGCATCCCGCAATCCTACCAAAAGATCACCATGTGACTCAGCTAATCCTCAGACATGTGCATCAGGAGGTTGGCCACAGTGGCAGAAATCACACACTGTCAAGGCTGCGGCAAACATATTGGGTACCAGGTGCAAACTCTGCTGTTCGGAGAGTCATCGCCAAATGCATGCAATGCAAAAAACTAAGTGCAATTCGTGGTGATCAAAAGATGGCCGATCTACCTCAAGATCGTTTATTCCCGGATGAGCCACCATTCACTTATGTTGGCGTTGACTACTTCGGCCCGTTCGAAGTAAAGCGGGGCAGAGTAACAGTCAAGAGGTACAGAGTAATATTCACCTGCCTAACTCTACGAGCTGTTCACATTGAGGTGGCGCATTCTTTGGACACAGATTCTTGTATAAATGCAATTCGCAGATTTATTGCAAGAAGAGGACAAGTTAAGTTACTGAGATCAGATAATGGTACCAATTTTGTTGGAGCAAACAGAGAGTTGCAGGATGCCATTAAAAGTCTTAACTGTTCTCAGATACAGAATTCGCTGCTCCAAAAGAGGATCACCTGGAAATTCAACCCTCCCTCAGCTTCACATCATGGTGGAATTTGGGAACGACAGATTCACACTATCAGACGAATTTTGGGGGCACTTCTTCAGGAACAAACACTCAATGATGAAGGGTTACATACCTTACTGTGTGAAGTAGAGGCCATAATTAATGATAGGCCAATCACAAAGACATCAAACGACCCCAATGACTTGGAAGGGCTCACTCCAAATCACCTGCTCCAGTTGAAAACTCAACCATTACTGCCTCCCGTGGTTTCTGAGAAAGGAGACTGCTATGCTCGCAGAAGATGGCGTCAAGTGCAGTACATGGCTGACTTATTCTGGAAACGCTGGACAAGGGAATACCTGCCAGATCTCCAGGAAAGACAAAAATGGGTCGTTGCTCAAAGAAACTTCCAGCCAGGGGACATTGTCCTGATAATAGACAGTACTGCACCACGAAACTCGTGGGTTATGGGTCGTATCCTGAGCACAACTCCAGACTCTAAGGGTTTGGTACGGCAAGCGAAGATAAAAACAAGCTCCAGCATATTGGACAGACCAATAACTAAGCTTTGTTTGCTCTTAGAGGCAGACTAGGCTATGTGGACATTTACGGGGACATACTCTATGTCATTAAGTTTGATGTATTATGGGCCTATGGTAAAGATAGAGCCCCAGCGTTGAGACATGTGTTGGCAACCTCTGTCTCCAGAAGATGCATGCTCTCTCTTCCTTTGTTTATGTATTTGCCTTTCATTTTCCATGGAACTTTGAACAAGCATGAAGAGCAATATAATTTACGGCATGTTTTGTTTAGCGGCTCTATTTGACTTCGGTAATTGTAATGCAGTCCATGCATTTGACAATTAGGGGCTGGTATGTAAGAGCCGAAACTGCATTTTGTCTTCAATTATATGCTCCAGCAATATTTAAGTTCAAACGTATTATTTGTATTATTAATTTTACATAAATAAATAGATAGGGGAGTGTTTTTGTAGCCTTCCAAATTAAAGAGCACACATTTCTTTATTATACAACTGCAAATGTGCGCAACTGCATTCATTTCATACAGGGCTTGGTGCTCTTAGAGGAAAAGCTATACATGGGGTGCTTACGTGGCCTTTGGGTGCTATGAATCATGGGGTGTGCATGGCAGATTTGTGCGCACAGTTTTTTGACCGCAGTGTTCGGATGATTAAAAGGAAAAAGTGAATGGATTCGATCTAACGTTCGTATGTAAATAATTGTTGAACGAACAAACGTATTTTCTTTAAAAATAAAATTTTGTTTGACCTTTTAAATCTCTGGAATCCGTGGAATTGTTTTGGAAACAGGTGAGTCATTTAATTCTCATTTACTGCCGCAACACCGACGAAACGGAATCTACACAGTTGTATGAAGAGCAGATGTCTGATGTTTTGTCTGGTCAGATTGGTTTAATTTGTAATTGTGCATCCATTCCTGCTGTCCAGGCCTGCATCAGACTCCTAAAACAGTTTCAATGGAGGCAATTCAGGACTGATAATGAGGTAAAAAAAATTTGAATAGTGATATGATTTAAAACATCTGTTGTCATCTCAATTTGGTGCAAAACTAGCTTCTAGGAAAGGCCTTGTTCCTCTAGAGAGAAGATTTTTTCTTAAATGCTAGAAATCGTTCACAAATTTTTTAAAACAATAATCCTCAAAGAAAGATGGTGAGGAATTGGGATATTTCTGCCTCTGCGGTGCATATCATAATTCAGAGATTTAAGGAATCTTGCAGAATTTCTTTGCGTAAAGGCCATGGGCTGCTGAATGTGCCTGATCTCCAACCAGACAGCGCTGCGTTAAGAACCCTCATTTATCTTTAAGTGATATAAACATGGGCAGCAGGTTATTGCCGCAGATTTTTGTCAAATACTGTATACAATGTTTCATCCATAAATGCCTGGTAAAACTTCACCATGCAGAAAGAAAGCCCCATCTTAAGTACCCAAAAGCGCTGTTGTCCTCCCTGGGTTCGAAGGCATCTGTCATGATCCATCGCTCAGTAGAAACATGTATTGTGGTCGGACAAATCAATTCACGTCTTTTTTTGGTGGAAATGTTCTCCGGATCTAAGACGAAAAGGACCTTACAGATTTTACCTGTAACAAATCCAAGAACCATGGTCTGTGGCTGTCAGTGGCCTCGGCAAGGGTAACTTGTGCTTCTATGAAGGTACCGTTAAAGTACAGCTAGATTGAAAACTGTACTGAAAAATACAGTTAGATTTTAGAGCAACAAACTGTCTGCAGGATGAGATCTTTTCCAATGTGGTGACTTGAGTCTCGGAGGTGCTAGTTAGTGCTGGTGTTTGGAGTCGGTCTGTTAATCCTGAGTCTCCATGGCGAAGTCCTGCTGGGCGAAGACCTCACCGCCAGGGGCAGGATGTGCTCCGATGCTGCTCTGTTCCTATGTCGGTTTCGTATTTATGGTGCTGTGGTCACAGTCTGGGACAGTATCCAGAGGGGGAGGCGTGACAGTCGAAAATCATTTGCCACAATACAGGTTCGCCTGGTTGGCTGCCGTTGTTTACTGATCGAAATTTACAGTAAACCTTTTCTTGGGCATTTAGACTCTTTCAAAACGTGTAAGGGACTTAAAGCTGCGTGAATCTGAATTCATTGGTCATTATTTAGGCAGTGGCCTGTGCGCAGTTACACTGCAATCACATCTTAATTGATTCAAATCCACTGCGGTTGTGTTCAGGCAAATTAATGAAAATTGTGTCACTGTCCAGACTCAGCCAGATCTAACAGTATTTACCATCAGTTTTTCCTTTTTCCTCTTACCTTGTGTCTCGGGTCTGCGGGAGCTCTGGTCTAACTGTGCCTCGTCCCAAACTTCATTTGTAGCTCAGACCTACTCATCATGAGGGAGCTCATCTCCTGAGCAAACCCAGGTCGATATAATGCCCCAATAGCCACAGGAGCGTTAGTGCAACAACAACAGCCCAAGGTTTGTGCTCGAAACAATCAAAATCAATCTACAGCTTTTGCTAGCAGGTCATGTCAGGTGTGAATGTGGGTAAAATTTATCTCTGTCTTTCAGTGCCTGGCGATTTGCACGACGGATGTCAGCTCCAGTGAGTGCATTCCAGTTATTGATGGCTAAATTGCAATCAAGCAGCTATCTAACTTTACATTGTATGTCGTTATCACTGGCATGTTCTGAGTATAAGCCACAGATTTATATTAAAGTTAATGGTAGTCTTCGTATGAAGACCTGATTCAATATTTTCTGTATGTTTGCGTCAGCTCTGGATTGAACAGTCTTTAATTGCCAATGCCTGAACCAATCCTGACTCCGAGCGAAAGTGACTGTGTTGAAGTGGTGAGAATTAAATAGAGGTGGTTTTCCTGATGTGCTGAGAGCACAGGTTCCTGTATTTTTAACCGAGGCCAAAGTATGGGTCGGGTATTGCAAAGACCTTGCGCCTGTCTGTGTGGACAAAAACTCCTTTCCTATTAATCTCAGGGTAATGAAATTCACGGGGTTTGTTCTTGGGATAAATAGTTTGGACTAGTTTGAAGATGGGTAACCTGGACCTACTTTCAGGGGTCAGAAGGTCACATTCTGTGTAAACACTGTTTCCTTGATTACATCCATTAATTTTGTCGTAGCCATGTAAAATTTGCAGCATGTATGCTCTGGATAATTAGCTTGCAGAACATTAAAGGTGGATGACCTTGACCTGGTTAATGGGGTCAAAAGGTCACATTGTTTCTGAAGTGTTACTTTCATTACGTCTTTGCACTACCATGACATTTTTTGCTGTCGTAACGTTAAATGCATAATGTGTCCTCACTGAATAATCAAGCTGCAGGACATGGAAGCTACATGACCTTCACCTGCTTTAAATACCTTCTAATAACACTTTCATATAGCAACAGTTTCAACCAAACTGTTCAGTCACCTTCAACATAGCATTGAATATGATGACTGCGCATCATGTCAGACTTCATATTCTGGATGCAAAACGATGGTGGACAAGGTGGATAAAAAGAAAATATTATTTGGAAGTCTTAAGAGAGGCATAAAGGGAGCCCAGAAGACTGCAGTTTGGAAAACTATTGCTGCTGCAGTAAACACCGTTTGGGTGGAAAACTGGAGTGCAGCAGACGTTTGATTTAATTCATTAATAATTCGAAGTGACTATTTGCACTTATTCAAGTGTGTCCAAGCTTTAAAAAAAAATCATCGAAAATTGGCATTAGACGCACTTATAAGTGTGGCCAAGATGCACATTTCTCCGTTGCCCACACTTTTTGATTTTTATTTTAAGTGTATCCAAAGCTAAATTTTTTTTCTTGGCCAAACTTATTTTTAGCGGTACTTTCTATAAGCGGCACTGGAATGGTCACCAACTGGCGCACTTATAAGTGTGGCCAATAAAAAAATTCAGCGTTGGACACACGTATAAGTGCGAATAACTTCGGCTTTAATAAATTCAATTTATCGATCCTTGATATTTCAGGTTATATAGCCTACATAATTAGACAATCTAAATGCCTTAAATGTAGGTTAAAAAAGTGGACCGATTTTAAGATCGCCTCCAAAAAACAGGTTGCGATGTTCAGGCGCAGCAGCGCACGGACCGGTGGAGGCCAACCAGACTTGAACCTCCAGCTGTCACCGTTTGAGGAGTGTGTGGCAGCAGGGCTCCCCCTGCATCGTAGGAATACAAGGCGGTGGGGACACGGATGAGTCCCCGCCGCCTCGATCGGAGCTGCATGAGGATAATTGTTAAAATACAATCTGCAGAGACTTTTATTAGGCTAGTGTTACTCCATGACATTTTATTGGGAGTCTCACAAAATGAGCAGCTTCTCGTCACTTTCCCAGAGGAGATCTCTGTGCCGACAGTTCCTCTCACGTTGGACAGAAGCCGGGTCCTCTAACAATAGTAGGTCTGCCATTGTCAAAATGTGATCACGGTCAAAGTGTCTGTAGGCCTGTATATACTGAGCAACAAAAGAAACGCAAGTTAGCTTGTTAGTTAATGTACTCTTACGGTTACTCTGTCAAAAGGACCGTAAAATAAATAAGAGTTTGATGAAATCAGTGTGAATCTGCACGCGCTAGTCATAAATTTGCTTTTCTAAAATAATTATGCGCAAACTTATTTTCCAGTCTGTCTTTAATTAACTTGCCTTTCTTTTGTTGTTCAGTAGGCCTACAGGGCTATTATAGTTAACGAAAACTAAGACTAAAACTAGCTGTGAAAAAAAATTTGGTTAACTGAAATAAAAATAAAAAAGTCAATTTTTAAAAAATGAAAACTAAATAAAAACTACAATGAACAATACAAAATAAACTAAAACTAAACTGAATTGCAGATAAAATCACCTTAGTATTCGTTGATCGTTTAGTTTTCTCCCTCGATTACTGTCCTGTTCAGTCAGTGTTAACCGGTTGCTTCCAGAAGGGGGCAGCATAGCGGATATCGGCTGCCGTAGTTCTGCATGTGTCAGCCGAAGTGATGCTTCACGCGCATAATTCAGCGCCGTCGTATAGGGGGGAAAGGTGATGACAATTCTAAGGGCCCACAGTCCATTGGGGCCCACAAAACCCACAGTAACTGCCATGACTAAATTATTATGAACAGATTTATGGTAAATTCCTCATTAATTTTAATTATTCAGTTTAACTATTATTATGAGTATTTCGGTAATGTCAAACTTGATTGATAGTTTATCAAAATTTAACAAAGTTCTGTCTGAATTGATGCGATATTTAGCCTACTGAAAAAGATATGAACTGCCACATGGTTAACCTGAAATTTTACGGTGTTGTTTTTCATGATACTTTTGTACATTTCTATAAATATGTCGTTCACCTATGTCAAATTTGACTGACAGTTTATGAAACATTTTCAAAAGTCTGTCTAAACTGAAATGATATTATCATAGATCAAGGCATTATCCATCAAAACGGTGAGTCTCGAGTAACTGTGTGCTGTGCATTTTTGAGTCAATCTTTGTGAGTGTGTAATTCATGCAAATGCCTATTTTAGGGCGTGTCAACTTTGATTGGCAATTTATGAAAAAATATCAAAGGTCTGTGTAAACTGACCGCATATTATCATAGAACATGTTATTATCTACATTAGGGGTATGTCTGGAGTGATTTTACTGTGCAGTTTTTAAGGTAACCCTTTCTGAGTGTAATGCCTGTACATGCTCATTTTAGGTATGTAAAGTTTGATCGACAGTTTATTAAAAAATAATAAGAGGTCTGTCCAAACTGACACCATATTGTCATAGAACAAGCTATTATCTACCAAAATGGTAAGTGTGGAGACATTTTACTGCATAATTTTTGAATTAACCCTTTGTGAATATGTAAGGCATGTAAGGCATCTATCATAAGGATGAGCCAGGAGACATTTCACTGTGTGGTTTTTGAGTTAACCCTTCGTGAATGTGAAATTCCTAATTCAATTATATCAACTTTTATTGATAATTTATGAAAAATTATCAAAGGTCTGTCTAAACTGATGCCACATTATCATAGAACAAACAATTCTCTATCTCGGGGCTGAGTCTGGAGACATTGACATGTTAGGCATGTCAATAGCTATTTTGATTAAGTCAGTGATTGCCAATTTATGACAAATTATCAAAGGTCTGTAAAAACTGACACCATCCTATCATAGAACAATGTATGGCCTACCAAAATAGTAAGGCTGGGGACATTTTACTGTGGAATTTTTGAATGAACCCTTTGTGAGTATGTATGGCATGTCAATAGCTATTTCGATTCTGTCAAATTTGATTGACAATTTATGAAAGATAAACAAAGGTCTGTAAAACCTGACACCATAGTATCATAGAACAAGGTATGCTCTACCACTGTGATAAGTCTGGGGACATTTTACTGTGTAAATTTTGAATTAACGCCTTCTGAATATGTAAGGCATGTCAATAGCTATTTTGATTAAGTCAACTTTGATTGAGAATTTATGAAAAATTATTGAAGGTCTGTCTAAACTAACACCATATGATCATAGATCAAGGTAAGATCTACCAAACATGTAAGTCTGGAGACATTTTACTGCATCTTTTTTAATTTGCCCCTTGTGAATGTAAGGCATGTAAATAGCCATTTCGTTTCTGTCAACTTGGATTGGCAATGTATGAAAAATTAACAAAGTTCTGTAATAACTGACAACATAAAATCATAAATTAAGGTATGATCTACCAAATTGTTAAGTAATTTTACTGTTCAATATTGAATTAACCCTTCGTGAATATGTATGGCATGTCAATAGCTATTTCAGTTCAGTTTCAGTCATATTTGATCGGCAATTTATGAAAAGTTAATAAAGGTCTGTAAAAATGGTCACCATAGTATCATAGAACAATATATGGCCTACCAAAATAGAAAGTCTGGGGACATTTTACTGTGGAATCGTTGAATTAACCCTTTTTTGTGAATATGTAAGGCATGTGAATCACTTAAAAAAAAAAAAAAAAAAACTTTCTGTCTAAATTCTGTCTAAAATGACACAATATTATCATAGTTTAAGGTCTTATCTATCATAAGGATGAGCCAGGAGACATTTCACTGTGTAGTTTTTGAGTTAACCCTTCATGAATGTGTAATTTGTCTAAATGCCTATTTCAATTATATCAACTTTGATTGATAATTTATGAAAAATTGTCAAAGGTCTGTCTAAACTGATGCCACATTATCATAGAACAAACAGTTATCTATCACAGGGCTGAGTCTGGAGACATTTTTCTGTGCAATTTTTGAATTAACCTCTTGTGAATATGTAAGGCATGTCAATATCCATTTTGTATTGTCAACTTTGACTGGCAGTGTATGAAAAATTAACAAAGCTCTGTCTAAACTGACATGATATTATGATAGATCATAGTTTGTTCTATCTCAGGGCTGAGTCCGAAGACATTTTCCTGCGTAATTTATGAATTAACCCTTTGTGAATATGTATGGTATGTAAACATCCATTTCGTTCTGTCAACTTTGATTGGCAATGCATGAAAAATAAACAAAGGTCTGTCTAAAATGACATGATGTTATCATAGAACAAATTATGCTTTATCTCAGGTCTTAGTCTGGAGCCATTTTACTGCGTAATTTTGAATTTACCCCTTGTGAATACGTATGGCATGTAAATATCCATTTTGGTTCTGTCAACTTTGATTGACAATTTTTGAAAAATTAACCAAGGTCTGTAAAAATTGATGCCATAGTATCATAGAACAAGGTATGCTCTACCAAATCACTAAGTCTGGGGACATTTTACTGTGTAAATTTCAAATAAACCCCTTGTGAATATGTAAGGCATGTCAATAGCTATTTTGGTTAAGTCAATATTGATTGACAATTTATGAATAACTATTGAAGGTCTGTCTATACTGACACCATATATTCATAGACCAAGGTAAGATCTACCAAATGTGAAAGTCTGGAGACATTTTACTGCATCATTTTTGAATTAACCCCTTATGAATGAAAGGCATGCAAATGGCTATTTCGGTTCTATCAACTTTGATTGACAATGTATGAAAAATTAACAAAGGTCTGTCTAAACTGACAGATATTATGATAGAAAAAACTATTATCTATTCCAGGGCTGAGTCTGAAGACATTTTAATGTGTAATTGTTGAATTAACCCTTTTTTGTGAATATGGTAGGTATGTCAATAGCTATTTTGATTAAGTCAACTGTGATTGCCAATTTATGACAAATTATCAAAGGTCTGTAAAAGCCGACACCATCCTATCATAGAAAAATGTATGGCCTACCAAAACTGAAAGTCTGGGGACATTTTACTGTGGAATTTTTGAATTAACGCTTGTGAAAATGAATGGCATGTCAATAGCTATTTCGGTTCTGTCAAATTTGATTGACAATTTATGAAATATCCAAAGAGTGTCTAATCTGATGACATTTTGTCATAGATCAAGGCAATATCTATCACAAGGGTAAGTCAGGAGAAATATGGCTGTATAGTTCTTGAGTTAACCCTTTCTGAGCTTATAATGCATGTAAATGCTCATTTTAAGCATGTCAAATTTGATTGACCATTTATAAGAAGTTATCATAAGTCTGTCCAAACTAACATGATATTAACGAATACAAAAGGTATTATCTACATTACGGGTACATCTGGAGTTATTTAACTTTGTAGTTTTTGAGTTAACTCTTCGTGAGCATGTAATGCATTTAAAAACCCATTACAGCTTTGAATGACCATTCACAAAAAATTATCAATGGTCCGTTCAAACTGACACCATGTTATCATCGGCCTCATCTGTTCCCACTGTATTGTCAAGTCTGGAGACACTTTGTAGCCTCTGACTTCACCCTGAATTTGTGTATAAGTGCATTTTGGCTACATCGATTTTAAAATACAGTTTGGAAAATGTATCAAACGACCGTAGAAAGTCACACTGCGTTTTCACTGAATGGAGTGTAATTTCCCACTTCGACAAACCTTTCCTCTGTGTGTTTGCTTGAAATCAGTTCGTTAAGTAAGAGAAAAATGCAGCTTATATAAATGTTTGCGTGTCTCTTTCACCTTTGATTGACACATTGTAGATGGCTCTAAATGTTAATTCCTATGGCACTGGTTACCTTTCTAAATACCTTTTTTTTTTTTTTTTTTACAAATTTAAGTGCCACTTATTTTGCGCAGTACACAGCACTATCCTGGAGGATCAGGGAACTGCTCTTTGGATCCTCTGACATGGTTAGACCTCCTAGGGGCAAACAGCCCTGTCAGTTTTGGCCATCGAGTTGCTGAGACACCAAAGCTACCCCTCCTGAACGCGGTACCAATTTAAGTCGAGATAAGACTGAATGAACATGGTGTTGCACACCTGAGTTTATTGAGCATAAATATATATAAAACTTGAAATTAAACAATTAAATTTAACATATCAACATGCTCATTGAAAAGTAAAACTATGAAATTCAGGGAAGTGTTCAGGGAGTTCAGCAATTTTTTAATTAATAATTGCACTCTACTCCAAGGACTTGTAAAATAGTGTACATAGTTTTACGAGTAGCGATATGTGTGAACGCAGCTGTAGTGACTGGGCAGGCTAGGTTTGGCTAGTGAACTACATGCAGTCAGGTGTATCTTAAATAATCGCTTCTCAATGCTGACATTTCTTCTACCTTAAGTGTTTACTAAAACAAAACTGATTTTGTTTATTCCAAGACTCAGTAGGTTAGTTCTTCATCAGTTGTTCCATAGAACATAACTTTAAATGTTTATTAAAGTAATATGAAATGGAACAATTAAACCTTTACGCACTGCCTTCTCGTCTGTGCCTCTCCGGTGCGCACATTCACCGATCTGCCCTCTGGTCTGTGCCTCTCGGGTGCGCTTTTTAACCGATCTGCCCTCTCGTCTGTGCCTCTCAGGTGCGGATATTCAACAATCTGCCCTCTGGTCTGTGCCTCTCGGGTGCGGATATTCAGCGATCTCTCCTCTGGTCTGTGCCTTTCGGGTGCGCTTATTCACCGATCTGCCCTCTCGTCTGTGCCTCTCGGGTGCGGATATTCAACGATCTTCCCTCTGGTCTGTGCCTCTCGGGTGCGGATATTCAACGATCTGCCCTCTGGTCTGTGCCTCTCGGGTGCAGATATTCAACGATCTGCCCTCTGGTCTGTGCCTCTCGGGTGCGCTTATTCACCGATCTGCCCTCTCGTCTGTGCCTCTCAGGTGCGGATATTCAACGATCTACCCTCTGGTCTGCGCCTCTCGGGTGCGGATATTCAACGATCTGCCCTCTGGTCTGTGCCTCTCGGGTGCGGATATTCAGCGATCTGCCCTCTGGTCTGTGCCTCTCGGGTGCGGATATTCAATGCTCTGCCCTCTGGTTTGTGCCTCTCGGGTGCGGATATTCAACGATCTTCCCTCTGTTCTGTGCCTCTCGGGTGCGGATATTCAACGATCTGCCCTCTGGTCTGTGCCTCTCGGGTGCGCTTATTCACCGATCTGCCCTCTCATCTGTGCCTCTCGAGTGCGGATATTCAACAATCTGCCCTCTCGTCTGTGCCTCTCGGGTGCGCTTATTCACCGATCTGCCCTCTGGTCTGTGCCTCTCGGGTGCGGATATTCAACGACCTGCCCTCTTGTCTGTGCCTCTCGGGTGCCGATATTCAACGACCTGCCCTCTTGTCTGTGCCTCTCGGGTGCGCACATTCGCTGATCTGCCCTCTCGTCTGTGCCTCTCGGGTGCGCTTATTCACCGATCTGCCCTCTCGTCTGTGCCTCTCGGGTGCGCACATTCGCTGATCTGCCCTCTCGTCTGTGCCTCTCGGGTGAGCACATTCACCGATCTGCCCTCTCGTCTGTGCCTCTCGGGTGCGCACATTCGCTGATCTGCCCTCTCGTCTGTGCCTCTCGGGTGAGCACATTCACCGATCTGCCCTCTCGTCTGTGCCTCTCAGGTGCGGATATTCAACGATCTGCTCTCTCGTCTGTGCCTCTCGGGTGCGGATATTCAGCGATCTGCTCTCTCGTCTAAGCCTCTCGGGTGTGCACATTCAACGATTTGCCCTCTCGTCTAAGCCTCTCGGGTGCGCACATTCAACGATCTGCCCTCTCGTCTGTGCCTCTCGGGTGTGCACATTCAACGATCTGCCCTCTCGTCTGTGCCTCTCGGGTGCGCACATTCACCGATTCAGATTTCATATTGCATTTTTGCACATTTTTTGTGTCACTTTGAAACACCACTATAGTCAACCGAAAGAGAACAGATATATTTTTATTGTGCTGTCATTATTTCCCTAACATTGCACTGGTGATACACTAAGAAAAAAAGCATGCGAACAAAACAGACATCTGAAAAACAGGATATTGAAGACATTATTGTGCAAAATATTGCCTCTCTTTCTCCGTAATTTGAGTGACCTGACAGGTTTCATAGAAGAGGTGAGTACATTGACAGTCCGAGGATGTTATTTTACAATATAAGACTTTTAGCCTTGCTGTGGTTCTGTTTACCTCACCCACTCACCTTCATTTTTATATTTATTGAATTTGAATAATTTATCAACTTCGCATCTGTTTTTTCCAGAGCTGGTTCTGGAGAATGTAAGTCGTCCCCTGACTGCTTCTGGTTTGCTGCTACTGCCCCCAGTGGCTCGGAGTTCCACACTAATGCAGGCCACTCCCCCCGCCCCGCCCAAAAAAAAGCACCACCCTTAGAAAGATCCATAAATACATTCCAAGCAGCGCTAGTTTAAGTTGTACGTAAATAGATTGCTAATACATCATAGAGAGTAGATATGTGTTTTTAATTTACACTATTTTCAATGGGAAAATACCCTCTAACTATGTAGTGTTTAATTTTGTGTTAAGGTTGTATTAGAGTTCACCAAGGTTACATGAGCACTGTTTAAGGATGTGGTGTGTAATGTATTGATGTTGTATTAGGGTTACATTAAGGTAGGATGAGCACTGTATAAAGGAGAACTCCGGTGTGAAATTGATTTGGGATGTATTGAAACATGATAAAGAGTATTAAATTTTGTAGAATACCCCTCCTCTGTACACACGCAACATTTTTAAATACATGGCTTTTTAGCTGAAGCTCCCAACAGGCTTACAATAATAGTGAATGGGGCATCGCGTTGCCATGCAAAAAAATCACTATTTTTTTCATCATTAACAAGGCTCAAAGTAGCTCCACACTTGATCACTAGAATTCCGAGGGCCCTGACATTTAAAACGAGGCACTGAGAACTTTAAAAATGCACAGGTAGACCATTAAAAAAGATTGGAGGAAGTCTCATCGGAATTCTAGCGATGAAGTGTGGAGCTACTTTGAGCCTTGACGATGATGAAAAAATAGAGATTTCTTTGCATAGCAATGCTATGCCCAATTCAGGACCATTGTCAGCCTGTTGGGAGCTTCAGCTAAAAAGCCATGTATTTCAAAATGTTGCCTGCAGACGGAGGTGGGGCATTCGACAAAAGTTGGTACTCGTGATCATGTTTCAATACACCCCAAGTCAATTTCACACCGGAGTTCTCCTTTAACTGTGTGGTGTGTAATGTTGTATTAATGTCGTACTGGGGTTACATTAAGTTTGGGAGCACTGTTTGACTGTGCCGTGTATAATGTATTGATGGGGTTCCTGAGGGTTTAGAACTGTCCCGGCTCTCAGCACAGTTTGGTGGTGGGCTTAGGGGTCAGAGGGAAGAGGCTCAGGCTGTCGGAGGCCTTGTCGCAGCAGTACAGGTAGAAGAAGGGGTGCAGGGCCTCGGTGAAGGTTTCCTTGAAAGTATAAAGGTGAGTGTGGGCCTCGGTATCGTAGAAGGACAGCTGCCCGGCCTCATAATCCAGGTACACGCCCACCTGCCGCAGCCGCTGGGGGAGAGTCAGTGTGAGGGGGGGGTTACAGGACACGCGGTACTCCCGGCCCTCCTTCATCGCCAGCGCCCAATAGCCTTGCGTTGTGCTGATCGCAATCCGCCCCTTCCGGTTGACAGACGCCTTGGCCACGCCTAGGTACCAGTCGTCCTTCAAGCCCACCTGCACCTCCCAGTAGCTCCGCCCCCCAGAGAAGGACTCCCGCCCCAGGACGATCACCACGGTGTCGAATCTCTCCGGGCCGTCGGGCAGATCCTGCCACACCCCGCCGTGCCTCACCCGCTTACCACCCTCCGACAGCTGCAGCCAGGGATTCGCCGTCCTGCTGTCCAGAGTCACACCCACTGAAAAGGAGAGAGGCAATGAGATGGGGCTTCACCCACTGACGACCAATCAGTGAGGGCCCTGCCCCCCAAGGATCACACATTGCGTCAGTGGGAGCGATGCTGGAAAGAGCTCACCTGCATACTGCTTTATCTGCTGGGTCTCTGCGGGGAAAGAGGATTGTGATCAGAGAGTTTATCACATCCCAGGCACAAAAACAGCTCCACATTCCTGCCTCATTATCATCTGAACTTTACCCTCATTCTCAATCTCTTCCTCATTTTGTGCTCATATCTTATCTTCTTTTTTCCAACTAGAACTCTGTAAGCAATTCCAATACCCTGTCTATTTGATAATACTTGCTTTTGACGATAAGGGATCATTATGTTATGAAATTCTGAAATGTTCTTCGAGATGCAGTGATTGGTGGTACCCATCTGTGCCAGTTTGCGTATTTGCTGTGAGAGAGACGCCCCCTGCTGCTCCAGTGCCCTCCTCACAGCCCCGACACACACGTCAGTGGGAACTCCTGCTCCAGACCAGTCCCTGCAATTTGGAGGGGAGCTCAGCGCCCCGAAACTCTACAGCAGGAGAGGAAGAATCATCACGGAGAATTTCAGTACTGCAACCTGCCCAAATGCTGCCATTCAATCACTGTCTCACTCCCATTTACTCAGTAACGCGCTTGTATACACTCTCAAATACACTGATATACACTAACACACTCATATACACTCTCTAATACACTGACATACACTAACACACTCATATACACTCTCTAATACACTGACATACACTAGTGCAGTCCTGTACACTCATTAACACACTGAACATACACTAACACACTCATATACACTCTCTAATACACTGAACATACACAAGTGCAGTCCTGTACACTCATTAACACACTGAAAATACACTAACACACTCATATAAACTCTCTAATATACTGAACATACACTAGTGCACTCACTAACGCACTGAACATACACTAACACACTCATATAGACTCTCTAATATACTGAACATACAGTAGTTCAGTTCTGTACATTCATTAACACACTGAACATACACTAACACACTCATATACACTCTCTAATACACTGAATATACACTAATGCAGTCCTGTACACTCATTAACACTCTAAACATACACTAACACACTCATATACACTCTCTAATATACTTAACATACACTAGTGCACTCACTAACGCACTAAACATACACTAACACACTCATTTACACTCTCTAATACACTGACATACACTACTGCAGTCCTGTACACTCATTAACACACTGAACATACACTAACACGCTCATATACACCCTCTAATATACTGAACATACACTAGCGCACTCACTAACACGCTCATATACACTCTCTAATATACTGAACATACACTAGTGCACTCACTAACGCACTGAACATACACTAACACACTCATATACACTCTCTAATACACTGAACATATACTAGTGCAGTCCTGTACACTCATTAACACACTGAACATACACTAACACGCTCATATACACTCTCTAATATACTGAACATACACTAGTGCACTCACTAACGCACTGAACATACACTAACACACTCATATAGACTCTCTAATATACTGAACATACACTAGTGCAGTCCTGTACACTCATTAACACACTGAACATACACTAACACACTCATATACACTCTCTAATACACTGAATATACACTAATGCAGTCCTGTACACTCATTAACACTCTGAACATACACTAACACACTCATATACACTCTCTAATATACTGAACATACACTAGTGCACTCACTAACGCACTAAACATACACTAACACACTCATATACACTCTCTAATACACTGACATACACTACTGCAGTCCTGTACACTCATTAACACACTGAACATACACTAACACGCTCATATACACCCTCTAATATACTGAACATACACTAGCGCACTCACTAACACGCTCATATACACTCTCTAATATACTGAACATACACTAGTGCACTCACTAACGCACTGAACATACACTAACACACTCATATACACTCTCTAATACACTGAACATATACTAGTGCAGTCCTGTACACTCATTAACACTCTGAACATACACTAACACACTCATATACACTCTCTAATACACTGAACATACACAAGTGCAGTCCTGTACACTCATTAACACTCTGAACATACACTAACACACTCATATAGACTCTCTAATATACTGAACATACACTAGTGCACTCACTAACGCACTGAACATACACTAACACACTCATATGCACTCTCTAATACACTGAATATACACTAGTGCAGTCCTGTACACCCATTAACACTCTGAACATACACTAACACACTCATATACACTCTCTAATATACTGAACACCAGTGCACTCTCTAACACACTGATCATACACTAACACACTCATATACACTCTCTAATATACTGAACATACACTAGTGCACTCACTAACGCACTGAACATACACTGACACACTCATATACACTCTCTAATATACTGAACATACACTAGTATACTGAACATACACCAGTGCACTCACTAATGCACTGAACATACTCCAACACACTCATATACCCTCTCTAATATACTGAACATACACTAGTATACTGAACATACACCAGTGCACTCACTAATGCACTGAACATACACTAACACACTCATATACACTCTCTAATACACTGAACATACACTAACACAATCACATACATTCTCTAATATACTAAACATACACTAGTGCACTCCTGTACACTCACTAACACACTGAACATACACTAAAACACTCATAAACACACTCTAATATACTTTACATACACTAGTGCACTCCTGTACACTCATTTACACAATGAACATACACACTCAAATACACTCTCTAACATACTGAACATACACTAACAGACTCATACAGTCTCAAATATACTAAACATACACTAGTGCACTCCTGTACACTCACTAACACACTGAACATACACTAACACACTCATATACACTTTAATACACTGAACATACACTAGTACACTCCTGTACACTCACTAACACACCGAAAATACACTAACACACTCAAATACACTCTCTAATATACTGAACACCAGTGCACTCACTAACACACTGAACATACACTAACACACTCAAATGCACTCCCTAATATACTGAACATACACTAGTGCACTCCTTCAAACTCTCTGACACACTAAACATACACTAACACACTCATATACACTCTAACACACTGAACATACACCACTGCACTCACTAACACACTGAACATAGACTAAGACACTAAAAAACACTCTTTTATACACTGAACATACACTAGTGCACTCCTGTACACTCATTAACATACTGAACATACACTAACACACTCAAATACACTCCCTAATATTCTGAACATACACTAACACACTCATATACACTCTAATACACTGAACATACACTAACACAATCAAATACATTCTCTAATATACTAAACATACACTAGTGCACTCCTGTACACTCACTAACACACTGAACATACACTAAAACACACTCAAATATACTGAACATACACTAGTGCACTCCTGTACACTCATTTACACAATGAACATACACTAACACACTCAAATACACTCCCTAATATACTGAACATACACTAGTGCACTCCTACAAACTCTCTGACACACTAAACATACACTAACATACTCATATACACTCTAACACACTGAACATACACCCCTGCACTCCCTAACACACTGAACATAGACTAAGACACTCAAAAACACTCTTTTATACACTGAACATACACTAGTGCACTCCTGTACACTCATTAACATACTGAACATACACTAACACACTCAAATACACTCCCTAATATTCTGAACATACACTAACACACTCATATACACTCTAATACACTGAACATACACTAACACAATCAAATACATTCTCTAATATACTAAACATACACTAGTGCACTCCTGTACACTCACTAACACACTGAACATACACTAAAACACACTCTAATATACTGAACATACACTAGTGCACTCCTGTACACTCATTTACACGATGAGCATACACTAACACACTCAAATACACTCCCTAATATACTGAACATACACTAGTGCACTCCTACAAACTCTCTGACACACTAAACATACACTAACATACTCATATACACTCTAACACACTGAACATACACCACTGCACTCACTAACACACTGAACATAGACTAAGACACTCAAAAACACTCTTTTATACACTGAACATACACTAGTGCACTCCTGTACACTCATTAACATACTGAACATACACTAACACGCTCAAATACACTCTCTAATATTCTGAACATACACTAGTGCACTCCTATAAACTCTCTAACACACTGCACATACACTAACACACTCATATACACTCTAATACACTGAACATACACTAGTGCACTGCTTTACACTCTTAACACACTGAACATATACGAACACACTCATATACTCTCTTTGATACACTGTACATATGCTTAAGTGCTCCTATATACTATATATATATATATATATATATATATACTATACTATAACACAATGAATGTACACTAACTATGCCTCCCATACACTTACACACAGTGATACACAGTGTATCACACTGAACATACACTAACACACTGTTATACACTCTCTACTGAACATACACTAACACACTTTCTGACACACTGCACTCACTAATTGACTTCTATACACATTTACTCACAGCACTCTTGATAATGCTCTGCACACAATCCTATACCATCTCAAACACTCATATACCAACTTTCAATGCATGAACTCCCTGAGACGCTCCTATACGCTGACACACTGAACATACACTAATGTACTCCTATACACTCTTGAACATAATACACATACATTCACACACTCCTATACACTCTCCTGCGTACAGCGCATGCACTCACTTATGAACTTCTGTGCTCTCACTAACACACTGCACTTGTGCTAACACACTGCACACACTCCCATTCAGCTGTTCGTAGGAGTGTGGGACCTGCAGGAAGTAGAGATGATCCTCAGTCTGTGAGAGATTCTCCAGCTGAGATCTCCTGTTCTGCAGCAGAGCGAGTTCCTCCTCCACCTCTTTAATCAGGACTTCGGCTCGTTTCTCCATCGCTCTCTGCTGCTCCTGCATCACCTCACTCACCTGCGCCTGACCAGCCTCGACGGAGTGCATCAGAGCATCGAACACCTGCACGCTGTGCTCTATCTCTTTTTCAGTGCTGCTCTGCTCAAACGAGAAGCAAATATGAATCAGAGATGAACTCAACACTGACCCCTGTGGTACCCCTCCTGAATGTGAGCACCAGGGCTGTAATCAGGACTCACTCTGCTGAGCTCCACACACTGTCTGATCTCCTCCACCTTCTTCCATCTGTCCTGCATCATCTGCTGGACCTCTGCTTCGGTCTTTGTCAGCTGAGCCTGAGTATCATCAAAGCGCACAAGAGACATGGGTCTTTAAGATTACATCCCTCACAGGTGTGTCATCAATGTCATTTTTTTCAGCTGAGCCTGGGACAAAACAGAAACTTCACTCATTTAATAGCGGACTGGTCTTGAAGGTTTAAATTGCATGTGGCTGGAATTCTGTCACTCCACATTCACTCACTGAGAATTAGGATCAGAAATAATACAGTCAACCTGAGTTGCATCTGAAGTCTCGCAACTGTGTTCTAATGCTTAATTGGTTTGGGTATGTGGGGCAAAAGCCTGTGGGACTGGCACAAGTGGAAATGGAGTATTTAGAGTGGCGAGTCCGTCCATGAAAGTGCTTACACACTCCCTGCTTGAGCCGCTGCGAGTGCAAAAGAGTGCTGTTCTCACCTTCTTTTCAATCCAGGCCCTCTCAGCAGACATGGTGAAGTGGGCCCTGTGGTCTGTCTCCACACAGAGCACGCACACGCACATCTGGTCGGTCCGACAGTAAAGCTCCAGAAGCCGTTCGTGCTTCGGGCACATCCTGTCCTGCAGGCTGCTGATTGGCTGGATGAGTTTGTGCTTGGTGAAGCGGGCGCTGTGGGACCTCAGGTGCTCCTCGCAGTAGGAGGTGAGACACACCAGACAAGACTTAACCGCCGGCTGCACCACCCCGGCGCAAACATCGCAGGCCACAAAGTCCACCCTGGAAACCTCAGCCCTGTTGGTCTTCGCCCTGGGCCTCTCCATGGTGACCTTTGGGCTGCTCTCCATCTGAGCCACTGGGCAGGGGGCCTGAGGTTGGGCTGCAGGCTGTGGGTGTGCCTCTGGGCCCCTTCCTGGGCCCCTCTCTGGATGAGTGGCTCTGCTGCCTCGGAGCTGCTCGGCGATATCCCTCAGCACGGTGTTGATACTGATGTCGGGCCGCTTGTAGAAAGTCTTCTTGCACATGGGGCACTGGCACAGCGAGCGGCCCTGCCAGTAGCCCCCGATGCAGGCCATGCAGAAGCTGTGGCCACAGGGGATGGAGACAGGACTGCTGAACACGTCCAGGCAGATGGAGCAGTAGCACTGTTCCTCCGACACCTTCCTGCTCACCGATGCCATTCCTGCAGGGCCAGGGTCAGCTCAAGGCTACGTGGAACCAGGACTCACATTATAACATTACTCATGCATTATCATGTACGTGGTTGTCACAGCTGCAGCTGATGAGACAAGAGCCTTGGGTCTAAGTGGAAGACTTGTGCAGCCTGTCTGGTGCAAGTGTTGCTGATGAAGGGTTAGCACGCCCACAGAAGGCTACATTTCAAAACCCTTAGACCTAATGGGTTACCATGGCTACAGTAAGATGACCCTTGAAATGTTGGGTGATAAGCCTGATCACTGTCCAAAATGGCAGCTGCATTTGCAGTGTGTCCTTTACAGAGTCCCATCAGACCCGAGGCTGGGTTCAACAGGAGGTCTGTCAGGGGGACAAAAGATAGAACCTCTCATGTTTCTCCCAGAATGCACTGGGAATGCATCTCCCAGAGGGGCAACCTCCAAAATAGTGCGCTTATCCAAGCATGTAACTGAGTCACTAAGCTAAAGACTGACTGCATCCCCGACCGACACCCCCCAACCTCACAGGGACCGGAGTGGGGTGGCCCGTGTGTCCCATACCTGCCCATCCTGCACCCTCCTGCGAAGCTGAGGCGTCACCTGACTGATGGCGTGTGTTCTTCTGCGCTGAGCAGAACATTATTTCTTTTCTAATCAGCTTGAACACAGCAAATGAGAAATAACGAAAAACTTCCCAAAGATGCAACCTGTGTATAATTTTCACATTCCAGGATGATGTCACTTTAGCATTTAACGTCGTCTTATTAAGTGCTTGTATATCCTGTATGTGTGTGTGTGTGTGTGTGTGTGTGTTTGTGTATGTATGTATGTGGGCTAGTGCACATATACTTTCGAAAACTATCTCTTGAGAAACCAAAGGTATAGTGAGGACATTTTGGGTGGATTACAGAGGATTATGGCTAATTGTGGAGAGTAAAAGTTGCAGTCACAGTGAGGGTTAGTTAAGGTTAGGGTTCAAATTGGGTTAGGCAGAATTTTGTTTCAGTTACAGCTTTACAAAGGCAGTGCAGAATGACTGAAAGTCAATGCAACATCCTCACAGATATAGCAATACAAATGTGTGTGTCTGTGTGTGCACGTGAGTGTGCGTGCATGTGGGTGTTTGTGCACACGTGTGTATGTGTGTGTGTGTGTCTGTGTATATGTTTGTGAGGGTATGTGTGTGTTGTGTGATTGAGCACGCATAAACGTGTTTGTGCAAGTGTGTGTATGGTGTGAGTATGTGCTTGTGTGTGTGTGTGTATTTGAGTTTGAGCATGCATGTGTGTTTGTGCGTGTGTGAGTGTGTGTGCACTTGTGTGTTTGCGTGTGCACGTGTGTGTGTGT